>QRFJ01000579.1:855501-1081179 GCA_006176705.1 Cocos nucifera
CATTCTTCAGTAGAGTGGAGGCCCTTATGGTCATGCCTAAAGGAGGTAGCTATACTAGTTGCCCCCCTCACTTCTTTTTTGTACCAAAAAAATTGAGGGGAGGGGGATCAAGCATTTTAGAAAGTTCTAGACAGAGAGATCTAGATAAAAAAATATATAAAATAAATTAACAAACATCATATGGGACTTTATTAGGAAGATAGGTGGATATGTAGAGATCTTTATTCCTTCCTAGAAATCAACTCTTGAAATAAAATCAAGCATTTTAGGAAGTCCTAGAGAGAGGAAGATCTACATAAGGAATATATAAAATAAATTAATAAACATCCCATGTTTTAGATTCTAAGAACCAAAAATAAAAAAACATGTTGTGGGATTTGGCATTCGTGGTGTCAAGGTATGGTGCAAATTTTTTAAATTTTGGGATTCCCTTGGTTGAGCTCAACTCGGGTTTAAGTTTAATTATTAATTTTAATATCAGCTCAAAAGCTCATGAACTTAGATAAATATATTTAATTTTAATATTTTATGCCTTTTATGTGCTATTCTAATCATATATTTTTTAATTATGATCAAATTAAGCTTAAACTCAAACTTGTGTATGGCTCGATTGATATTTGAGTCAAGTGAAGTTGTATTGATTTTGAGTACTTATTTTTTTGATTGAATATAGTCAAGTTTGCATATTGAGTCTCGATCAATTTCAAATCAAGTTTCGAACTTGAGTACTTTGAATTAAGTTGAGCTCGAGCTTCTAGCTACGTGACTTGACCCGATTGTACCCCTAATTGAAGGGCTATGGAATAATATGCACTTTCAAAATTTTGGGCACCTAAAATTATCTTCTTTCTTCTTTTATATAAAAATTAAGTTTGCATCTTGATTGGGTAATCTCTTAGTCCAGACATTTGGATTCAATTTGAAGATCAAATTAGTTTTTAATTTGTAATTTTTGGCATGAACTAATTTGAAGATAGAATTGGTTCATCTACTCAATTCCTGCATCAAATAAAAATAAGATTAATAATAATGCAACTTAAATATCAATATGATCACCAAATTTGATGTTGACTACTTCGGCCATCGGATATCCGACCCGACTAGTTTAAACCTCAAGACGGACATGTATTATTGATAAAGTACCTGAAGTGGGTTCGAATCGAGTGTAGGTAATAGTATGCCTCACCCTAAATTCAATCTGATATAATTTTAATCTAAATATCCCCTTTCAAAATCATAATTATTTTAGAATATTTCCATGATGAGTTCTTTACCTGACCCGATCCATCTTGTTTACGTATCTCGTTCCACCCACACCATCTACTTTACCTAACCAATTTGCACTTGATTAAATATTAGATTGGATTTGGGTCCAATATTAGTACTCGATCGAAGAAGCAGACAAGTCTGTATCACTTATGACCTGGTCTGATCTAACTCATTTGTACTCCTAATAGAAATTAGTATCGGATATTTATTGATGCTATATTGTTGTCATGAAAAGTAGTAATAGATAAGTTCTAATTTTTGGAAACGAAATAAGAATAGGTAATGAGATATTCAAGTTACAAAAAACATAGATATTTAGTGACCCAAGATGTTATGCTACAAAATTTATGAACTATTAGTGATGCTAAATTTTGTCATGATATAGTAAATATTGTCACTAAAATTTTTTTTTATATAATAGAAATTGGTGCTAGATATTTGATGATATTATTATTTTAGTCATGAGATAGTTATAGATATATTCTAACTTTTAAAATGAAACAAAATAGGTGGTGTAAAATTCAAGTCGCCGAAATCATAAATATTTTGTAATCGAAGATATTTTGTCATAAAATTTATAAATGATTAGTGATGTTAAATTTTATCACGATATACTAAATAGCATTACAAAATAATTCTCTCCATAAGGTGGAAATTAATGTTATATATTTGATGATATTATTACTTTTGTCATAAAAAATAGTTACAAATAAGTTCTAACTTTTAAAAATAAAATAAGCATCAACGTGAAATTTAAGTCACCACAAATATAAATATTTGTGACCAAAGTTATTTCATCATAAAATCTACTGATTGTTAGTGATGCTAAATTTTGTCATGATATAGTAAATATTGTTACAAAAAAGTTCCCTCCATATGGTGGAAATTAATGCCAGATATTTGATGACACTATTAGTTTTATCAAAAGAAGTAGTTATGTATAACTTCTAATATGTGAAAATAAAATAAAAATAGGTGATATGAAGTTCAAGTCATCAAAAATATATATATTTAGTAATTTAAGATATTTTATCATGAAATTTATGAATTATTAGTGACACCGAAGTTTATTACGATAGAGTCAATACTGGCACAAAACAAAATTCCCTCCATATGATGGGAATTGGCATCAAATATTTGGTGATATTATTACTTTTGTTACGAAAAGCTATTATAGATAAATTTGAATATTCGAAAATGAATCAAAAAAGTTAATGCAAAATTCAAGTCACCAAAAGCATAGATATGTAGTGATATAAAGTATTTTATCATGAAATGTACTAATTATTAGTAAAGCTAAATTTTGTTACGATATATACATTAAATATCATCACAAATAAAATTTTCTCCATATAGTAGAAATTGGTATATGATATTTGGCGACTATTATTTTTATCATGAGAAGCAATTATAAACAACTTCTAACTTTTGAAAAAGAAATAAAAATAAGTGATGTAAAATTCAAATAACCAAAAATATAAATATTTAGTGACCCAAGATATTTTGTCATGAAATTTATGAATTGTTAATGATATTTGATTTTGTTATAGTATAGTAAATATCATCACAACAAAATTCTCTCCATATGATGAGAATTGGTGCCAGATAATTGATGACGTAATTTTATAACAAACATAATTTTTATCATAAAAGAAATTGCTAAGTTTAGTAGCATGATGAATGCTAATTTTCATCATCAAATGTATACTTTTATTGATGAAAGTTCTTTTGTCATCAAAATTTTTGCGATTGATGGTCTTTATTATAGTGGATCGGCCAATAGTCATATCCATCCCATAATTAAAAATTCTATGTCCATATTGTTGGATTTAACTCCATAATATAGCCTAATTATCACTTAGTCAGGTTTAACTCTTTGGGTCAAGTCCTGAATCAATTATGGTGAGCTCAATTAATTAAAGAATCCTATTCCTAATAAAACTTAAACCGAAATTCTTACTCTAATCAAGATTAAGTCTTCTGATGGAATAAGATAAGTATAGGTATAAATAGAGGTGGCCTGGTTCTTTTTCTCCAACTCTCAGGAGGGCATGATGATTTCCATCAATTATTCGCATTAAGATGGAGGATGAGGAAAGAGAAGATTAGATATCTATGGAAGATGGATCTGATGCTCTACGGGCTATGTGATCATCATGTTGATGAGATGATGGTACAAGATACGTTTTTATTTGATTTTGCATGAATATAGAAATGCGATCTAGGCATAAAAGTTTAAATTATCTAACATGTAGTATTAGACCGCTGGTTTCATGCTCCATATTCATGTAAAAATTTTTTTGATAAATTTTAGTTTATTTTTAGAAAATTAAAAATTATAATTTTATATTTTTAAAATTGATTAAAGTTTAGAAAATTAAATTATAGTTTTTTAATTTTTTAAAATTAAAAAAAAATTAAAAAATTATGGGGTCGGCCATGCCGACCGACCCACATCATCCGGTGAAGGGGGCAGCAACCATCGCTGCTGCCATGCTGGCGGCAAGTTGGAGCCGCGGTCGTCGCTGCTCGTGACGATGGCGGTGGCGCCACTCGCAACTAGTACGGGCGTAAGAACCACGGCCTTTGCCACGGTGTGGGGAAGCAAGTGGCGGCGGGCTATGACGATGGGGGACGATGCTCGATCTGTTGCCCTCCTTCATGATCCTCAAGCGATTAGCAAAGCAAGGGGCAGCCGTTCGGGCATCCATTCGGTGCTACCGTGAGGGAGGTGGCAGGAAAAGACTGGTGGTGCTCCAATGGGAGCCGGTGATGGCCTGAATTTGACGATCGAGGCAGGCTTGGGGCGGTCAGTTAGCCACCCGTGCAGCGGCCATGAAGGTCTCATAAAAAAATAATTTGATCGAGAGATTAGGGAAGAAGGAAGGGGTTTTGGTTATTGGGTTTCGGATCTTAATGGATCCTGATCCGAACCCAATAAGAACCAAACCCATTTAATTAAAAGAGATTTTTCATTTAAGCTCCTGATAAGTTTAAATTCTAAAAAGAACCTTTAGGATAGTTTTGCAATTTAATCCTTTAGGATAATTTTATAATTTAGTCCATGATA
This sequence comes from Cocos nucifera, assembly GCA_006176705.1. NCBI lineage: Eukaryota > Viridiplantae > Streptophyta > Magnoliopsida > Arecales > Arecaceae > Cocos > Cocos nucifera. Next base: position 859,841 of record QRFJ01000579.1, read on the forward strand.
AAGTAATAAATCACATTAAAATCCCTATCAGATTTTTGAGTAGTTTTTTAAGCTGTTGTTTTACAGAAAATGCCCTATATTTCTATAATTTATGGTTAAGTCCTTTAATTTTAAGGTTTTTTATAAAATCGCTATAACTTAATCATTTTTTATTTGATTTGAGTGATTTTTTAGCCGTTGGACTTGTGATGATTTAAAAAATATTATGATTAAAATTTTTTATATAAAATAAAATATTTAAATAATTATATTATTTAATTAATAATTTTATTTCTTATTATACTATTCAAGTATGTTTTTGTGTAGCCCCAAAGGATCCGAAGCACTCTATGGATTTTGGATAGTCGAGTCACTAAGGGCTAATAATTTTTTCTTATTACAATTCAAAAAATACATAAAAGTATATCTATTATAGTAAACCCAAAGGTGACTATAATTTGATACAAAATTAATAGTAAAAAATTGATTAACTTGAATTACATAAAGATGCAAAGTTCTATACCCAAATGTGGGAATAACCTTGGATTTTTATAATCATAGTTAGTTAAACCACTTAAAATATAACTAATATGATGGATCATAGTTTAAACATTTATTATGTCTACATGTCATAATTATTGTTCTTGCTTACATATATCATATTATTATTGGTTATAATTTATGTGATGCATGTTTTAGCATTATTTATTATGTTTAAATTTATGATTAAATTAATTACGATACTTATTATATGCTATGATTCTTATCTAAAGATATTTTATAGTTGTATAATAAGTATTATTAGCAGAATTATATTATGAAATCTGCATCATGATGATAATTATAAGCATGTTTTCTTATTTACAGTCATGACCCCTGCTTCACTCTCGTCGCATCTATCTAATATTTTCATACTGAATGGATCAAATTATTCTGATTGGCATGAGCAGCTTCTCATTATCTTAGAATGCCTAGATTTAGATTTGGCCCTTCGTAAACCTCAGTCAGATTCACTTATCCTCACTAGTTCTCCTAATCATAAGAAATTATTTGAAAAATGAAAGCATTCTAATAGATTATCTCTCATAATTATTAAAAGTTTCATAGTGAGAGATATTAAAAGATTTGTTAGGGATAACAAATTGATCTCTGAATATCTTTTCTCTGTAGAATAATAGTTTACCAGATCAAGTAAAGCCTTAGCTGATACCCTAATAAATAAATTTATCTCTATAAAATATGATAATTTTTTTGGAGTGCAAAAGTACATCATGAAAATGCATGATATAGCTAAAAAATTAAATGATTTGGGTATGACAGTATCTAAAAATTTTCTTATCCAATTTGTTCTCAATTCTCTTTCATCCCAGTTTACCTAATTTAAGATTTATTATAACACACACAAGAAATCATGAATAATGAATGAACTCATCTCATAGTGTGTGTGTAAGAGAAAGAGAAATTAAAATAGGAAGGGATCCTAATTGTTCACATAGTTTCACAGGAGCATCCTAAGAAAAAGAAGGCAAAGAATGAAAATAAAGGATCCAACAATCTACCAACAAAAGTTTTTCATAAATTAAAATATTTTTTCAGCAAGAAAGAGAGACATATCAAGAAGAATTATGAGAAAAAAAGAAAATGGTTCGAAAAGAAAGGTGTTTTCTTATCACTTGTTTGTTTCAAAATTAATTTCATTAATGTTCCTTCTAATACTTGGTGGATTGATTTGGATGCTGTAATTCATATTTTCAATTCAATGCACGGATTTTTTTTAAGCCAAAAATTAAATGATAAAGAGCGATGGATTTTTATGAAAAACTAGATGAAGTCTAAGATTATTATAGTCGGGACCTATAGACTCATTACAGACACCAGATTTCAATTAGATCTATATGATATTTTTTTATATTTTTTCAGTATCTAGGAATTTAATTTTTTTTATCAAAACTTGATTTAGAAGGTTTTTTATTTACTTTTGTAAATTAAAGTTTTAAATTAATGAAAATTTTTATTTTTGTTGGTACTGAAATATTGTGTAATGGATTATATAAATTAAATTTAGATTATTCTTTTGAACAATCTTTGCTTGTTTTAAATATCAATATTGAAAAAAATATGATATTGTAAATAAGAGTTCTTCGATGCTATAGCATAGACAATTAGATCACATATCAAAAGAAAGGATTACTAGATTGATTAAGAAAGGTATTTTATCAAATCTAGAGTTTAGTGATTTTGGTATGTATATTGATTGCATTAAAAAAAATAAATTAAAAATTATAAAAAGAATGCCACTAGAAGTCAAGAACTCTTAGAATTGATACATACCAATATTTATGGCTATTTTACATCTTATTTTAGAGGACAAAAATATTTTATTATCTTTATTGATGATTTTTCATATTATAGTTTTGTTTTCCTATTACATGAAAAGTTTGAAGCTTTGGAAGCTTTTAAGGTATACAAAATTAAAGTAAAAAATCAGTTGGATAGAAAAATTAAGATTATGAGATCTGATAGGGATGGCGAATACTACGGTAGATATGATAAATCTGACCGTAATCCTAAATCTTTTGCCAAATTTCTTAAATAGCATAGCATTATAGTACAGTATACTATACTAGAAAATCTCCAATAAAATGGTATGACTGAAAGATGTAATCGTACTTTAATGGACATGGTAAGAAGTATAGTTAGTAAATCCTCATTATCCTTGAATTTACGGAGAGAAGCCTTAAAAGTCGCTATATATACCTAAATCAGGTACTTAGTAACACCATTTCTAAAACTCCTTTTGAGTTATGGATGGGTAGGAAACCAAGTTTAAGACATTTATATGTTTAGGATTGTCCTGCAAAGACTTGATTATATAACCCACAAGAAAAGAAATTAGATCCCAAAACTGTTAGTTGTTATTTTATGGGATATCTAGAAAGGTCAAAGAATTTTAGATTTTATTGTCCACCACACACCACTAGAATTATTGAAACTGAAACTGCTAAGTTCTTTGAGAATGGTAAAAATAGTAGGAGTGATACACCACGTAATACGATATTACAGAAAATAAAAAAAAATTATTACAGTAACATCTAGAGATATTTTACTTGAGCCTGCTCAATCTGAAATTATGGAACATCAATAGGTGATTGATATACGACTTCTTGAATAGACTATCAATGAATTTGATCCAATTAAAAATAATCATAATAATGATACTGAACTTGAAATATTATGAAGATCTACTAGAATTAGAAGATCGGCTATTTCAGATTATTATATTACATACTTACAAAAATATGATTATGATATTGAAATAAAAAATGATACAGTTTCATTTAAGGATGCTATGAAAAGCGATGATTCTGAACTTTGGTTAGATACCATAAAAGATGAGATGGAATTCATGAATAAGAATTAAGTTTGAAAACTTATCAAATTATCTGAAAGATTTAAGCATGTAGGTTGTAAATGGATTTTTAAGACCAAATGAGATTCTAAAAGTAATATCGAGAGATATAAAGCTAGACTTGTAGTAAAAGAATTCACTCAAAAGGAAGACATTGATTATCATGAAATATTTTTTTTTATTTCTGAAAAAAATTTATTCAAAATCATTATGGCATTAGTAGCTTATTTTGATCTAGAGCTACATCAAATTGATATCAAGATCGTGTTCTTAAATAGAGATTTAAAGAAAGAGGTGTATATAAAATAGTTTAAAGAATTTTTAGTGTAAGAAAATAAAAAACTAGTATGTAATTTAAAGAAATCTATATATGATCTTAAACAAGCTTACGGACAATGGTACTTAAAGTTTAATCATATCATTTTTTTCTTCAGATTTAAAAAAAATATTACTGATCAATGTATATATCTGAAGGAGAATGAAAGTAAATTTATATTTTTGATGCTATATATAGATAATATCTAATTAGCTAGCAATGATTTGGATCTCTTGTATGAAACTAAAAAAAAAAATTTCGAACATTTTGACATAAAAGATATGAAAAATGCTTCTTATATTCTTGGTATAAAAATTCATCATGATAGAAATAAGAAGTTACTTGGTTTATCTCAGTAGAATTATATTACTAGGATCCTAGAAATGTTTGAAATGTCAAACTGCTCATCAAATAAAGTGTCAATCATTAAAAATGATAAATTTAGTAAATTTCAGTATCTTAGGAATGAGATTGAGAGAAATCAAATAAAGGATATACTCTATGCATCTATAGTGGATAGTCTGATCTATACTTAAGTATGTACTCGTTCTGATATCAATTTTACTTTGAAAATACTTGGTAGATATCAGAGTAATCCAGGTATGGACCACTAGAAAGCTACCAAAAAGGTGATACGATATCTTCAGAGAACTAAAGACTATATCTTACTTATAGGATGACTGATCAGTTGGAGGTGATCAGTTATTCAGATGCAAATTATGTTGGTTGCCTCGATAGTACGAAGTCCATATTAGGTTACATCTTCCTATTAGCTGATGGAGCAATTTCATGGAGGAGTGCAAAATAAAACATTATTGCCTCCTCTACTATAGAAGCTGAATATATAAGCTGCTATGAGGCTTCCTCACATGCTTTATGATTGAAAAAATTCATCTTAGAACTCAAAGTTATGGATTCTATTTTCAAGCTACTGAGAATTTATTGTGACAATTCTGTTGCAGTTTCTTTTTCTAATAATAACAAAATGACCAATGCAAACAAGCACATTGATATTAAGTATCTTACTATAAATAAGAGAATTAATAGTCATCAGGTATCTATTAATTTTATTAGTACTGCTTGTATGATGGTTGATCCTTTGACAAAAAATTTAGTACCTAAAATTTTCAAAAAACATGTAAAAGTTATGGACATTTATCATTGGAATATTTAATTTATAATAGATATTTATTTTGAGATCTCTTAATAGTTTGATGACTATTATTACTTCTGTTTAATCATTATTTGTATATATTATGATTGACTTTTATCAAACTTAAAGTAAATAGAAGTCTCATTTGTATAATATAATAGTGGGACTATTATCATAGGCATTATGATTTTTGATAGCCTATGTATTCCAGCATATAAGACTGGATTAAGTAAGAATTATTGATGTCATGATATATAGAAGGAAGTATGTCAATTGAGATGTATAACCGCCATAATTTGCATCAATGATTATTTACTTAATCAAAGTATAAAGGATCTTTCAAGAAATAGATAATTAAGTAAATTTTTATAAAATGAGTGCACACTCATTGGATCAATTTTAAAATTCTGATTCAAGATTATTATTTTAAAATTTAAATATATATATATTATTTATTTTTAAAATATTTTGACAAAATCAAAGAGTTAATTTTAAGTGATAATATAGACGAAGTAGAAGAATGTCGGATTTAACTCTATAATATGGTCTAATTATCACTTAGTTAAGTTTAACTTATTGGGTCAAGTCCTAAAATCAATTATGGTGAGCCCGATTAATTAAAGAGTTCTATTTCCGATAAGACTTTGACTGAAATTCTTACTCTAATCAGGATTAAGTCTTCTAATGGGATTATTAGATATGTGTGCCCTAGAAGCCAGATTGGCTGATACTTATAATACACTTCTAAGGGCAAAATTATAATTTTGACTATAAATAATAAAATAAATTATTTTCTATCGTAATGTATATTTGAAAGTATCTGTGATACATCCCTTGAGTTAATGGTAATGATAGTTCATATTTTCAAGAGTTGAAAATTTAAGATATAAATTTTCATTATTAACTCATAAAATACTTCGAACCATAGGATCATCATGAGGATGGTGATTGATTCGAAAGATTGGTGTACGATCGCTTCTTTAGGATAGATAAGTCTTGAGTCTATGGTGTAGAGACACCAGAGTAAGAGTATAAGTACTTATTAGAGAATGAGGGCACTAAGTATAACTACCTCGAGCAGTCATCAGAAAGTCTATCTTCTCATCGATGACTGACTCGAAGCTGCAGTAGTATGTCTAATTCTTTGATCTGAGGTACATCCGTAGTTTACCTTAAGGGTGTTATAGTTTGACTATACCATAACTCGATCTCTTAGCCATTCGGAATTTTGAGATATATGTTGGCTATAGCATGTTCATTGTAGGAATTAGATTGCACCAATAAAAGATCTCTACCTCGATAGATGAGGAGCAGTTCTATGATGATCATGAGAATCAAGTTCATAAGCCTATGGCCATGGCAGAGTAAAATAATAGAAAGAGTTTCTATTAAGATTTTCACGTTGGACTTGAATCAAATGATTAATTTATGTGATGGATATTAGGATTTGACGAGATCACCTTAATCCTAATCCGATCGGAGCTCAAGATAGAGAAACTTAATCACATAGATAACTACACCAAGAGGTTCATTTTTAGTTCTAATGGATTGCCACCATATGCTGCTAGGTGTCATTGGTGGATTTTGGGAGCAATTAGAATGATTTGGATGATCGATCATACTAGTTGTCTGAATAAAACAAGTTTTGATCCATTGGAAGGTGTTTCGATGATGTCGATGATAGAGATCGCGACATATTCCATTACCATATGGAACTAAATCTAACTGGATCACATAAATAATGATTTGGATCTAGATATCATTAATTGGATAAATTCAGTTTAATTGATTTGAATAAGATTCAATTAGGTTCAAAAAAATCATGCTAGCACACGATTGAGCCTAATGTTCTCCTTTAACAATCATTAAAGCTTATCTCGACTGAGCCAAATGTATTTGGACTCACTCAAAAATCTTTACTTAGTCTGACTGAAGCTTGTATAAGTCAGAAAAGAATTATCTTAATTTATGAGATAAATTTAAGACAACATCTGCTATTTTCCATCATCTGCTAAATATTGTCTTTGGACTTTGGTCAAATATTGATCTTTGATACTTAGACATCTACCCATGTGTTATGCACCCATAGGAGAGAATTTTGATCCTTATCTCCTCACTAAAAGGTAGAGAGACAAAGGGTGCATGCCTAGGGAGGCATGCGCCCCATGTGGATAAGGATTGGAGTCCCATATAGATGGAACTCCTATTGCTTTGGGGAATCAAACTTGATGGCACCAAAGAGTCATGTTTGATCCAGTCTTGGCACCATCTAAGGAGGATTTTGAGAGACTCTAATCTAATTAGATCAGATGATATCATCTCATCAATCAGATTTAGATCTGATTGCATAAAGGATCGTGATTGGTCGAGATGATGTGGCACTGTATGACGCAGCAGGATCTATAAAAACTCTATCTGCACTTAGATTGAGAGAGCTTCAACCTTAACCCATGCCACATAGCCCCTCTCCCTCCTTCTCCATGCCACCCTCTAGTTCTCGCTCTCCTCTCCATGCCCAAATGGATTTGGGCATGAGTTAGGTGCGATCCAAGCAAGTGAAAGGCGACAGAAAAGAAAGAAGACAACACTGCTGCAAGAGACAATGGTTGATCTTCAAAAGCCATTTTGAAGACCTTCAAGATCAGATCCAGATTTAATTTTTGAAGAATAGATTAAGAAGAAGAAGATTTTGAGATCCTGTCCGAGTGGATACTGGTAGAGGTCAGGCGCTTGCATGGCTACATCTAGAACCTCAAGCAAACATCGGGATCATCATAGGATAATAGAATTATCCATAATAAAGATATAATTAAATTAGATTTAATTTTATTTTATTTTTTATCAGATCAATAAGATCAGATCTGAAGAGTCTCAGATCTAATTAGGATCATAGAAAAAAATTTTAAAATATTTTTCTTGATCCAATTAGATTTGAACGAATCTACATCAAAAAATAGAATTTTTTTCTTTAACCAGTATCAGAGCTAGATTCCAAAATTCTTTAGATATGATTTTATTTTAATTTTTGATCTAATAATTAGATGATTTTAGATATTACATGAGATGTGATTAGATCTGAAATCAAAAAATTAAAAATTAAATAATCTAGATCTAAAGATATATGAGATGCATGACTAGACTAGAAATAGAATTATTCTATGTATAGTCTAACATGATCATAATTTTAATTTAATTAATTATAATTTTTAAATTTATTTTTTTTATTATTTTTAATATTATAAATATTATAATTAGATCTAAAAAATAAAAAATAAATTTATTTAATTTATTCATATAAGATATGATAGATGCATGTTTAGACTAGTTGTAGAATAGTTCCATAAAATTATCTAAAATAAATTTTAATTTGATATGATCAAATTTAAATCTTATTTTTTAAATATTTATGAGATAATTTAGATCTAAAAATATGCATGATATGATACATGAGATGTATGCAAAATATATTTTTAGTTAGATCAATTTTTATATATGATATATGATGTAGATCTAACTAGTTTTATAGATTTATCATGTTTTTGATTAAGACATTTTTCTTGGCCGTTCGATCATAAGAATGAAGTAGGATTTAAAGATCCTCTCCTTTCATTCGATGGGGTATTCTTATAATGTGTAGAAATACTGCATGTTCGTCCTTAATCATAAATCAAAAAAACTTATTTTCTATAAAATTCTAGATCCTAAAATCCTAGAATTTTATTTACATATTTTATTTATGAATCCAAAATTTAATTAAGAATTAAGATTATAAAATATATTAGATCTAAAATTAAAAATTTTTAGATCTAAAATATATTCATAAAATTGGGTTCGAACTTAGGTAGCTCAATTAGATCTAGCGATTGATCAAATCGAATCAAGAGTCGATTAGATGGGATCAAGAGTGCTTAAATTGATCAGCCTAATAGGATTAAGTCTGGATCAAGATCGAGTCACATGAGTGATCGATCAAGTTAAAACCTAATTAGGCTCAGTGGTTAGAGTCTGGATTGTAGGATAATCCGATTGATTCTTTCTCAATAATTTGATGTTTAAGGTAAGTTTGATAGATATGATCGATTGAAATTAGGTGCTACTCGACTCGAATGCATTTTTGTCGAGTTAATGGTATATCCTTTCCACCGATCTTACTTACCTGACCATATTTGTCGACTCAGTCCTGATCTAAGGTGGCTAATAATCCGAGCTAACCCATGCAATTAGGTTAGTCATAATGGTTATGGCTATATCAAGTCAAGTTTAAAGAGACCTAAGTCAAATCTTCCTAAGAAAAGATTAAGTCTAAGATCTTCCACCATTGTAGGTATGTGGGCCCTACCCATGGTTAATTATTCTCGACTGGTCATAGTAGTTCAGTTGCACTGAAAAGATACAACTATATCTATTAGGCATTAGATGCTACAGGCTAGAGGATAGATTGGGCTCAATATTTTGGATACGATGAGAGATCCAATTAGAAATTCAATCTGTACAAATGGTGGGTCTAACTTAACTAAGGAGTGGATCAATATTTTGGGCACGATGAGATTCATGAATTAGAGATCGAGCTTGGATGCATCATGATTAAAAAATCATTGGACAAGAGTTGTTCACTTATTGACTAACCCATCATTAATAACTATTAGGTGAGATGATGAGTCAGTTGATGGAACTGCACCACCATCTAGAAATCAATAATTATTGAGATTTTTGCATCTCTACAGAGAAAGTGTAGGGATCCAAAAAAATAGTAAAAGCTAATTTATTTAAAAATTAAATTTTTAAATAAATTGATCAAGTTTTAATTACAAAAATCTAATTAAAAATTTTAACTCTCTACAGGAAAAAGAGAAATGTCTGCATCCAATCCACTAGGCCATATCCTGGACACCCATAGACTGACTGAATCCAATTATAAGGATTGACTTCAGAACTTTAAAATTATTTTAGATTCCAAAAAGTTAACTCATGTATTGGATCAGGATTCTCCCACCTTATCAGCTCGTTTGTCCGCTGAATAGAGAGCATCTTTTGATAAATGGATGGATGAAGATAACAAGATCAGATACTACATATTGGGCTTGATGTCTGATGAGCTTCAGAGCCAACATGAAGATATCAAGACTATCTGCCAAATGTGGGTTCACCTGCAAGAGTTATTTAGTGAACAAAATCATGCAGCGAAATATTAAATCACTAAATGACTGTTTAAGGCTAAAATACGTGATGGACAATCAGTCCAAGATCATTATCTGATGATAATCAAGGACTTGAAAGAGCTTGAGAAGCTCAGAGTGAAGTTAGACCAGGATCTGCAGAATGATATAATTCTGCAATCCTTGACTGATGCATATAGGCAATTCATCATTAACTCTCATATGCATAAACTTCAAAATACTTTGATCGAGCTTATGAATATGCTGGTTACTATTGAGCTTTCTATGAAAGATTCTAAAGGCTCAGTACTTGCTATGGAACGGACTTCTTCCATGAAAAAATTTTTTGGAAAGAAGAAAAAATCTGTGAAAAGACAGAAGGTGAAAGATGGAAAGAAAAGAAAGACAGAGCTAAAGAAGAAGGCCGCTGATAAAAAAAAGTATTTTTATTATAATATTGACGGCCACTGAAAGCGGAACTGCCCTACATACCTGACCATCCTGAAAAATAAGAAGGAGACAGGTCCTTCTGAAGGTATGCTCGTTATTGAATCTAATCTTACAATTTTTTCTATATCCAGTTGGATGCTTGACTCTGATTCTAGTACTCATTTGTGCACTTTCATGCAGGATCTTGAGAATAGCATTAGGCTAAGGGATGGTGAGATGATCCTACGTATCGAAAATGGAGCAAGAATTACTACTGTGGCCGTAGGAACCTACCCTCTTCGACTATCGTCTGGCTTAGATTTAGTACTTAGAAATTATTATTATTTGTCTGCTGTAAATAGAAATTTGATTTCTGTTTCATGCCTAGCACTAGAAAGCTATATAATTAGTTTTCTTAAGAACCATTGCAATATTCTTTATGAAAGAAATAAAATTATAAGTGATTTTCTCATTAACGATCTCTACCAGTTACATATTGATGTATCTATCTTTAATATCGAGCAAAATGTGAATGCCATAAGATCAAAATGACCCAGGAATAGTCCAAATGATAGGTATCTATGGCACCTAAGACTAGGTCATATGATATGATATGGTAAGAAATTAAGTATGAGTCATCTCAAAATTTGGGATTGCTCGGCTCGTGTCAAAAGATAACAAGCAGACAAGTTAGACTATAGATTCTTTAGAGCTCAATTTATAGGATATCCTAAAGAGTCATTAGGATATTATTTCTACATTTCAGAAGACCATAATATGATTGTGAGTCGGCATACCATCTTTTTTGAAAAATAGTTTATTCAAGATGGAGGCATTGGAAAGCAGATCAAACTCAAGAAGAAAGTCTCATAAAAGTAACGAGCTAAGGACCCCATGGAATCAAATCAGGTTGAGCCAATACAATCACTATCTCCTCCACCTCGTAGATCGAAAAGAATTTTCCATCCCCCTGAGAGGTACTTAGGTACTATTTTAGAGAAAGTAGAAAAAATATTTCTCGTAGGTAATGAAATTCATGATGATCCCAAAACCTATGACGAGGTGATATCAGATATCATCTCCGAAAAATGGTTAGAGGCAATGAAATCAGAAATTGAATCTATGTACTCAAACCAAGTCTGGACCTTGGTAGATCCACCAGAAGGTATAGTACCTATTAGGTGTAAATGGATCTACAAGAGAAAGATTGGTGTAGATGAGAATGTGGAGATATTCAAAGCTAGATTAGTGGCAAAAGGGTATAGTCAACGTGATGGCATTGACTATTAGGATACCTTTTCGTCAGTAGCTATGCTAAAATTCATCCATATATTGCTTGCTATTGTAGTTTATTTTGATTATGAAATATGGCAAATGGACGTGAAAATGATGTTCTTAAATGGATACCTTGAGGAAGATATCTACATGGAACAGTCATTAGATTTCACATTCAGTGATGTTGATCACAAAGTACGCAAGCTGCAAAGGTCCATATATAAACTCAAGCAAGCATCTCAGAGCTGGAATACTCATTTTAATGATGTAATCAATAATTATTTAGTTTCATAAAAAATGAGGAGAAATTATGTATTTTTAAAAAGATCGATGGAAGCGCTATTGTCTTTCTCGTACTGTACGTAGATGATATCTTTCTTATTAGGAATGATATTCCCATGTTGACCATAGTTAAAATATGGTTATTTAAAGAATTCTTTATAAAAGACTTAGGAGAAGCATCCTTTATTCTAGGAATTAAGGTCTATAGAGATAGACCGAATAGGATGCTAGGTCTTTCACAGAAGATATACATAGAGAAAGTGCTAAAGAGGTTTAGCATGAAAAACTCCAAAAGGGGATTGGTACCCTTCAGACATAGCATTTATCTCTCCAAAAAAATATGTCCCAACACACCAGAGGAGATTGAATGCATGAGTAAGATCCCTATTGCTTCAGCAATAGGGAGCCTCATGTATGCCATATTATGTAGACGACCTGATATAGCCCTTGCTATAAGTGTCACGAGCAGATATCAGTTGAATTCAGATGAAGAATACTGGACTTCTGTGAAATGTATCCTTAAGTACTTGAGAAGAACTAAGGATATGTTGTTGGTTTTTGGTAATGGAGAACTCTAAGTCTAAAGGTATACAGACTCGGATTTTATGTCTGATATAGATGATCGAAAGTCGACATCTGGGAGTCTGTTTGTGTGTAATGATGGTGCTGTCAGTTGGAAGAGTTCTAAGTAGACAGTGATAACAAATTCCACCATGAAAGCAGAGTACATCACTACGTCAGAAGCTACGAAGGAGGCATTTTGGTGTAAGAAATTTACCACAGAGATTGAAGTGATGCCATCGGATGTCATTCCTCTGTACTGCGATAATAATGGTGCCATAGCCCTTGCTAAGAAATTGAGGTCTCATCAGAAATTCAAGCACATCAAGCGGCGATCCCATCTCATCCGCGATTACCTCGAAAAAGATTACGTCGAGGTCAAGAGAGTCGACTCCGCATACAATGCGGCAGACCCACTCATAAAACCATTGGATCAGTAGAAGATCGAAGCCCATCTTGAGAAGATGGGACTTAGATTTGTAGCCAATTGATTTTAGATCAAGTGAAAGTTTGTTAGATATGTATGTCCTAGAAATCGGATTGGCTGATACTTATAATACACTTCTAAGGATAAAATTATAATTTTGATTATAAATAATAAAATGAATTATTTTCTATCATAATGTATATTTGAAAGTGTCTGTGATACATTCCTTGAGTTAATGGTAATGATAAGTTCATATTTTCAAGAGTTGAAAATTTAAGACATGAATTTTCATTATTAACTCATAAAATGCTCCCGACCATAGGATCATCATGAGGATGGTGATTGATCCGAAAGGATTGGTGTACGATCGCTTCTCTTTAGTAGATGAGTCTTGAGTCTACGGTGTGGAGACACCAGAGCGAGAGTATAGGTACTCGTTAGAGAACGAGGGCACTGAGCGTGACCACCTCGAGTAGTCATTCAGGAAGTCTACCTTCTCGTCAATGATCTGACTCGATGCTGCAGTAGTGTGTCTGGTTCTTTGACCTGAGGTGCATCGGTAGTTCACCTTGAGGGTGTTATAGTTTGACTACACCATTAACTCGATCTCCTAGCCATATCGAAATCCTGAGGTGTATGTTGGCTATAGCATGTTCATTGTAGGAACTGGATTGCATCAAGATAGGAGATCTATCTACCTCGGTGGATGAGGAGCAGCCCTATGATGATCATGAGAATCAAGTCCATAAGCCCATGGCCATGGCAGAGTGAAATAATAGAAAGAGTTTCTATTTAGAGTTTTCACATTGGACTTGAATCGAATGATTACATTCATATGACGAGATATTAGGGTTTGACGAGTTCACCTTAACCCTAATTCTGATCGGAGCTCAAGATAGAAGAACTTAATCACACAGGTAGCTGCACCAAGAGGTTCATTTTCAGCTCTGATGGGTTGCCACCATATACTGCTAGGTGTCACTGATGGATTTTGGGAGCAATTAGAATGATTTAGATGATCGATCATTCTAGTTGTCTAAATCAGAAGAGTTCTGATCCATCGAAAGGAGTTTCGATGATGTCGATGATAGAGATCATGACATATATCCCATTACCATATAGAACTGAACCTAACTGGGATCACACAAATAAAGGATTTGGATCTGGATGATCATCAATTGGACAAATTCAATTCAATTGATTTGAATAAGATTCAATTAGGTTCAAAAAAATCGTGCTAGCATACGATTGAGCATAATGTTCTCCTTTAACAATCATTAAAGCTTGTCTCGACTAAGCCAAATATGTTTGGGCTCACTCAAAAACTTTTACTTGGTCTGACCGGAGTTTGTCTAAGTCAGAAAAGGATTGTCTTAATTTATGAGATAAATTTGAGACAATACCTGCCATTTTTCATCACCTGCTAAATCTTGTCTTTGGACTTTAGTCAAATATTGACCTTTGATACTTAGACATCTACTCATATATCATGCACCCATAGGAGAGAACTTTGACTCTTATCCCCTCGCTAAAAGGTAGAGAGATAAAGGGCGCATGCCTAAGGAGGCGTGCGCCCATGTGGATAAGGATTGGAGTCCCATACAGATAGGACTCCAGTTGCTTCAGAAAATCAAACTTGATGGTGCCAAAGAGTCTTGTTTGATCCAATCTTGGCACCATCTAAGGAGGATTTTGAGAGACTCTAATCTGATTAGATCAGATGATGTCATCCCACCAATCACATTTAGATCTGATTGCACAAAGGGCCATGATTGGCTGAGATGATGTGGCAATGCATGGCGCAATAGGGTCTATAAAAACTATATCTACGCCTAGATTAAGAGAGCTTCAACCTTATCCCACGCCACATAGCCCCTCTCCCTCCTTCTCCATGCTACTCTCCGATTCTCTCTCTCCTCTCCACGTCCAAGAGGATTTGGGCATGAGTTAGGTGCGATCCAAGCAAGTGAAAGGCAATAGGAAAGGAAGAAGGTAGCACTGTTGCAAGAGACAATGGCTGATCTTCAAAAGCCATTTTGAAGACTTTCAAAATCATATCTAGATCTAATTTTTGAAGGATAAATTAAGAAGGAGAAGATTTTTAGATTCTATCCGAGTAGATACCGGTAGAGATCAGGCGCTTGCGTGGCTACATTTAGAACCTCAGACAAACATCGGGATCATCACAGGATAATAGGATTATCTATAACAAAGATATAATTAAATTAGATTTAATTTAATTTTATTTTTTTTATTAGATTAATAATATCAAATCTGAAGAATCTCATATCTGATTAGGATCATAGAGAAAAAATTTTGAAATATTTTTCTTGATCCAATCAGATCTGAACGAACCTGCATCAAAAAATAGAATTTTTTTCTTTAAGAATAAGATAAGTACATGTATAAATAGACATGGCCTGGTCTCTTTTCTCCAACTGTCAGGAGGGCATGATGATTTCTATTAATCATTCGTATTAAGATGGAGGGTGAAGAGAGAGAAGATCAGCTGCCTATGAAAAATGGATATGACGCTTTGTGGGCTACGTGATCATCGTGTTGGTGAGATGATGGTGCAAGATATATATTTTTTTGATTTTGTATGAATATAAAAGCACGATCCAGACATAAAAGTTTAAATTATCTAACACATATCTGTCCCATATTTGTCTCAGATCAAATTGGGTTGGATCAAGTAGAGATGCATATCATGTTGGATGGGATAGATAAAAAACGTCAGATCGAATTGTATGAGAAATCCATCATATAAATATTATTAAATAATTATAATTTGAAAGAAGGATTGAGATTAAGGTTTTATTGGATCAGATTTAAGATGGGGTAAATCATTATTCATATCTAATCCAAACCTTTTTTGGATTTTTTTTAGAATTCATGTCCGTCCGAATCTCTAATCAAGTTGGATAAAATCCATCCTATTTAAATTAGATTTGATTGAATATCCGATGAGCTAGCTAAAATTATCGTATCTAGTTAGGGCTAGAAATGGGCTGGAATGGGATGGGCCACACCCCTAGCCCAATCCGAAATATTTTTAGGCTTCAAGCCGGGCTTAGGCCCGAAAATATTTTAAAATTTAAAGCTCAAGCCTAATCCAAACCCAATCAGGCTGATCCAAGCCCAAGTGCAAGCCCAAGACCCTGCTCGAACCAAGGCCGTCCTGCTTACTCAGTCTTCTGCCCAAACCCTGTCTTCATGGCCCCTTTCTACCCTCATGCACTCTCTTTTTCCTCTCCCTCAGGGCCTACATACCTAGCCTGGCACCATCATCATTGGTGTCGGCCTCACTGTCAGAACCCACCTCACCGCCTCCTCCATCCCCTTCCTCCACTAGGCCTCCAATGCTATCAATGGTCGCTTTCGCACTAACTCTCTCGATAGAAGGGGTCGGTAATAGATCTTCCGCACCACCTACCTGAAGGCTCGTCGCCTCCTTGACTACCCTCCCTTTGCTTTTGTCCCTTCTACCCTAACATCCTCATCTACCATGCTTGCCACTTCCATCGCATCGCCGACCCCTTCCACCGCCCCTTTCATTCCCTCACCTCTCTCCCCAACCTCATTGGCTCCCTCCCCCCCTCCGACAAGCTCCTCATCGGCCTCACCTGCCTCTGAGCTGCCTCCCTCTCGAACTCCATCCTCCTCTTTACCTCTGACTCCCTCATCTCAGCCCGCCTCCATACCACCGACTTTTCCCCCACTATTGTGGACCACTTCTTTTGCCCCTTTCTTGCCGGCATTTTCTTCAATAAAACACCAGCATCAACATATGGGAAGATGGAAGATTGGCATGAGGCGTCGGCAATGGATGATGGGAGAAGATGGAAGAGAAATTTTAATTGGATCGGGCTAAAATTCGAGCTCAAATCTAGAATAGGTCAAAAGTATGCTCGTGCTTAATCCAAAATATAAATGAGCCTTATATTTAAATTTAAGCTTGATCTAAATTATTACATGCCTAATCTAAAGCCTAATCGAAGATCGATCAGATCCAATGGGCCTTGGCTTGGCCCGGGCCTAGCCCCAAACCTTACGCACAGCCCCGAGTCCAAGGCTGGATTTAGAAGAACCGAGCAGGGGGTGGGGGCATCAGAGACATTTCCCAACCCCGCTACATACCCGGATATAAATACCGAGAACCCAAACCCTAGCCGGTCTCCGCGCACCCCTCGTTCTCTTCGTAGCTAGCAGAGCAGAGAGCAGGCCCGGCGGCGGCGGGAGGTAGAGCGAGCGATCATGCCGGCGGGGCACGGGGTGCGGTCGCGGACGCGGGACCTGTTCTCGCGGCCGTTCAGGAAGCACGGGTACATCCCGTTGACTACCTATCTGAGGACGTACAAGATCGGGGATTATGTGGACATCAAGGTGAACGGAGCCGTCCACAAGGGCATGCCCCACAAGTTCTACCACGGCCGCACCGGCCGCGTCTGGAACGTCACCAAGCGCGCTATCGGCGTCGAGATCAACAAGCAGGTATTACTGCCATTCGTCCCACCCCCGCCCCCTCCCCCTCCCCCCTCTCTTATCTCTCATCAGAATCTAATTACTTTTCCCTTTCACTCCCTCCTTTTTCGCTCGCTCGCTCTATCTCTCGGTTGAAGGTGCTTTTAATCTTTAAAAGGGTTTTGTTTTTTCCCGTGTATGTATGGAAGTTGATCTGATGTTGTTTTTGGTGGTGGTTATCTGTAGCTTGTTGCTTTTTATTTTTTATAAGTAACCTGGATGTTTGAGTTTTCGTTGTAGGTTTCGTTAGAATTCATTAAATTTTAGGAAGAACCGCATTAAATGTCATATTCGTTGGTATATTTTTTGTATATGTTGGATAGTCTACGTGTAGTCTTCTTTCCAAGGTGCTTCTGGATGGATTAATATCAGTTGAAGCTTTACTTTGTTTAAATTTTGGTTACCATCAAGCAGCCGATGCTCAAGGTTTAACAATTTAAATTATTTATTGAAGATTAGAACTCTTTAACTTGATGGGGAGAAAGACAATTGACAGCTTTCAAGGTGCTGATGGATGTAAATGTTGCTTGTTTAAAATAACATGAGGCAAGAAACGGAAATAGCACGAAACTGGCTGTTTGAAGGGGATTTCAAATGTCATTTTCAGGAATTCGAATGATGACACTTGAAATATGAAGATAACCTGCTGTTTTTTTTTGTTTTTTTTTTTCTTAAATCATTGATTGTTATGAATTTTGACAACAGAACGTTTCCAAGTATCGGTGAAATGATAAGTGTTATAAAATCTGTTCGGGAACTTCCTGACTAATTTTTAAAAAGTGAGACTTTAGGTCAATCGATGAGAAGACCGTAGGATAGCTTGTACCCTCTCAGCTGATAACGGGAGAACAAAATTAGGGTAATGCCTTTCATTGGGGAAAATTGAAGTAGCATTATTTAGGATGAAATGTAACGCAACCTCCAGATGGATTTCTGACCTTCCTCAGTAAATGCTTCAGTCTCTAGTTCAATAGAAATTTGTTCATCACATGTAGCAATCTGAAGTGATCCTTGGCTCACAAGTATACTTTGAGGCAGAAAAATGATACTCTAGGTCATCATACCCAAGGTGGAAACCCCTGCAAAACAGAAGACTATACACCCATAGCTTCATGTTTTTATTCCTTTTTCTTTGATCCCCTTGCATCAAGAATCCAGGACCTCTAATAACCCTCTGGCCCTGCCTCAAGTCAAGTCATGCCACCGGAAAGACCTTTCAATATACCATCTTCCTAAAAGTTGTGGGCTAAAAAGGGTTCACTAACTGCCAAGCAAGCTTTATTGGCAGTTAAATTGCCAAGCTTTAAATTTCTTTTCCTTGTGTATATGAAATCATGAAACGTGTTAAAAAAAAAGAGTAATTGTTTATTTAGCATTTGCTAAGTTTTTAGCAGTAAAAGTGGAGGACTATTAGATAGTGAGTATTGTTGGATTGACTATAAACGCTTCATAGGTGTCTATCTAAATCTGCTGAGAAGGATAAGGGACAATTAACATGAAGATATATGGTTGCTCTCAAAAGGTTGATGGAGTGTTAGCGAAAAAAGATGCAGGTGTTTAATCATTTTCTAACCTTCTGAAGTAGAAGTTTTGAGCGAGTGTTTTGTAGCATTATCCCACACTTCTTATTAAGCCTAAAACTGAATATGAAGTGGCAATAATTTGGACGAGTCACAGTTATCATAATGCTTGTGTTTTTTTGCACACTTTCTTTCCAAGCTAGGTAGGTCTATAGTTTCATGCAGTTGGTGTTGGTGGTGTATTGTTAGGCATATTTGAATCTAATGGCACAATAAAATGTTTGTTTTATTTATGGTACAACAAAAAGGTATGTTGCAACGAAATTTCAAAGTCAGTACCTTAAGGTTAGCAACCATTGATCAACAAGTGGTACTTATCTGCTCCTCGTTTCTTGCCGTCAAATGGTCCGGTTACTTTGTCATCAGGTTGGCAATCGGATCATCAAGAAGAGGATCCATGTCCGTGTGGAGCATGTGCTGCCTTCCAGGTGCCAAGAAGATTTCCGCTTGAGGATTAAAAAGAATGATCAACTAAAGGCCGAGGCGAAGGCTCGTGGCGAGGTCATCAGCACAAAGCGGCAGCCTGAAGGCCCCAAGCCTGGTTTCATGGTGGAAGCGGCTACACTGGAGACTGTTACTCCTATTCCTTATGATGTGGTCAATGACCTCAAGGGCGGCTACTAAAATCTGCTTGCATCCCCTATGTTTAACCATCGTCCAGTTTTACGAAGTCTTTTTTTGTGGTTGGAATCCTAGCTTTCACCTCAGTTCGGTACTATAGACTGTTACTTTCTGTGCCAAGTTTGTCATATTTGGTTATATTTGCCAATGTTGGTAATGAGACCATATTTCTCATGCCCCTTGTTAGCGGAATTTGCTGTTTTGGAGTTGGATGCTTAATTTTTTTCTGTTTAGCATTTTAGCAGCACCTCCATTTCACTGTATGCTAGTCCTTTGCTTCAAATTGCTGTACTTATTTACAGCTTATGGTGCCACTGCAAATACTGATGGGTGCAAGGAAAGAAGAGCCAATCATGTTCTGATGGCTTTATGAGGTCCAAGAGGGTTCAGCTAGTTTCAAATTGGGGTGCCTTTTGATCCTTGTATTTTTGTGTGGAGTGGAAAATAGGATTTCAGCTGTGGTTCCTTTTGGGAAATTGTGTGAACCCTGAAAGCATTATAGTTGATTAGGAACACCCGAAATGTGGTTCTTAGTATTAAATGGTGCTGGATCCAATAACCATTAACGGTTTCACGAATTCTCTGCAACTCTCTTTATCTCTTGCATTTCTTCTTTGCAACCCCTG
This sequence comes from Cocos nucifera, assembly GCA_006176705.1. Classification (NCBI taxonomy): domain Eukaryota; kingdom Viridiplantae; phylum Streptophyta; class Magnoliopsida; order Arecales; family Arecaceae; genus Cocos; species Cocos nucifera. Next base: position 880,179 of record QRFJ01000579.1, read on the forward strand.
CCTGCTAATTCCTGCTTGGAGTTATTGATGCCACCCGGCCTTTCACGATGGAAGATCGAAGGGCCGCTTATCATGTCAAATTAACCTGTGGAGCTACATCATGTGTTGACTCCTACATTTTAGACTCTCATCTCTGATAAAGCTAAGGGCGTATTCTTTGGGGGATAAAAATTTTATCTGAAAATCTATATTTTCTTTTGAATTCAGATAAAAAAAATAATTTATTTATATTATTTTATACATTGAAATATAGCGTTTATATCTATTATATATATTTACCATAATCCATTTTATCAAATAAATATTGTTGCATATTATATTATTATATATAATATATTATAATAAATTATAATATATAATATTATAACATACCATATATCATATCATGTTATATTATATAATATTGCACTGTATTCCATTGTCTCCTCATGCATTTTTCCATCTTATTGAGCAAGGGACGAGATTTTCAAGATGGTCGTGCTTCCAAATCAATTGCATGAAATTATTTAAGAAAAGGGCCTAGGCTGTTCCTCTCCACTTCCATAACAAGATAATCATCAAGTAGTAGAGGAATGGTTAGGGTTTACTTGAACAACATCAAGCTTCTTCACCGAGATGTTTATGACTCGGCATTCATCACGGGGTGGTGAACAAATGTCAACATGGTTCTAGACTTCCAGTTGGGCTAGGAATGGCGAACACATCATATATAGAGTACTATGAACAGAATCATCTCTAACCCTAAAATGGGGATGTTAATGTTCTAATGCCAAAACCTGGCTTGGGATGATCCAAGGGCTATTGGCGTAATGCAATCTTAGTCCTCTTTATCAAATTGAAAAAAGCAAGTGCCCGACGAAGAAAGGGATTATTCTAAGCTCTCAAGGGCACAAATATTTCAACTTTATCTCTTTTGAAAGGAATTCAAGAGATGGAACCTTACCTAATTATTTCTTGACGATGGAATTTATCCATTTTCACCAATTCCATCAATCCAAGCATCGGAAGAAATAATTAACTGGTGAACTTCTCTTAAAATTGAAAAATCTCTATACATGGGACAGGCATTATACTCCACTTCTAAATATTCCAAAATTATTTTTCTATCATCTTAGAAGAATCAAGAGGACCATTTCTTTTTATGATCTTATGTAAGGCATGTTACAATTCCAATTTATAAATTAATTTAAATATTAAATGTTTTTCTATTTTATTTATTTATTAGCTTTAAGAGGAAAGAACTGAAAATCCATCCAAGACAAATTATATAGTTCCAAATATCAGGCATAACTATTGGCACATTGCCTGCTTCACTAACAGCATAATTAACCACCATGTTACGCATTAATTTTAATATTTAGTGATTAAAAGACCACACAGTATAAAGTAGCACTAGAAATATTAAAAAGAATTTTGGCTCACATATCGATATCATATCAATGGATACCTTGGAATACTCAACAATGCTACATGCATTTCTTGCTTCTCTATTCTTCATCTACATTACCGGGTTCTTCATGGTTCACATTGTTTTATTCTTCATGTTTCACAATACTGGGTTCTTAATGTTTGGTTCTTCAGGATCCACTGCATTACTTGATTCCGGTTGTAACGCTAGGGCTGTATATTCCTATTTCTTCTGCTCCTACTTGTCTACAACTTCGAGATACTGCTCTTTTGAGTTCAATGGTTTGCTACTCTTGATCAAGTGCTTGTAATTATCATATGTTTTCTTATACCGGTTGTACCAATAATATCTTAAAATAGTTGCTATTTTGGTATTCTGATTTTTTTTTCATCTTAAGCACAAATCTTCTGCTGTGTACAGTATATATATTATATATATCATCCATCGTGTGATGGATGGCCGTATATGAATATACATCATGCGGTGCACGTCATGCATGATTACGTAGGACCATTCATCTTATGTTGGATGATATATATAATGGCATCATGCATAACAGAGAATTCATGCGCTTTCATCGTAGACTTACATGCCCTCTTCTACTTTCTAATGCTTTAAATGCTCTCTTATGTATTTTTATTGTATTGTTTGTGGCTTGCACTCTTTTTCTTTATTTTGACCTTTGCGCCTTCTTGTAAGTTGCAACTTTGTATAACTGTTTCAGTTTAGCTTATAGCTTAATGTGGCTTTCTTTGCGGGAGAAAAAAATACAAAAAAACCTGATACCTTGGAATATAACGGTTTATTTTAGCCAACCCGATACGACAGGTACACCTCACAACGTTTCCACTGGCCGATACCAATACCCAGTTACGCATAACTAGTCGTCCGTCCAAAAACCAAATTTGGTCTGGGAGTTGGGGCCCTGCAAGCAAACCGGAGCTGTGTATTCGCGTCCCGGACTCCCGGTTTTGGCGTTGGAAGTCGATGGAGCAGCACTGCGAGCAAAGCCCTCCGCGAGCGAGAGAGGAGGAAGAAGGAGCGAATAGTGGTGGCGTAGAAGGAGGAGAAGAAGATGAGAAAATTCTTCACTTTCTGGACTCGCTGGACAGCTACCTCACGCTAATGGATTCTTTGTCCTCCACCCTTCGCCGGGTAATAAGCCCATCTCCATGCTGATTTCGAGTCGGCGATCCTTGTATTTTCTTTGTTGATGTGTTTTGGTCATCGGGTTTTTTGTTCTTTGCTTATTTCAACTCATTAATTGGATTTTGTGTTGGATTCTGGAAATCGAATTGGTTTGCATTGGATGTGAGCTTCCTCTTTTAAAAATGGTTTTAGAAAAAATGAATTTTGAGGGAAAGAAGAGAGAGAAACCTCGAGGCGATAAATCGCTGGCAATTGTAAATTGGTAGAAATAGATCGATTTCGAAATGTGAGTTGAAACGATTCAACAGGCAAATTAAGAATTTCAAATGCTTTTTTTTGAAAAATTAAATTACATGTGCTATCTCTTCTCAATTCTCATCATTCTCTTGCTGAAATCGTCTTAAAAATTTATGTCTTGGATGGATCAACCGATGCCAGTGAATCAACCTATGCCAGTGATTTCCATAGGTTTTGAAATTTATTGGAATTTTTTCTTAAACAACATGTATTCGAAATTTGCAGTATCAATGTTCTCACAATCCTCCAAGCGAAACGAATTCCGAACCTGAACCAAAAGAATGGGCAGAAAAGCTGACTGTGGGGTAGATTTTGTTTTCTCATTTAATTTGAGACTGTTAATCCTTTCTCTTGATTTCACCGGGTGCCAGTACACACCTTCAGAAGCCCCTTCGCAACTGCATGTCTTTCTGTTTTCCGCTGAAAATAGTAATATATAAAGGAAAAGTACCTCTCTCTGTGCAATGGAATGATGTCTTTTGGTTTGCACCAAATCAAACGCAAATTATATATATATATATATATATATATATATATATATATATATATATATATATATATATATATATATATATATATATATATATATATATATATATATATATATTTTTTTTTTTTTTTTTTTTTCCAAAAGCAATATTGGCTGCATTTTGTGGCCCTGTGCATTTTTCCTGTATTGTGAGTGCTTTATGGGCGACCTTGGTGTCATGGTGTGACAGTCTTAATCTAGGTTTTAGCATTTGCATGTGTGGACGCAAGGTAGGACTAAGTCACAAATCTTCCAGTTTATCCCCATGCTATTTACATATTTGGTATGGTACAAGATGTGGTTTTCTCCCAATATCTACTAATTGTTCAGTGAGCTGGATGATAGCCCCATGTTGATAGGTTGCACGATATGAGGTCGATACAATGTGGTGCAGTCAAGATTTGAAATCTTGAGCACTACTAAGAGGCAGTCTAAAATGAAGTAGGAGGAAAGCTAAGAATTTCAGGGAACACAGAGTTCTCTAGACTTCGTAAAAATGTGGAAGGGCATGTGACAAGCACAAAGTATTCTAAAAGGTGCTATTGAGTATCATAAATATCTTATACATGGTGTACACAGTTTTGGCCGATAGATAAATAGTACTACTTGGCATGATACTAAGACTGTAGGTAGATTGGAGGTCTATATTGAAGGCAAGAGACAATGAGCTGTGACCATACTGAAACAAGTAAATAATTACCAGTTGCCTTAGTACTTGTTGAAGCTTTTATTTTTTCTCTTGCAAATGGGGGTGGGGTGTCCAGGACTTGAGGGCTTGACTCAAGGACTAGTGCAAAGTCATACGCAAGATGTGCAAGGAACTTTGTGCATGTATGACAGGGGCTCTGACATAAGGGAAGTTGCTAAGTCCTTGCAACTGGTTTTAGAAGAAGCAAGCACAACAGAGAGATGATAGTCTCTGCCCAATTCAAAAGCTAGTTTGATAAGGCCCTGTTTGGATGGTTGAACACACTATCTCTGGATAAACAATGCGCTGGGTTTGGGGTGAGAAGGAAGCGCAGATGGAACAAACTAGATTGTGGTTATTGGGAAATTCATTGGAGGACACAATCCTGAAAAGATCATGATTTCCTAGATCATCTTTTAGATGGAATGTTATCTTAATCTTTCTGGTATTGCACGCTCAGAAGGGGTTCAGATGTCAGCACTTCTTTCTCCCCCGTGTGTATTCCTATCTCATCCTGATGTTGCTTAATCTAGTGGATAATGTCTACAACCATTCAAACAGGCCCTAAAAAATTCCATTCTTCTTTGTAATACACACATTAAAAGAAAGCCATTATCCCAAATTTATAGTTCTATCAACAAAATCAGTTAATCAATTGCTTATTTGTTGAATTATGCTTTTTGGGAAGATCTAGCATCTTGTTAGGTTTCCTTCAGTCATTGTAGCTTTGGGTTTATCCCCTAAATGCCTTCAAGATTAATTCTTACAAAGATTTTGGCAGAGTTGTTGACCAAGTAATTTTTGGACCTTACTAAGTCACAATCATAAGAGTGCAAGTACAATGCACACTCTCAAACAATGGAGTAGCATGACAGGGATCGTTGAAAGAGAACATTGAGGAGGAGGCTATTGAAGCATATAGAATTGACAACCTGAGAAAATTCTCTTTAGCTTGGAGAAGTTGAAATGGCTAGGTTATATAACCCAGAGTCATGAAGTCAGCAATTTGCTCTGAAAGAAGTATATAATCAATTTTCAGTTAAGTGTTCAGAATCTATTATGAAACAAAATTGGCAGTATATAGATAGTTTTTTCCCGCCATTTTAGATTTTTTTTTTTTTCTATTTATGCCTGTTTATACTGTCTATAATCGAGACTCCCTGGCCATTTATATTTCTGTGATAGCCAATAGCCAGCATATCCCATATGCTCCATAGGTTAAGGGAGTTGTAAGAGTCATTAGGATTATGACTTGAGGTGGTTCAGTAATCTTTGTGTATAAGACTCTTCAGAGATCATTTGTATCATTGATAATGTAAATTCAGGTCCTAGTTTCCTCCCCACTGCCAAGCCACCATCAAGAAACCACTCTCCCCCAACCCCAAACTGTTGCATTGTTTCTGCAAGTTCATATCTTTGACAGTATTCATTTGTTTGCTAGATCCAAGTCATTAGAATATTTATTTGGAGAAATTGGATAGGATTTTCTTGTGCACATACTTGGACCCTCATGGGATCTTAACAGAGTGAACTAACATAGAACCAGATCTTGTTAAGAGTCCTACAGAAGCAAACTCTGTAGAGTTTAAAGAGGGCACTAGATTGACGATGGCCTCTAGCTTGGAATCATGCTCTGGAAGGACAAGAAATTTGGAATTTTCAAAGAAGACATTTGTATAAATTGTATTGACCATAACTGATAATCAAAAAATTACTGGTCAACCATGTCGATCATTCTTCACTGATCACTATCTATTGTAAGTTTGTAACTAATGGCTATATCCTCTGTTTAATTGACACTTCTGAAATTTTATCAGTGTTTTCTTATGTCCCTTTGTCTTTTTAACTGACATTTAAATGCAAATTTCAGATATTTGTCACACATGTCATAACCAACATATTCAATTCTCTACCTTTTCATCTTCATTCTTGATGCTTGCTTTAGTTTACTCATTTTTGACCCTGTCCTTCTTTGTTTGCCAACAATATGAAACTGGCAAGTAGACTGACAGGCAATAGATTGATAATTAGGTGCATGATTGAGGTGGTGGGAACCACTAGATGCTATATTGGAATTATACTTTTCATGTTTAGATTTTGGAGTACTTCGTGAAAATTGACTTACAAAATATCAAACCAATCAGGTTTATAAATGATATGAATAATTAATGATAGGCTTAAAGCAAGATTAGCACAAATTTGGTCATGCCATCACATTTTGGCCCATCCTGTAACCTATTGCTTCAATAATCTGCAACCTGAGCTGAGATGATAAAAATTAGCTGATTCTACAAAGCACAGCTGAATTGAACCTGATTCTTCATTAACACAGTACATAGCATGGTACAGAATATGTTTAACTAATAGTTTCATCCTTTGATCATATTCTGTATGAGAATCATTTGTTTCTGGAACTTGACTAGGGAGCATATTTAGCTTCATTTTTAGGAACATTTTTAGTATAAGAATATGCATCTTACTAAACCCAGGTTGGCTTCTCAGTTTACTGTGTAGAATCCAAACGTCCAATGTATATGATGTAAAGCCACAGGCAAAAACAAAGAACAAAATAAAAATTAAAAGAAAAACAAAGCTTGGAATCTCAAGAATCAAATCAATCAATTGTTCAAGTATGTTTTTCTCCACACAGGTGGAGCCTTTAAATAGAAAAACAAAAAATAATCTAACAGGACTTTAACAGTTGACTTATAACCTAATAGAACTTCTCTTACAGAGTTCTAATAAAAATAAAAATTTTAATAAAATAAAATAAGAAAAATCCTAAAGAAACCCTCAAAATAAAATTAAGGTTGGGATTTTTCAATGACGCTTTCTTCTAGAATATGTGCGTAAATTCTGATTTCCATCATTCCCTCCTGGCTGGAAAAAACTCGACTTTGACGAGAAATTGAGGTAATCTTCTAGAACATCTGGATCAACACGTCATAGCTCGTTTTCGAGAATCCACATGGCATATGAGTCTGGACGACCATATCATTTGATCAAAAATCATCGAAATCCTCCATCGGTAAAAGAAACAATCTTATCCATGATAATGCGTTCAATTAGATCTGATGAAGACGATGAAAGTGAAGAAAAAATCAGAACTGGCATGGGAGGAGATGGAGTGTAATTCTTGCTGTCACCTGCATGCATGATAGGAGGCTCGAATGTGCCTCAATAAGGTAGCAAGTCATCAATATTGAAAATTGGACTAAATTTTAAATCAAAGGTTAATTCTATATAATATGCATTAGATCCAAGTTTACGAAGAATACGAAATGGATCAGTGGCTAGTGCATGTAATTTTTTGAATGAATTTCAAAAATAATATTCGAGACGAATATGAATCATCATATAGTCATTCTCGTTAAATTCTACTTTTATATGGTGAACATCAGCAGTAAGTTTATATTTTTCAATACTCATAGCAATCTAATATTAATATGAATATCATGAATGTGTTTAGCACAAAAAGTGACAGACTCAGAAGTGTGGTTATTCATAGTTAAAGAAACAAGATCAATGGATTGACAGAGATTAAAGCCATAAATAATTTCAAAAGGACTTCTGCCAATAGACCTATTTACTAAGTTATTATAGGCAAATTCTGCTGTAAGTAATGACAAATCCCATGTTCCAAGCTTATCTTCAACTACACACCTAAGTAAATTACCAAGATTTCGATTTACAACCTCTGTTTGACCATCTGTTTGGGAATGAAAAGTTGAAAAAAACTTTAAAATGGTTCTAAATAATTTTAATGTATTTTTCAAAAATAACTCACAAATTTGACATTATGGTTAGATACTATAAAAAAGGTAATCTATGAAGTCCAACAACTTTTCTAAAGAATAATTTAAGGTATGAGAAGCCTTATGATAAGAAATAAAGTATGTTATTTTTGAAAATCTATCAAAAATAACTAAGATTGAATCATGTCCCCTAACTATCCTAGATAATCCAAGAATAAAATCCATACTAAGATCTTTCCATGGGGAATAAGAAATCGGTAAAGAAGTTTATAAACTAGTATTTTATTTTCTAGTCTTAGCTAATTGACATGTACGACATTGAGAGAGGATTCTTGCTACGTTCTTTTTAAGAGATGGCTAGTAATACCTATTTTTAACCATAGCTATAGTTTTATTACGTCCAAAATGACCTGCTAAGCCTTCAGCATGGAGTTTCTAAATGAGAAAATCTCGTAAAGATATCCGAGGTATACAAAGATGACAACTTTTGAATAGGTAACCGTCCCTAATTATAAAGTCAATATAGTCTTGATGGTTTCCTTGATTAACCTCTTGATAGATATTAGCAAAATCAGAGCAATATTGGTAATCATCTTTTATTCGCTCAAAACCAACTATCTTGGCATTCATAGATTGAAGGATAGTAATTATCCTACTTAGTGCATCAGCAGCCCTATTCTCACTTGGTGTTTGAGGAAAAAGGTATAATCCTGAAGAAATTCTATCCACTTGACATATCCAGCACTAAGTTTCGTTGGGGACTGAATATATTTAAAGGACAAGTGATCAAAATATAAAACAAACTCTTTGGATAAAAGATAATATTGCTAATACCTAAGAGCCTGAACTATAGTATAGAATTCTTTGTCATATGTAGAATATCTTTATTTAGCATCATTAAGCTTTTTGCTAAAATAAGCTATATCATTAAGTTTAATATATCAAGTTTTTTATATCAATATAATTTTCTCATCCAGTGGGTACGAGTCCATAGCCTCTGCTGTTTTGCTAAAAATCAAAGGTTGCATCAAATATGGGAGTTTATTTTACATCCCACATTGCCTTTGAGATCTATTTCATGCAATTGTGTACATTTGCTACTCTTCCAGACTAAAATGTATGACCTTTTTTTTTCATTGGCCTCAACTAGGGCCAATTGCTTATGCGGAAAAAAGATTAATGGTAGGAAATTTTTTATAGAAAGACTGACAGTGAGCACCCGGTGCACTTGAGTTGTGATTGATCTGTTTGATACTTCTTGAACAGGATTAGGGTGTTTGCTTGCAAAGTTTGAAGGTCCTCTAATGAAGATCCGTCTAGATTACCATCCTAGATTTAGGTTTGTTGCTAAAAGAGAGTCTTATTCTATCATGTGATAAACCAGTTTCCACTGAAGTTCAAGTGTTTTTTTGCTACAGATACTTTTTGTTTTAAAGCCAACACTGTTCCTGATGGTGTGATACAATTTTGAACTCATGCTGAGTCTGATAAACTGCTTATTTCCATGCATGCCTGATATGTGCTCGTCATTGTCTTTCGCTTTCTTATTTGCTTTATGCTAGTATTATTTTGCTGAATTTGATTCTAAGAGGGTGGAAAACTCAGAATTACGGGTTAATTTATTGTTCAAATTATTTATAGATTTTTAAGTTTATGTTAGGAAAATCAGAAATGAAACTTTATATGCTAATGCCTTTAATGAAATAAAAGTTTATTTAGGTATTTGCATTATGTGGTTTCTATAAGTAAAGATTGAGTGCTTAATAGGTTCTATGCTTGCCATTCTGGGCAGGTTGCGGAATGATAGGCTTGCAATATAGATGATTGAGCTGTTGATAGGAACAAATGACAGAAAGGTGTTTATAAACTCATCCACTAAGTCATAGATTTTCTTCTTTGAGAAATGTTGGAAATTTATACGAGTGCATTTCAATAATCTGTCTCATGGAGTTTGTTAGACCTTGATGAGTCAACTTATCTGTTATATGTCTTAAAACAAAAAATCCACTTCGTAGGTTGACATATTGGTAAAATTATCTGCATGCCTCACCTATATCTGTGTGTAAAGCAGTCATATTACCGTTAATTGTGTAGAGGATGTGTTAGCTGCAAAACTAGACATTCAGGATAGGGTGGTTGGAAGTGTCTGTGCAGGCCTTTTCGCTGTTCTCAGTTTCTCAACCTCTAACAATGGAGACATCACCTCTCCTTTCTTTATGATACAAGAAGAATATAAAATATGGAAGTATATAAATCTGGAATTTAATTTGCATGGTTGTTCTGGTTTGTGAACCTTATTTCAGGCATTAAACAAACTTTTGTTCCAAATAAGGCTTTATTAGCTAGGTTGGTGCCATCCCCAAGCATTTACTCTGTTTTGTTGTTTATGAATTTGTTAATACGTATGACCAACAGAACATATAAATGCAAGCCAATGGCCTAAAACATATCACATGCATCAAAATGCCACAGCATTTTGCAAAGCAATAAGTGGATGCATAACTAATCCTGTTGCTCAGATAGTTGATCCCAGAATTTTAGGTCTGAGACGTATGTCATGCTTTTATTAAAGATTTGTGTCTGATACTCTGATTTGGATTAGAGAAGTATAGTTACCCTTTGGAACTAACTTTTGGAGTTGCGCCCAGTTCCTTGGCCATTGATCTTCACAAACCATTGCACCATCACCCACTATCATCTTTCCCCAGTAAAAATGTTTCCCCTCAGTGGCCTTGGAGAAAATGCTTATCATGTCTTAAATTTGTCTACACCCCAATAGAAATGTTACAGAGATTGAATTACAGTATCTTTTCATGTACAACATTTGCATCATCAATAAATATTCTCCGGAATAGAGAAGAAACCTAATTAGATGTAGGTAATTTATTTATGTCTGTCACATGATATCTTATTCTAATATTTTTACCCTCTGATACTGATGCCTTAAGTATTTTCAAGAACACATTTAACATGTGTCAACCTTTTTCTTCGTTCTCCTTTTTTTCTTTTTCTTGGACAGAAGGTAACGTAGGTCCATGTTACTTCTGGGATGTATTAAATATCAAATGTCTAGTCAATATTCAATGTCAAAGTAATTCCTGTACTATTAGCACTCGAAGTAATTCCCTTGTAGCTGTTGTATGTTCCTTCTTTTTGCCATCAAAAAATTTGAAATTCTCTTCTTGGCAGGGATGGCTAGAACTGGCCGGTGCTCGTCATTCTATGGGTTCCTCACGCATCTCAGGTGCACTATTAAGCCATAGAGTACAGTCTGCTGCTACTACAATGCAAGTAACTGAATCAAATGACAAATCAGAAACAGGTACCTTATGAACATATGTTAATGAAATATAATAATTGTGGTATGAGCTATTTCAGATAACCCTGATACACCATATTATCAGGTTGGCATCAACTTGATTTGTATTATACTGAACCAAACTCTTTGGCTGTCAGTTTATGTCACTTTTCTTAAAAATGTTTTGTTAATTAGTGATAATCCTTTCTTATCTTAAGAAATGAAGCAGGCTATTGTTTACATGCTTTGAATCTATGTTTGAAAAGATCCTTTTTATGCTTCAGAGTCACAAGCACATTTTACCATATCAAAATGGGCACATATGAGAGAGGGTAAATGTTCTGGGGAGGTAGAAGTTGGTGGATTTCAAAATAAATCTAGTGGTTCAGAGCTAAGGCATCGAGTCCCTAGCAATTTCCCTGGTAAGACAATGTATTATTCTTTTTTATCGTTATCCTTTCACCAATGCATTATATGTCAAGCTAGTATTTCTTTCATGATTTCAGAGGGGTATAAAGAATCCTACTCAGCGGTCAATGGATCTCCTATTGCTACTGATAGCAATGTAAGTTTTTTTTTTTCTTCCTCGCTATAGACATTTCCTCGCTATAGATGCTTGACTCATCTAAGAAGAAATCTAAATTGAATTCCACAGGAGCAGGAATAATTTGAAGCAAATTGTAGAACTGAAATTACTTATGGATATTTTAAATCTGGTGTTGATCCCAGTAATACAATTCCTTATCACCGACAATTAATGTAGCACTTTTCTTGAAAATGATTTAATTGCTTATCAATATGAGACAGTTTCTAGAACTGTGAAAGATTATTTCGTTTCCATTATATTCCTGTAATTTATTATGCTATGGTACCATAGATTCAGCAGGAGAGGTCTAAATCATTATCGATCTTTGGGACTTTGGTTCCTCCAAAGCTTCGGGCTGCCCAAGTTTCATTTGAGACAGGTTAACTTTTTTCTCTTTCATATCTTATACGAGATCCAGCTTAGATTTTAGTTGTTATGTGAATTTACCCATTTAAGATCACTTGCAATCTTTTCTTTTCCTGCAGCTCTTGATAGCATTGTTGAACTAGCAAATATGCGGTCCATGGTGCTATCTTCCTTCGCTCAGTTACAACAAGAAATGAAAAGCTCAAGTTAATGTTTGCTTGTTTCAGGGCTTGGTCTTGTATCCGTACTGTTTGTAACCGCTACTAATTGTACTACAATTGAATAAACAGACACTCTAAGTTGAAATACACAGGCTTAACGTACAGACATGTTTTCATTTTTTTTTTATTTTAGGTGCTTGGTTTGTTGCTATTCTGTTTGCAAGCTTCCAGGATGGGCATTTCTTGTTGATTAAGATCTAAACTTGATGTCATAATTTTTTTTTTTTACCGGTAAAATCACTGTTGGGGTGGTATCTGTTTCAGAAATCTTTCAAAAATTCAACAGCACAAGCTGCTAGGAGATTGAGCCCGTCGTCAAACAATTCTCCAGAGGTGTTTGCTCTTTTTTCTTCCAAATATCTTGCATTCCATACGTCAACTTCATTTGAGCAGGGATCCCTGAAACCACCTCCCATCTATGCGATAGCGTATACCCTCCCAGGAAGAGGTTCTGTACGTCGTGATATATAACTTTGTTGTCGATGATGCTGCTGTTTTCTGGGCATCTATGAGCACATGGTATTCACATTTGTGGTGGAGCATTTACTAGTATATCCACGTTGGTATCATGCGGTAATACCAGTTTCAACCTCCCGTGCTGACACGTGTTTTAGTTCATGAAGTCCGTGCCAACAGAGGCGGATCCAGAAAATTGGGCACATTATATAAAATAACAATAAAATTTTATCGTAAAGCAATGAACGGCGGACGAAGTTACACATGGAACGGAATTGCGGGGCAGTGGGCGCCCGGCAACAGGCGGAGTCATGGAGAAGGTCTGAAAGAGGGTTGGGGCTGGTAGAGTCGCAGGGCATGGAGTTGAGGCGGTACTGAGATCGGTGGAGTCACGGGGCAGTGGACGCCGTCGTGCCAGAGGAGTCGTGGAGCAATGGCCAGTAGGCGTCGGGCCACCGGCAAAGTCGCGGTCCTCCCAGAGGAGGGTTTCGGGCTTAGGACTGAGCGGACAGCGGTGGAGTCGCAGTGTAGTGGGTGCCGAGTGGAGAAGAAGGTCTGAATGTGGGGCTGGATCCGGCGGAGTCACAGAGCTGAATGCTGGAGGAGTCGTAGAGAATGGAAGAGGGGCGTCGAAGAAGTCACGAAGTCGAGGAATCGCGGAGGAGCATTTCACCACCGGAGGTAGGAGCCAGTAAAATTATGAGCTTCGGACTTGGGCCGTCGGGGCCGTGACCCCGATGCCATCATATTGGATCCAACCCTGCATGCCAAGGGTTGGAAAATGACACATCCCTTCAACCATCAAAGTAAGAAAAAGTATAAATCTGGGAAATAACATGCTATAAAAACAACAGAACCACGGTATGTTATTTCAAAAAATATAAATCTACACAAATCGTGGAACTTTGATAATAAAATATTGAGGTGACATGTGTATGTAGAACATTACATAATATACATGTAAAAAGGATTAGTTCTCTGGAGTTGGATTGGTTCTATGAATGAAAATAATATGGATATTATCTATTTTTATATTCGAATCAATCCAGATATGGTTAGAAATTCGAGGATCGGACTAATATCTATATCCATTAAAAAAAATGGATATGAATATAAATAGATAACTATCCAATCTACATTCGAATATTCAAATCTACATGTAATTCTATATAATTTTATATAGTACTTATTAATTTTTTAAAAAAATATACAACCATTTAAACATGTTATTAACTTGATTTATCATCTATTTAGTAATATCTTTAATTCTATATTCATAAAATTTAATTATCGAAGTTATATCCATAATTATATTCATACTTTCAGCATCCAAATTGTATCCATATCTGTTTAAAATAAATATGAATATAAATTTTTATATTCAAATAATATCTGTATCCGTATTTGTATTCATCAGATAAAATAAATATGGATATGGATATACTAGTATCCGATCCGTATCCGATCTGGTTTCAGCCCTAATTGCTTCAAATGATATTTTGATGTGAACTAAGTATGGATGAAAGTAGTATGGATAATATCCATTTGGATCAATTTTCATATTCAAATCAAATCGGATATGGATAGAAATTTGAAAATCTAATTAATATCCATATTTATATTCATATCAGTTAAAGAAAAATAGATATGGATATGGATAGATAATCATCTGATCCATATCCAAATATTCGAATCAACATATAATTCTATATAATTTTATATAGCACTTATTAATTTTGAAAGAAAATATACATCTATATAAACATGCTACTAAGTTGATTTATCATCTATTTAATAATATCTTTGATTTTATAGTTATAAAGTTTAACTATTAAATTTATATCCATAATTATATCCATATTTTCAGTATCCAAATTATATCTATATCCGTTTAAAATAAATATAAATATAAATTTTTATATCTAAATAATATACGTATTTATATTTATATTCGTCAGATAAAATAAATTTAGATATGAATATACTGATCTGGTTTCAGCCCTAGAATCAAACCAATCCAATCGGATTGTGAATAAGAACTTAACCTATCTATCTATCTACAACAAAAATTAAACAAACCCAACATGGCCGGTTTGGTTCTTAGTTGACCTCTAAGGATATGCACCCCAATCTAATCTCATACTTAAAGGACGTTCCTCATGGGATGCATGTAAAGGGGAAAAAAATATAAAAAGAAAAAAGTAAAATTAGTTTGCTTTTGTTGGGCTAATTGACTCTACTATCCTTGATTTGGCATCCGCATTACAACTGATAATCAGTGTCACCGATTAACGATCGGCACCACCAATTAAATGATAGCCACAACAAACTCCTACATAATGATGAATGATAATAAGTTGGACGAATGATTCTCAACTGACTGGCAACAAGTCTTGATACCCAACTCATAATAAATCATTCGGATGATCGACTGTCAATTGGTAGGCCAATTGATAGTCGGCTCTCTTCAATTGACTCTATAACAAACAGAATGACTCCAAAAATAAGTAACCGTTGATCAATCGAAATATCAGAATTATCGATAATCAATCGAATCAACAGTTATACTGATGTACAGTCGACACAACAACAATATCGATATATAGTCGGTACAACCTATATTATCGGTGCAGAATGCGCATAATGGTCTCTCCATAATCAAATAATGAGCATTAACTACTCTCATTATTGCGAAATAAGCGGGACCCATGACTTTTGACCGCTATGGATGGTTACCAATATTTCACCTATAAAAGGAAAGTAAACAAAGGGTATTGGTAAAACACTTCTGGACCAAACTATGCTAAGTTTTATTCTCAATATCCTATTCACCAATTCCCCACTAACTTAGGCATCGGAGGGTCTCCACCGAAAATATTTTCAGTCGGTAAGAACTTCATTTTTAGGTGCTCTTCCCTGTCGATAGGCGAATTTGGGATTGACCATAATAAATTGGCGCGCCAAGTAAGAGGAAGAAACAAGTTGTTTTGAAATATAACAATGATGCCAAGAACATGAGCCCAAAACTCCACCGACTCTACTAGGCAGTCTTTCTGTCAGGAAGATCTTCCTCCTCCATCTTCAATGGCAGAGCCCAGCTCTTCGCGTCCGGCTGTTACGATGGATACCCAAACACAATAACTCGCTGCACTGATGAAATAAATGAAAGTTTTGATGAAAGCAGTGCATAGCCTCCAACAAAAACAACAACAACAATCAATGATGGCTGCTAGCATATGCAGTTCCATTCAGGCACAGTCACCGTACTCCTCAACAATCTTTATCTCCTTCATCAAAATGACGATCGGTGCAATATTCTCGATGTGTCGAAGCATCCCCATCTGGGCATTCACATCATGCTGCCCGCTATTAATGATGATCTACCTCTCCTTTCCTTCAATACAGCATTCATAAGGAAAAAAGACAGCGTCTGTCGTCGACTTTCCCATCCTCGACTTTCTTAGAGGATTCTACCCCTGAAATCTCGCAGCAGCAACGGCTCAATGACTATGAACACAAGTTCAAAAAAATCGACTGCCAACTCATCCAACTACAAGTGAGCAATCGAAGGGTCCCAACGAACTCAGCATTCACATAGCCCTCCCCCCCCCCCATTTTCTCGATGAATTATTGATGAACCGATCCCATCTCGGTTCAAAATGCCATAAATGGAGCCATATGATAGCTCCACTGATTTGGTTGATCATTTGGAGAGTTATAAAACTCTCATGATGATCTAAGGGGCTTTCGACATCCTCTTATATAAAGGCTTCCTAGCAACTATTCGAAAGACTGCTCGAGCGAGATATTCTGGGCTACAGTCAGAGAATTTACATTCCTTCGAGCAACTAAAAGATTCATTCATGGCCCAGTTTAGCACTTGTCGAAGAATACCACAAACCTCCAACAGTCTCTTCTCCATAAAGCAGAATGAAGGAAAGACATTGAGAAATTTTGTGGCATGTTTTAACGCCGCTACACTTGAGGTCAAAGACCTTAACGAAGATTTGGCCATTTCAGCCATGAAGAAAGATTTGAGGGGATCCAGGTTTACTTACTCCCTGGATAAGAACCATCCGATAGTGTTGTGAATGACAACAAGACGATCCATATGTAGATCTTTTAGTTCTTTAGGGATTGCTGGATAGCTTCATTGGGTGAGGACTATCTCATCCAAGGGGGCCCAGCCAGTGACTTGCATCTCCAATCAAGAGAATGGGGCCTTGACTTGCCCGATGACTATCGAGGGGGGGCGTGGGGTCCTTTAGTCTCTTGAAAAGGATAAGGCCCTAGTGTCAGATGGCTTTCCTCTACTATTTTTTTATCGATATTGGCCGATTGTTCACAAGGAGATTATGGAGGCAGTGCATGTGGCCTTTGAGTTTAAAGGCATTCTGGTGGAGTGGAAGAGGACACTGATCATCCTCATTCCAAAGCAGTCAGAATAATCGACATCGGGGCACTTTAGATCGATCAGTCTCTGTACCATCCTCTATAAGGTATATACTAGAATCTTGGTTGGTCGACTAAAGCCATTTATGCCTCGTCTGATTAGTCCAAAGCAGCAAGCTTTTGTTAGTGGTCAATCCATCATCAACAATATTCTACTTGTCTAAAAGTTTATGCATGATCTTTAGTGAGCCCTTGTTCATCGTAACCTTATGGCGATCAAGCTGGACATAAAATAGGCATATGATCGAATAAGCTGGCCCCTCCTTCGGTAGATGCTTTGAGAGCTAGGATTTCAGGAGAGGTGGATTGGCTGGCTTTTAGACTGTGTGGAGGCCCCAAGCTTTGCCATTCTAGTTAATAGCACCCCGACGGAGTTCTTCCACTTTTCTGTTAACCTGTGCCAAGGTTGCCCTCTTTTTTCTTACTTGTTCATTTTGTGTGCTGATGCTTTATCTCAGGCATTGAGGATAGTGATTTAAGGGTTGGTGCTGGAGCCCTACTAGCCTACCCCTAGTTTTCAATCGCTCTCATACCTTCTCTTTGTAGATGATTGCCTCCTCATTAAATGGGCCTTAGTTTAGAACACGAAGTACTTTACTTCTATTATCAAGGCATATTATCGGATGTCTGGCTAGATGGTGAATCTTCATAAGTCTACTATGTTAGGATATAACATATCAAATTTGACACATAAAAAGAAAAGAATCAATTTTCAGCACAGCAGTCAGGCCGACTCTGATACACGATCAAACCAGCTCGAATTGAGATCGAGTTAGCTCGAACCATAGCCATGCTGGATCTCTCAGACAGACAGACAGTAGGAGTCTGAGCGAGATACAGTCGAGTCAGCTCATCCCTGACCGAGCCAGCTCAACGGAGATGAACAGAACATGATAGGATTTTTCTATTTGAACTCGAATTATGATTAATCCAAGGGGTCTATGGTAGTTGCGCATAGATCATAGGATCCAGCAGCCATGGAGGATTTTGATCATAATCTGAAGATCAAAAAATATTTAAAAATTTCATCAAGGACATGTTCGACTCATATTAGGAGAATGAATCCTTTTAGGACTCCTATGAACTACTGAGAAGAGGATTATCATCCTATTTAAAGGGCTAAAGTGCTATGAAGCATAAGAGGATGGCACGTGTGGCATGAGAGGCACGTAGAGAGGCTCAGATAATTATCGAGAGAAGCTTGGTAGAGCACCAAGTACGTGCAGCCTATGAGAGAGAGAAGCAACAGATGCATAGCATCCAACGAGGAGGCTGTAAGGGTAGAGTATCTTGTAGCTTTTGTGAATCTTCTTGAGATTCTGAGAGAGCTTTTATAAGGATAGCTTCTAGTTGAGAGAGATTTATGTATGGTGAGTTGAGAGTGGATGTTCTCCTCTCGTACCTATTTTTTTCTTTCATAGTGAAATTTTGCATGTCCCGTAGAGGCAAGTCTTTAGGCTGATCCACGTACTTGATTAGTTTTTTATTTTATTTTTTTTCTGTCATAATAATTTGATACTTAATCCTTAACAAGCAGTATTAGAGTAGCTGATATCCCAATAGTTTGGTATCAGAATGAGTTGATATCATAATAATTGATATCAGAGCCAGATAGTATCAGAGCATAGATTGTAGCAGTGGATAGAGATTGAAAAATATGGAGAAGACAAGCACACTCAAGATGGAGATCAATGGGAAGGGCAATTTCTCTTTCTGACAAGCAAGGATAAAGGATGTTCTCATCCAACATGGGTTGATCGACGCTCTATTATATGACGAGATGCCAACCACTATAGAGGTGAAGGATTGAAAGCAAATCCAGATGTAGATGGTGAGCACGATCCGCTTGTACCTAGTAGATGATGTGATGATCCATGTACTTAGCTAGACTTTTTCAATAGTACTATGGTCGAAACTCGAGGAGTTGTACATGGCGAAGTCACTCACCAACATGCTATTCCTTTGAAGACAGTTCTACCAACTACGGATGGATGAAGGCCAAAGCATGCAGGAGCATTTATCCAATTTTTAGAAGATCCTCACTGACCTCCTTAGCGTTGGTAAAAAAGTTGAGGAGAAGATCAGGATGTTGGTCTTGCTAGCATTGCTTCTTCCTTCATATAAGTTTTTGGTGACTGCTCTTCTAGTAGAAAAGAGTACCATCAAGATGAACGAGGTCACTACAGCGATACTCCAAAATGAGGTTCTCAGGAGGAAGATCCAGTTTTGAGCTCAGATGACAGTAGCTCAGCTTTGACGATTTTTGGAGGAGTAAGAGGCAGTAGATGGAGCGACAGAAGATCGCGAGGAGAATGATCCAGGTCCAAGATGAGAGATCCTAGCAAGATCAGATGCTATAAGTGCGACAAGTTGGGGCATCGAGTCAAGAATTTTTCATAACTCAAGAATCAGACGAGGGCTACTACAATGATGGCTAGTAGCGAGTCAGAGAATGATGTCCTGGAGATATCTGATGAGGTATCTAATTTTTTTTGATAGTGAATTTTAGATTCTGCATACACATATTATGTTTATTGCAGAAAGGAGTAGTTTGACTTTTTGGAGAACAGTGATGGCAAACTCGGAAGGATGAGAGGCGACGCGCAAAGTAAAGTTCCTATTGCTGTAGGAGAATTCTCCTAGTAGATCTTTGGTCAAAGTGAACATAGTTAACAACAGAGGTGGGATCGAGCAATCTATCTCGACTCCCATATTTGCCCATCCATGATCAGCAGGCGTGCCTCAGGGCATGAGGGTGAGATGGATCATGTTAGGGATAAATTCTGCTTTCGTCAAAGTTCAGTCTGATTCTTAGCCTAATACAACTGGTAATCATGGAAGAGCTTCGATCAAAAATTTTCCTCCAGCGGCCAGACTCCAATCGAACTCCTCCAGCGGCCAAATCTTAGCCGAACTTCTTCAGCCGATCGAACTTCTCAGCGATCGAACTCCAGCCGAACTCCTTCAATGGCTAAGCCCTAGCCGAACTCCTCAGTGATCGAACTCAAGTCGAACTCCTCCAACGATCGAACCCCAACCGAACTCCTTCAGCGACCGAGTCTTAGCCGATCTCTTTCAGCGGCTGAACTCCTCCAGCGGTTGAACTTCTTTCGAATTTCTCCTTCAATTAAATTCCTCCGAAAGACAAACTCCTTCCAGACTTCTTCTTCAGATGGATTTCTCCAGGAGCCAAACTTCTTTCGGACATCTCCTTCAATCGGATTCCTATAGGAGTCAAACTTCTTCCGGATCTCTCCTTCAGTCGGATTCCTACAGGAGTCAAACTCCTTCCAGACTTCTCCTTCAGTCAAACTTCATCTGAATTTCTTCAGTGGATTACTTTTAGATTTTAAGTAGTATTCCTCCCAAATGATCTTCTCTAGACGTATTTTCTTCAGGAGTCCAAACTCCTCTAGAATTGATATATGTCAAAGTTCTTCATCAATCAATGCTTGCTTCCTCCGAACTATGGCTATTAAATCTCGACGAACGATTAATATCAGTTTGACGACATCCCTCTCTCCATAACAAATCTCATGCAGCCCCAAGCGGTCCATAATTGGATGGTATGGTCATCACTATCAGTCTGACGATACCTCTTTCTCTATAGTAAATTTTATGCGGTCTTGAACAGCCTACTATCGAATGGTTATGGCTATCACTATCAATCTGGCGATACATCTCTCTCCATAACAAACACCATGCAACTTCGAGCGGCCCACGATCGGACGGTATGGCTGTCACTATCAGTTTACTACATGCTCCATCTATAAAAAGAAATCTTTCAGATACGTTTTCTCTAAGCTCTCTTCTCCTTTCCAAAAATTCTGCTGAGCTCTTTTCTGAGCACTCTATTCCTGTTGGCCAGAAGAGCTGACTTGATAATCGAAAGATCCTGCCGGAGCCACCATTATCAACTTCGGATGGAACTTTATTTTGTAGGTTACCGACGGCAACCTCTTCTTCCTCAACTCCAGCTCGATCCGGCATTGATCAGATTTTACACCAACAGATCATAAGCTCTTAAAGTCAGATAGAGACCGAATGTCGAGTTGAGGTAGAGATCGTTAGGATTTGATGCCTCGAATTCAATCCATAGTAAAAAGAGAATCAATTTTCAGTACAGCAGTTAGATCGGCTCTGATGCATAGTCAAGCCAGCTCGAATTAAAATCGAGCTGGCTCAAACCATAGTCGAACCAGCTCTCTCAGGCAGACAAACAGCAGGAGTCTTAGGAGACGCAGTCGAGCTAGCTCAACCCCTGACCGAGCTGGCTCGATGGAGACGAACAAAATATGATGAAATTTTTCTATTTAGACTCAAATTATGATTAATCCAAGGGGTCTACAGGAGTTGTACATGGACCATAGGATCCAGGGGCCATAGAGGATTGCAGTCATGATCTGAAGATCAAAAAATATTTCAAGACTCCATCAAGGATATGTTCGACTCATATTAGGAGAACGAGCCCTGTTAGGACTCCTATGAACTGCTGAGAAGAGGATTCTTATCCTATTTAAAGGGCTGAGGTATTGTGGAGCAAAAGAGGATGGCACGTGTGGCATGAGAGGCACATAGAGAGGCTCAGACAGCCGTCGAGAGGAGCTTGACAAAGCATCGAGTACGTGCAGTCTGCAAGAGAGAGAAGCAATAGGTGCATAGCATCCAATAAGAAGGCTGTGAGGGCAGAGCATCTTGTAGCTTCTATGAATCTTCTTAGGATTCTGAGAGAGCTTTGTGAGGATAGCTTCTAGTTGAGAGAGATTTATATACGGTGAGTTTAGAGTGGGTGTTCTCCTCTTATACCTATTTTTCTTTCATAGTAAAGCTTTGCATGCCCCGTGAAGGCGAGCCTTTAGACTGATCCACATACTTGATTATTTTTTTTTTTTTTTTTTTTTCTACCACAATAATTTAGTACTAGATTCTTAACAAGCAGTATCAGAGTAGCTAATATTCCAATAGTTTGGTATCAGAATGAGTTGATACCACAACATACTATCATCTTCAGCTTCAGGACGAAGCCCCTAGGTGAAGCAAATTATTCGAAAGAGGCTGGAGATTCAGGAGCAAATCAGGATCTTAACCTATCTTGGGGTTCCGATCATGGGCTAATGCCTTTGTAGGGCCAAGTATAGACCCATGGAGCAGCGGATCCAGGAGCATCTCGAGGGATGGCAAGTCAATGCCTTAACTCTAGTGTGGTTGGTGTTATGCTCTATTCTTGTGTATCTTTTAGCTAACATGATTATACCGAATTCATGCCTTTGAAGATTGGAGCAGCAGTTTCGAAACTTTTTATGAGGATTTAGGTGCGATTATTATCGAGTCCACCTGCTATCCTAGGAGGTGGTATGCCAACCTATGAGAGATAGTGGATTGGGGATCCAGTCCCTCTTAACTAGGAAGAAGGCTTTGATTGCCAGACATGCTGTCAGATTCCTCATCCAACTTGATTATTTATGGAGCAGATTGATGAGGGCCCGGTATGGGCTATAGAGCTAGGGGTCCTAGATCTAGGCTGGATGTGGTTGCTCCTTCGTTTGGAGGGAGATTTGTGCTCGTGGGCCTGATGTTACAGCACAGGTCAGATGGTTAATTAAGGATGGATGATCGGTAGATATGACTTAGGATACTTGGATTTCGAGCCTTCCTCTCTTCTGCTAGCTAATCTTTATCAGTAGTGAGGTGGATGGCCACATACGAGTCTACAACCTGATCACTAATGATGGCAGGAGCTAGAGAGCCTAAGAGGTTATCCATCTTTTTGGTGGCTCGCATGCAAATTGAATCCTTACCACTTTGATTCCTATGTATCCCAATCAGGATGTAAGGGTGTGGGGCCGTTCTTATTGCCTGAGGGTTTCCTTGTGAGACCTCTTTCAGATGTGCAGACCAGTGTTGGCCAAAAGAATTGAGGCTGCTTGGATTTAGAAAGTGGCCGCTAACCCCAAGATGAGGCTCTTTCTTTGAAAACTTGCCTGGGGTCAGCTTCCGACATGTATGCTTCTTAGAGATAGGGGCATAAAGATTCTGACCTCATGTCCAATGTGTGGGCTGAAGTAGACCTATCAACGGATTGGATTCGGATCAAAACCTGGATATCCAGATCCGAACTCAATCTTAATTACTGATACTAGACCCAAATACCTAATGGGTCTGGTCTTGAAGTACCAAATCTAAATTCTAATGGATCTCAGGTATCCAGACCCGATTTCGAGACCAGAAACTCATTCAAATTTTTAAAAAAATATCCAAAAATTCTAGTATCCAGTTCCAATTTTGGAAAGCCGGGGTGGCGAAGGGCAGTGGTGGAGAGGGAGAGGTGGAGGGCAACAATGGAGAGAGAGAGAGAGAGGTGACGGAGATGATGTGAGGTAGAGGAAGTCGAGAGGGGGCGTGGATCTCGTAGGGGAGAGGCATCCCAGATCTCCTCCATCCATAGCCTTGGTGTCGAGGTCCGACCATCGGTGAGCAAGATCGAGCAGGTCCAGTCGAAGAAGAGGGGAGGGAGAGACTGAGAGGGGGAGACTGAGAGATAGAGAGGGAGAGAGGGAGGGGGTCTAGCCATCGGTGAGTAGTAGGAGAGGGGGGAGGAGAGACTAAGAGAGGGAGAGAGGAAGATTGAAATACTAAGGATGGGAGGGGACTGGCCACTCGCGAGTGAGATCGAGAGAGCAAGAGATAAGAGAGGGAGGGAGACTGAGAGATAGAGGAGGGGGTTCGACCACCGACGAGTAGGAGAGGAGGGAGGGAGAGACTGAGAGAGGGAGAGAGGGAGGAGGTCTAGTCGCCAGCAAGCGAGATCGAGCGATAGAAGAGGGGAGGGAGAGAGGAAGACTGAGAGACAGAGAGGGATGGGGTCCAGCTGTCGACAAGTAGGAGAGGAGGGGAGGGATAGACTGGGAGAGAGAGAGAGGAAGACTGAGAGAAGAAGAGAAAGAGGGGGTTCGCCCATCGATGAGCTAGATTGAGAGAGGGAGAGAGGGAGGAGGTCCGGCTGCTAGTGAGCAAGATCGAGAGAGGGAGAGAGGAAGACCAAGAGACTGAGAGAAGGAGAGAGGGAGGGGGTCCGACCGTCAGTAAGGAAGATCGAGCGGGAGAGAAGGGAAGACTGAGAGAGGGAGACTAAGAGAGATCTCAAATCTAGGGCTAAAGGTTGGGTATTTTACTATTTTTAATATATATATTATATTATATTATTCAGATCTCGGGTCTATTGGGTATGGATATTAAATATCAAGATCCTATCCATTTATATTATGGTTTATTGGGTCCAGATCTGCGTTTGAGTAAACAGGTCTGATGCTAATACCAAACTCAGACTCATCGGATAAATACCCATAGGTCTCGGGCCTGGATCCGACCTGTTGACAGCTCTAGGCTAGAGGAGTCAGCTATGTATGCCATCTTGCATTATCCGAGAGCGAGATTTATCTGAAGACAAACGGATGACTATCCCTGGGAGACGACCAGCGACCCATGGCTGGATTCCTTCCTTTGCATGATCCATCAAAGCTTGACTGATAGAGCGACCACTGAAGGAGGTCAGATGGTTTATATTACCTATCATATCTGGCTTTCTATAAATTGCTTAGTCTTTGAGAGCAAGGCAGCTCCTACTCATCAGGTATTGGAGAAAGCTGTCTATCTGACTGCGAAGTACTGTCAGTTCAATGCTACTACCATGTCTCCTAACACCCCTGACCTTTGAGACTCCTTTGCTACCCCGACAGCAATTTGGAGGATGTTATTCATTTTCTAGAAGCCCCCTCCTTTGGGGTTT
The DNA here is from genome assembly GCA_006176705.1 of Cocos nucifera. Lineage (NCBI taxonomy): Eukaryota > Viridiplantae > Streptophyta > Magnoliopsida > Arecales > Arecaceae > Cocos > Cocos nucifera. Next base: position 905,170 of record QRFJ01000579.1, read on the forward strand.
GTCAAGATGAATTAATGGCAGCGTCAGAGATGGTAGAGGTGGTGCGGGTTTTATTATCCATGATCCTGATATTAGGTTGTTGGCTGTTGGAGTCTTCCACCTTTAATCCTGGGAGCAGAGTTTCATGCCGTCTAAGCGAGTATCATCTATGCCAGGCAGCAGCTTCAAGTAAAGAGGATATTCATCGAACGTGACTCTACTACTATCATTGGTTGGATCTAAGATGGCATGAAGCAGCTGTAGGCTTACTCGCTCATTCACGATATTTGGACCTTTCTTCGTTACTCTACTATGTTGCTGATCCGATATGTCTACTGAAAGGTGAATAGTGTGACAGATTGGGTTACTGCATTCGTGGCGAAGCATTCGAAAGACTGGATCTGAAGGCAGGATGATGTTTGTCCGCTAGACTTGCAAGATCTTTTATATTTTAACCTCATGGGCTGCTCTCGTACTAAAGTGATGTGACCGCCTGCTTGTATTCAAAAAAAAAAAGATTGGTCCAGTGCACATATGCAGCCTGGCGTGGAAAGACTGCTTCAAGTAGCCCCCCCACCCACACACACATTTTGGGCTCATTTTTGAAAGCTAATCAATTTTATACTTAAATTTATAATTTATTTAGAGAAAAGTTTTAGATCTGAAATCAATTTTAGATTGTGTCTTGGTGAGATATATCTAGACAAACGTATTGCAATTTAAAAGCCCAGAGTTTTTTTTTTGAAACAAAAAGAAAAGAAAGAAGAAAGGAGAAACAAAATCTATTGCTCAATCTTTGCAGGACAAAGGGCAAATAAGATTGTTGCAGTGTTTGTTTACATTATAATGGATGGCTACCATGTTAAACGACCCATTTTAATAGTCTTTATTTTATTAAAAGAATGCAGCACGGGGTCTAAAATCATCATTTAATAGCCATTATTTTAAACCTTCCATCAAACTGGGCTTGGGGTTTAAAATTGGCATGACCACACGAGGCTTCCTCTGATACTCACCTAGCTGTCCTCATGGATGTTTGGTGTTTGATCCGTAGTGTGATACAGCATGGTACAACCTTGGAATGTTATGCTCTTGAATAAAAGAGGGACTTCTAATCGAGAGATCGAGAAAGAGAGAGAGAGAGAGAGAGAGAGAGAGGTGGGACTTGGATCTCTCAGCAATAGGCGGTCTTCGTGATGACCCTGCTCGCCCTCATGGTGTTTGAACGCGCCAAGAAGGCGATGGAGCATCAACCAAATAACGAGGTTAGACTTATCAGGGTCTACAGCAAGCCCTTCAACATACGATCTGGCACGGGGGTTTTATAGGAAAAAATTTCCTGTGCGCTAATAGTTCACTGCTAGCCTCTGTTTAGGCCACAACATTTTCTACAGCGTGGCTGATTTTTACCAAGATCAAAATTTGGCGCCCTAATGTAGGTGTCAACCAGTGTATGTGAATCAATATGTCTACAGTCACCATGGAGACCGAGAAATTGGCTACAGAACCACTGAATGAGTTATACGGTTTGCAGAAAGGGCCCAAAGTAGGAAGCTACACAGGCTTACAAGAGGCAATTCTGCAAAACAGTGTTCAGAACTATCGTGCTACCTTGCTGTCAGATTGAAGGACTCAAATGGTAAAGAACTTGTAATCATTTTAGCACTAAATTGCAACATAATACCCAGGCTTGTATGGTACTTCAAAGCAGAAATTACATCTTCAACTCATGAAAAATGGATCAATATACCTGACAGTACAAGCCATAGGCCAGCGATGCTCTGAAACTGCCTCTAATGAACTATACATTTTAAGAACCAAAGAGAGAGAGAGAGAGAGAGAGCATTTCCTTTGACAAACTCAAATAAGATAGCCATCCATGCGAGAATGTTTCGAAAAATTCCCATGATCGCTCATGCTCCCTCTCAATCTATAAAAGGCTTGGCTCTTCCTCTTGGTTCTCAAGGGGCCTGATCTATTGTGCCCAACCAAAGCTTCCAACTTGCCAACCAAACTAGATGCTGAATGTGGTCTCTGCATTTCTTCCACCGGACCTGAAGCATACTCCATTGTTATATATGGTGAGGCATAACCATAACCTAAACGTGGTGTGGCCCCATCCCCCCAACTGCTATCATGGTCAAAGTCTCCACAGTCCGTACCCAATGAATCCTCTCTTTGGCTGAAAGAATCATCACAAGTTTCATCCGTGTCATTGTGTATTAGCTTCAGTGCCTGTACAACCTCTCCCATGAATGGCCTTTGTGATGCTTCCGTGTGAACACACATGGAGGCTATGGCTGCTACTTTCGCCATATTGTCAAAGTCATATTTTCCATTTAAGGATGGATCGATCAGTTGCCCTAAACCTTCTCTGCTAGTAAGCAGAGGGCGTGCCCAAGTTACTAGGTTCTCTGGTCCCTGAGATTGAGACATGTATACAGGCTTCCTACCTGATAAGAGTTCCAGCAACACGACTCCATAACTGTAGACATCACTCTTGATGAGTAGATGCCCCGTCATCGCATATTCAGGAGCAACATACCTGCAATTCCCTGGTTATATTTCTTTCGAAGATAAAAAGATGCCACAAAGTTCCCATTTTATCAATGCTATACAAGGAAAGCATGCAATGACATCATTACTCTTCGACTGTTAAATAATTGGCCAAGGCTGTTTAGCTAAGAAGAGGAAACAGAATCAGCCAGTCCAGAGACAGCATTAATGTTTGATATCATGTAACCTAAAAAGGATACAGGATACCGCACATCAATATTTTAAAACGATTGCATCTGTGTATGATGGAGATTCTCTAATTAATTGACCAATCTTTCTACCAGTGAAATTTTAGTGTAAGATGGGATGCACCAGCAATGCTACCCTTAGCTTGCCTGCCACTGAACAGATCCCTTTAATGGCCAGTCAAAGGAAAATAGATAAAGAGATGCATAGCATATGAGGAAAAAAAGAAAAACAAAAACAAAAAGACAGATTGAGATGAAAATTATGGGAACAATGGTGAAGTACAACCTAAAGAGTTGAGCTTGACAGATGGATGAGGTTCATAGTTTCTGGAAATGAAAATCATCGGTCAGGTTAAAAAGCAAAAAAAACATTCAGATAATTAGGACCAGCAAAACCTAGCATAGCCAAGGCTGGTGGATTTGGAGTAATCACTACTAGTTCATGTCAGATAATATGGTGGAGCTTCAAAGCAGGAACAGGTTAAGGATTTGAGAAAATGCTCAAAGCATCAAACTGAAAGTCACTCTTACCTATAAACAGATATGTAGAAATAGATAAAGCAGGAATAGAGTGCAATGAGATATAAATATAAGTTCAAAAGTTTTTATCATATAAGCCTACCAGGTATCCTGATTGTCAGTGTGACATGTTTTAAGGCAAAAATGTTTGTGGTAAAGGTTGTATAATGTTGACAACAGGAAGCAGGTGACATTAATTTATTGACTGAACGTAGTATGTTATTTTGATAATTTAATCCCAATTAGGCCATAAAAAAAGTCTAATGAATCGGTAAACATAAAACTGTCAGCTCAGACATTAAGTGAACTCAAAACCATGAGAAAATAACTATGAAAATAGACGCTCTCAAATGGTGGCGGCTAAACCTACATGATCCTCATGGATCTTGCATTCAGCATTTCATGTAGTTTACTCAAATGCAGAAGAGAACTAGCGACAGGTGCAGCTAGCAGCAAGCAATAGAATGCAAAACTGCTTGCTGCAGGATTCATCATTCAATAGACAGTATTGCAGTCATGATAGGAATAGCCCCACAGAATAACAACTATATCACAAGATCTTACAGGCAATTCTTTTGATAAAGCAAACTATGGTAATAGAAGAGGAATAAGAATATTACCCAAATGTTCCCATGACCTGAGTAGAAATATGATGGATTCCTTCAGATGCAACCCTTGCCAGACCAAAATCTGAAACTTTGGGGGTGAAATCATCTTCCAGCAGAACATTACTGGCTTTAAAATCACGGTGTATGACACGAGGATTTGAGTCCTCATGTAGGTATGCTAGTCCTCTTGCTGCACCTAGTGCAATTTTCATCCGAGCATCCCAATCAAGAGGCCCCTTTATTTTATCAGCACCTGAAACACTAGAACACTGGTAACTGAATGAAGCCATAAAAGACCAAAAAATAGTACATTTTAAGAACAACATGCTGATGAAAAACTCTAGCCATAGCTGTGGCTATTCATTTAGCAGAAATCCTAGAGACCCGAGAAGAACTGAAGATTTTAAATCCTCGGATCAGTACCACAACTATCAGCCATGATTTATCAAGAAGGTGCTCTGCATTAGAACAAAAAAATACTACAGAAGCTGTTGGATACTCGGAGAATGTCATGATTGTGCAACACTCAAATGTATAAAATCAGCAATTTTATAACCATACCATGCAAATGAGACTCCACACTTCCGTTTCGAACTAGCTCATAAACCAGGCATCGCTTGTGCCCTTCAATGCATATACCAATCAGTTTGACAAGGTTACGGTGATGTAGCTGGCTGAGCATCTCAACTTCTGCAATGAACTCACGATCTCCATTTTGATCCTCCCTTGTAAGCAATTTAACAGCAACCTCACTTCCATCCTCCATGATGCCAAGGTAAACACGTCCAAATCCACCTTCACCAAGAACTTTTTCTGAGCTGAACTTATCTGTGGCCTTTTCAAGCTCGGCCAAAGAAAATGTTTTCACTGAAGGTGGGCAAGTAGCAAGGGTGGAAACGAAGGAGACTGACGTTGAGCTGGCCATGCTACTTGAGCTGATGGACCTGACACCTAACATATAGCCTGAAAATCATAATATATACATCACAGGGAACACAATTCATATACAAAAATATATTTTAAATGAGGTTCATAGTCCATTACAATTTTAACATCTGCTTAAGCTCTTATTTAATTGTTTGATAACACTAGCAGAATTTACACATGCAAATGCATGTTTGCTAGACAGAGTAGTAAAACATTAAACAATAGATGCACGCAAACCATTAAAACAAAATTGATAACTTCAGATTTTATAGAAGACTAGCTTTTGATTATCTCATTGCTTGATGCTGGGAAAAGGGAATGGCTGTAAAATTTTAATTTGACATGTAAATAAACCATCTATAATATCAAAGATGATGCAAACATCTTTCAAATCTGTCCTTGCAAATAGCATAACAATAATCAAGAATGACTGCTTTTTCTCATAGGAAGGTTTTTTTTTTTTTTTTTTTTTTTTTTTAGAATTCATAGCAATTGTTATCATATAAATAAATCAAGCATAAAGTAAATCATTATTTGGAAAATTTCTACTGCAAAACTACATTAGACCTCAGTAAGCTATGACAGGAATGAATAGCCCACACAAACCTAACTAGTGGGTTAACCTATACAAAAAGGTTTTTTCTTTTTTTTGTCAAAGAGTCAGTGACAGGGATTCTTTTTGTTAGCCTGTGGTCACTGCACTGAAAATGTTTCTATTTAGCAAAGAAGAAATTTGATTCCGCATGCATTTTAAATAGTTTTATACATATAATTATGTTTATCTCCTTAATGTATTACTTAAGAATTGGATCTTTGTGAGACTTTTCAAATGTGTGAATACCAAACCAACTTATATTGAACCACTATGATGACCAACATCATACTCCTCGTTCCTTTGTGCACTCAACATATAGCTGTTCAAGTGCAATTTTGAAAGTTCAACAGACCGAATTGGTGATTACTATAAATATACAAAAAAGCACTGGTAAGCATTTTTTATAAAACCAGACCTAGGCCACCTACCACCACAGCCTTTGGTGGTTGACCATTTAATTGGTGCTACCAACACTTTTGGCCTAATCAGTCCAAATATCATACCAACTGGATTCCAGGATCACAACAAGGAGATTGGGAGCCCGCAGCTTGTGCAGGAAAATTTCTATAAAGGTTTGTGGGAGTGAATATTTATTGGACACACTTGGGAGAGTCCCACTTGAATTTGATCTTGCATGAATAATAAGTAGAATTGGTTTGAGAATACAGAAACTTCTTTTCCTTCAACTTTGATCTAAATAATATAAGAACAGATGGAAGCAAGAATTCAATGAAAACTAATTTGAAATTTCAAGGGATATGATGATCTTAACTAAATCCAAGGGTCAAGATGGCATGATGACAGAAATTTATGGGCACTTTTATACATAGTGTATGTGTGTGTGTGTGTGTGTTGGTTTATTTCAAGTCAAGAACAGCCTAAGTTATTGGTTGGCTTAGTTATTTAAATTTACATGCATCACATACAATGCCTAGTAGGAAATGTAGAGTGGTATACTCATGGTTTTAAATTACTTTATAACTTTAAGTATTTCAGTTGAAGGTCTAAATGATGATTTTATAAAGTTAGAAGAAAATCAAACCATGGGCCTTCAATACTCAAGTTAGACACAACTTAAAATAAATAAGCCAATATCATATGGTCCTATGCAAGGCCCAGCGTAAGGAAAACAAAAGAATGGAGTATCCATGAACCTATTCAAAGGTTTGAACTCAAGAAGGATTAGGCAAAGCTGACACTAGTTTGAAGGTCACATCTCTAATTAATTCAACAGAACTCCAAAATACAATACAATAAGCTCAATATCACGTAAATTCAATACCAGTTTTTCTTGTGGTTATGGGAGGAATTGCAGGTCCAACATCAGCAGGAGGTCTTACTAGTTTCTTCCATTTCCAGATAATGCAGACTAACCCAAAGCATATGAAGACAAGTACGAATGAGGATAATGAAATTAAAGCAATGGTTTTTGCGTTCATCTTCTGTGTCTTGCCAGGGTGCACATCTGCTGTGAAAGGATATTGTCGACTTCCAAATCCACTCGGGCCCAAGGATCCCTCCGACATGGGTGGTGGAGAAGAAGGAAGTCCTATGATGATGTTTTACACACAGTCAAACAAATAGACACATGAAATGGATGAATCTGAGAAAAAGAGACATGACATTACCAGGATAATGAACATATATCACATCATAATCACCAAAAATAGATGCATTTATCTGCACTTTCTTCTGCCAAAATCTGTCATAAGTCAGTAATGCAGTCATCCTATCAAACTTCTCTCCTAGTGGCACCAAGTCAATAGTAACTGTTGTCATTTCTGAGTCCCGCATACTGGCACCAGCACCCATTATTCGCACTTGACTTTGTTTCAGAAAGGTACCTGCTGCAACCTCAACTTCTAGATCCTGAATCCTTGAAAATAATTGAAACGGCGCTACCCCAAGGTCAATCTTAACTTGAATAGGGTATACACATCCACAAGGCGAACCAATTGGGGTTGATGTGAGTGGCTCAGAACAGGAGATTTCATCACAACCTATCAAAAATTTCAAAACATTAATAATCGCAAATTGGTTGTAACAATATTATGTAAGAACACACTCATTCTTGATATGGTAGGTGAGAAACTGCCGAGATGCATGAAAAACTAGGTAAATACATAATTATTTCAAACCTTGGTTTTGTGGTGGTGCAACTGAAGTTGGCGGAACAGCATGAGGTTTCTTCCGGTGATGTTTCAGCACAGGATGGCGTGCAGGAGAGCCTAAAAGCAGATGATATCATGATATTCCAAGACATGTATCAACAATAGGTGAAAATACACAAGCTTCAATTACCATGATATTCAGGAGAATAGGCTGGCGGAGGCATCATATTCCTGATCATGGGTGAGCCCAGTGGGCTCAATGCCTGAGTTGTTGGCATTGGCCTTGCTGCACATAATATCCTGGTGGCCTTAGAAAATGACTATAAATAATCGAAAATTATGCATGGAATCATGCTCAGGGATAAACACTCAGACAAAAAGAACTTAGGTATTGGATAAACACTTCGACCAAAAAGAAATTAGGTATTGGCATTACTACAACTGGTTGTAAAGAAGATAGAGAAAGACCTTCCTCATGTAACCTTCTTCGTATCAAAGTCATCACACCTAACGAAACATAGGACAAGACCTGAGTTGCCCCTAATCAGGCATAATTAAACAAGCACAACACAGAATCTCCATGAAGATAAAACATTAAATCAACCTAACCCAAAAGCAATACAAAAGCAATCAGGTTACTTTCATCATTTGACCTTCTTTTTAATGGTTACCAATATACTTCCTTTCATCTTTCTTGTCTGGACCTGGAACACCATGGATGATGATATTTGCCTGAGCAAGGAAGATGCTAAGAGGCCCAAGGAAGGAAGGCCTCAAAATGGTTCTTGGGATTAAGAAAACTGAAGGGAAAGACACACTATATGACCATAACATAAATAGATGTTGCAAAAAAGATCTGAAAAAGCACGTACCAGCCATGAATGTATCTCATGAGGCAAACAATTGGGAATAAAAAGTATTCACTGAGCTTGTAAAGGGTTTGATGACTAAAATTTATTTTTAAATCCATCTAATAAAATTATACAGGGTGCTGATGGCATACATTGATTAGTAGCCAGAAAGGAACAACAAAAATGCTACATGATGTCTGTTATCAAGGCAAAGGGAAAAAGTGGATGAGAAGCAACTGCTACATAACAAATATTGGATAAATTTTAGAAATCTTGAATGGTTCAGCTTAACCTTTATATACGTATAAGACATGCCTGTGTAGATGCACAAACACTGCGAATTTTCTTATGAGAGAGAAATCTCTTAGGTAGTGTCACTTTCTCTTTTCTGATTACATGGCATCACCACAATATTATGGCTGAAAACATTACAACAAAAATCTATTACAGCAATGCAGCTTAAAGATTTATGACATTTTTTTGAAAATGATTACTTTATCTCATATTTCTTTGGATGATAAATTGTCACAAGAATATTGTCAACACCTTGTTGTATCCTATATATGTAATGCTAGGACTCTGCAATATTTGACTTCTATATGCGCCCCAAGAACATTAGAAACAACATGGCTAGAAAGGTAGCCTGATTCATCAAGAGCGTGCAAATATACAATGCCACTGTTTCATTTGTGAGTAGCAATAAGCAAAAGAGGAAAATATAAAATCCTTCCCTTCACCGCTGGTTTCAGTTAAGTACTACTTGATCACTTCCCGGGAGGAAAATATCCACCTGCACTATATTTATCCAGGTCCATATTTTTGAGGATGCATCATCCTTAGAATCAAAACTAGGATCTCTGTTGGCTAAGCAGTAGGGTGTGACCACCAGGGCAAGCCCAGTTCATAATCCACCCTCTTCCATCTTGAAGGTCAGTCTTACACCATCCTTGATGCCCCACACTTTCCCGATATTCATGTTGATGATTTTTAGAATCCATGGATCACTACACCTTGTAAATCTTATTGAATGTACATGATCTGCCCCATGGAAGAAGATGATGAGCTAAGGATGGAGGGCACATCAGAACAAACATATTTCTAATAGCATATGACTTGTGCATATTTGTGAATTGTTAAGAATTCCAGACTTGAAACAACCAAAATGGACAAATATTAGGAGAGAAGCAACTGCAATCCATGTTTTAGTACTGCATAGGCATATATGCAGATTAACTAGTGGATATTTTATCAAAGATGGAAAGAAAGACAATCTGTAAGTTTGGTCAAGGCTCAGACTTCAGAGAATGTTGTATGTCCTTTTTTAATCAATAAATTGCTGTAACAGTGTTGACAGTATACTCTGTATCTTGGTTGTCATAGTTTTATTGCAGCAACATTCCTCTTCACTCTAAATTGCCAGGTTCTCCTACTTGATGAACATAAACAATGAAACTCCATTTCCACTTCACATTCAAGACAGATTCATGACAAACTTCAAATATATTGGCAGAGAAGGAGGCCAGATAAGAAATGTTGTTAGTATATGTATGATGCACCCATCATATTTCAGTCCTTTGCAAGCTGAGTCCTTGAGATCCAATAAATTTACAAAGCTTTTGATACTGCACAAATACCACTCAGGAAGCTATAGGTGAATGTGATGGCTTGAAATCCACAGATTAGATATACAGAGGGTTGAAAACAACAACAAAACAAACAAACAAATGCATGTACCTGAATGTATTGCATAACGCTACTTGGCATCATGAATTTCTTTGATCTATTGTATTATACCTTTTTGAATCAGTGCATGCAAGCACCAAACAAGCCAAAAAATATATGCAATCTTACAGCACCCTTCTTTCACTAGACCAACCTTTACCCACATCTATGTTATTTTTATCTTACACCACTTGCCCAATATTATGACAACCGAAGAGTGCTTTCATTTGATACTGTGTTTCGTATGCAACTTCGTTCAAAACAGTACAGAATTATACTATAATAAGCTATTTACAAGTTAATTTAAAATAATGGGTACTGTTGGGGATAAATCCCGCTCCTGCCGAAGCCCGGCCCGACGCTCAGCCCAATGTAACCAGTAGCTGCTGAAGAGCTTCAGCGCCAGGCGCCAGGCCGAGCCCCTAAGACGGCCGAACTGCTTAGAGGCCGAACTCCCCTGCACCAAGGTCTCGGCCGAACTGCTTAGAGGCCGAACTCCCCTGCACCAAGGTCTCGGCCGAACTGCCTTAGAGGCCCGAACTTAGAGGGCGAACTCCCACCGCCAGCCGAACTTCCTGACGGCCGAGCTCCTTGGACTCCAAGCGCTGGACTTCTTCAGGAGACGGACTCCTCCCAGACGCCCGTTCGGCCATCCGAGCTCCTCCCGGGTTTTCCCTTCAGCTGAACTCTCCTACGAGCCCATGCAGCCGAACTCCTTCGGACCCCACGGCCGAACTCCTTCGGACTTTCCACGGCCGAACTCCTTCGGACCGACTCCAGGCGGGTCCGTGCAGCCGAACTCCTTCGGGCCGATCCCAGGCGAGCCCGCGCAGCCGAACTCCTTCGGACCGACCCTAGGCGACCGAACTCCTCAGCGAGCCCTGGCCGAACCAACTAGCAACCGAAGTCCTTCAATTGTCCAGCCGAGCTTCTCCGGGCCTCTCAGCGGCCGAACTCTACAGGTGGCCGACCCTTCAGTCAGACGAACTCCCCCAGCTTCCCCTTCGGCCGAACTCTGTTACAAGTCCGAACTCCGTTGGATGAACCGTCGCCTGCAGCAAGACCGGACGGCGCCTTCCTTTCCGTACCGGACTCCATGCGGCCGACTGCTCGCCGGTATGGCTCCCACGACCTACCGGACGACGCCTTCCTCTCCGTACCGGACTCCATGCGGCCCACGGCTCGCCGGTATGGCTCCCACGATCTACCGGACGACGCCTTCCTCTCCGTACCGGACTCCATGCGGCCCACGGCTCGCCAGTACGGCTCCCACGATCTACCGGACGACGCCTTCCTCCCCGTACCAAGCTCCATGCTGTCCGACGACTCTCCGCCAGACGGCACAGCCGTCACCATCAACTAAGCTCCGCTATAAAAGGACCCCTCCCGACATACTAAGGCTAAGCTCTCTGAACTCTCGACTCTCTAAGCTCCCCTCCACATCTCTAAGCTCGGGAACTCATTCCGGGCACTCCATTACTGTTGGTCGGAAACTAACTTGACCGTCGGAGGGTCCTGTCGGAGCCACCACCCCACCGGTTCCGGGCGGGACTTCGTTTTGCAGGTCCCCGGCGGCGCCCAGCGGCCTCGATTGCGGCGGCCTCCGGCGGCGACGGATTTCTGCACCAACAGATTGGCGCCGTCTGTGGGAACAAGGGATTGAACCTTCGAGGTTCCCTTGTTCTTAAAGGAGTGCTCGGCGACGATTTCCCTCCCCTGCTCCGGATCTCTCTCCTCCCTCTTCAGTATTCCTTCTCTGGAAAGAGGAAATGCCCCCCAGAAGGGCTTCGACGCGGCGCTCGACGGCTTCCGCGGCTCGATCCCCTCCGAGTCCGTCTGTCCCTGCTCCGGCCCCGGTGACTCAGCCCCCGTCAATAACCGCAGTGGATACGGAGCAGTTCAACCAGCTCATCCAGCACGTTCGCGGTCTCACGGAGGCGGTGCAGGCGGTGCTGCACCGACAAGTCCCAGTGCCAGCCCGACCGGCGCGGGGCTTCCCGAGGTCGAATGATCCAGTCCGAGAGCGACCGGCCTGGGCAGCCCGACCTCCGATACCCGGGTTGGAGAGGCGGAGGAGGGAGAGCCCCTTGTCATAGATCGACCAAGGGTGAAGCCTCGCGCCCATCTCACCAGAAAGCCTTGGAGATCAGAGACCGGGAGGACCTGCTGGGCCAAAGGCTCTCGGAAATGAACCGGCGAATTGAAGAACTTCGTCCCCCCTTGCGTGGTGACGACGTTTGTGCAGACCCTCCTTTCTCGCAGAAAATCATGCAAGAACCTGTTCCACCGACCTTCGAGCTCCCTCAACTGGAAAGCTACGATGGAACTTCTGATCCGGTTGATCACCTGGGGGCCTTCCGGGCCATGATGCTGCTTCACGGCGCTTCAGATGCCGTGCTGTGCCGAGCCTTCCCGTCTACCTTAAAGGGAGCAGCGAGGAACTGGTACTCGGCGTTGAAGCCCAACACGATCTTCTCTTTCGCCAGATGAGCAGTCGGTTCGCGGCCCACTTCATCAGCAGCCGACGACCGAGCCGAGGTTCAGATTCCCTGATGAGCATCAAGCAGAAGCAAGGGGAATCCATCCGGACTTACGTCACTCGATTTCAACGCCGCGGCATTGGAAGTCCGGGACCTGGACCAGTCTGTCGCGATGGCCGCACTTAAGGGCGGCCTTCAGAAAAATAGCTTGCTGTTCTCTCTGGAAAAAAGGTATCCCAGGGACTTCGCCGACCTGCTGGCTCGAGCCGAGAGATATGCCCGTGCGGAGGAAGCCTTCAAATTGAAAGATGAGGAGCTCGTCAGAACGGGTCGGCTGGGTAAATTCCTCCGGTACCGGCCTGAAGCAGAAAAAGATCGGCTAAGGGCGCTGCCGTAGCCAGACTACAAGAAGGTCGGCCACCTTACGGCGTCATTCACATGGCCCCTGGAAAGATCTCGGTGCATCAGCGATTCGCCGTCTCCCAGCAACAAGAGCTTGCACCGAATTGAGGAGTTCAGCATGAGGAGGTCGTCCACCCCGGAGCTTATTGCCGAAGAAATACGGAGGAATCAGCCTTAGGGAGGAGCCCAATCGCCCCTAAGAGAGAAACGGAGAGCAGGAGTTCCCCCGCTGAAGCGGAATGAAGTTCGGCGTGAGGAAGGCCGAACCCACCTATGAGCCCGTCAGCGAGGAAGCTCCGACAAAAAAGTATGAAGTCCTCCCGCGGAAGCTTCCGCGGGAAAGTGGAACGAGGTTCGGCACAAGTAAGGCCGAACTCACGCTCCAGAATGTCCCCCAAAGGAACCGCCTACAAAGTGTTCACTGAAGGCGGAACGAAGTTCGGGCGAGAAAAGCCGAGCTCCCCTCGAGCTCGTCCGAACAAGAGCAGCAGAAAGTTCTCCCACGACGGGTCTCGTGGGAAAGAGGAATGAAGTTCGGCTCGAAGAAAAGCCAGGCTCACCCCAAAGCTCGGCATCGAGGTAAAATGAAGCTCGGTGGAAAGCCGAACTCCTCAACTCAACCTCCAAAATAAAGTTCGGCGCTGGCAAGGACGGAACGAAGCCCCCCTCCCGGAAGGTTCCGCAACTACGACCCGCTCCTCTAACTCGAATTCTCGGCAAAGCCGAGAGCCAACCGCTAAGACCTGAAGGACTACGGCCTCTCCAAACATGTGCGATCAAGGAGAAGATCGGCTATAGGCACTGCCGTAACGGGAAAGGTCAAGAAGGTTGGCCGTCCCGCGGCGTCGTCAACGCCACCCCGGGGAGGAGCTAGGAGCTAGCTACATCGGTGATTGTCATCCCCAGCGACAAAGTCAAGAGACGCATGGTCCAAATTATGAAGGCCGGCAGGAGATAGAGGAGGTCGTCTGGACGGGACTTGCTGCTCGAGGGAGCTCCGAGGAACAACACCCCGTCGACCCCTCAAACGAGAGCGCGCTGTCCACGACTTCCCTTCGGTAAAATCCTCCCCTCTGCAAATATTATTTCTGGATGCGAAATCTATGCGATGACAGGAAAGAAGCAGTTCGGCCGCGTTAGGACAGGAGGAGAACCTCGTCCTAGCGTGGGCAAAGTCGAAGGCCCCGTCCATAAAGGACGGGATGGGGGGAGAGCGAGGACGACGGTCCTCATGTGCCCCCACAGCCGGCTAGGAACAGGAGGAGAACCTCGTCCTAGCACGAGCAAAGTCGAAGGCCCCGTCCACAAAGGACGGGATGGGGGGAGAAGCGAGGACGACGGTCCTCATGTGCCCCCACAGCCGGCTAGGAACAGGAGGAGAACCTCGTCCTAGCGTGAGCAAAGTCGAAGGCCCCGTCGACGAACGGTCCATGTGCCCCCACAGCCGGCTAGGAACAGGAGGAGAACCTCGTCCTAGCGTGAGCAAAGTCGAAGGCCCCGTCCACAAAGGACGGGATGGGGGGAGAAGCGAGGACGACGGTCCTCATGTGCCCCCACAGCCGGCTAGGAACAGGAGGAGAACCTCGTCCTAGCGTGAGCAAAGTCGAAGGCCCCGTCCACAAAGGACGGGATGGGGGGAGAAGCGAGGACGACGGTCCTCATGTGCCCCCACAGCCGGCTAGGAACAGGAGGAGAACCTCGTCCTAGCGTGAGCAAAGTCGAAGGCCCCGTCCACCAAGGACGGGATGGGGGGAGAGGCGAGGACGACGGTCCCCATGTGCCCCCACAGCCCGTTGGGAACAAGAGGAGAACCTCGTCCTGACGTGAGCAAGGTCCAAGGCCTAGCCACAGAGTCTACGGCAAGCTTCACTACAGAAGACGAGGTCTCCTTCGGACCTCAGCTTCAACTTCGGTGTCAGCATCAGCGGGAGACGGGATCTCCCCCAAGCGATCATAACCTTGACTGCAAAAGAGGAGGTCTCCCCCGAACCGATCTTCGGTTGATGAAGGCGATGTCAACTCCGACTCTGACCACGGGGGGCGACATTGACTCCGGCCTCAACGTCGACTTCACCAATTTTGGCTGGAAACGAGTCCCATCCCAACTCCAAACATCGACTGAAGATGAGGTCTCCCCCAAGCCTCAGCCTCAACTTCAGCGTCAATCTTGGCTGGGGATGAAAACCCCCCGAGCTTCAGCTGCAACCAATGCGGAGCCTGGAAGAAGACTTCGGCAGTCGCCTGTTTTGGTACTCCCTTCCTTCAATTCTTGAACTCGGGAGTGGGGGGGCTATTGTTGGGGATAAATCCCGCTCCTGCCGAAGCCCGGCCCGACGCTCAGCCCAATGTAACCAGTAGCTGCTGAAGAGCTTCAGCGCCAGGCGCCAGGCCGAGCCCCTAAGACGGCCGAACTGCTTAGAGGCCGAACTCCCCTGCACCAAGGTCTCGGCCGAACTGCTTAGAGGCCGAACTCCCCTGCACCAAGGTCTCGGCCGAACCGCTTAGAGGGCGAACTCCCACCGCCAGCCGAACTTCCTGACGGCCGAGCTCCTTGGACTCCAAGCGCTGGACTTCTTCAGGAGACGGACTCCTCCCAGACGCCCGTTCGGCCATCCGAGCTCCTCCCGGGTTTTCCCTTCAGCTGAACTCTCCTACGAGCCCATGCAGCCGAACTCCTTCGGACCCCACGGCCGAACTCCTTCGGACTTTCCACGGCCGAACTCCTTCGGACCGACTCCAGGCGGGTCCGTGCAGCCGAACTCCTTCGGGCCGATCCCAGGCGAGCCCGCGCAGCCGAACTCCTTCGGACCGACCCTAGGCGACCGAACTCCTCAGCGAGCCCTGGCCGAACCAACTAGCAACCGAAGTCCTTCAATTGTCCAGCCGAGCTTCTCCGGGCCTCTCAGCGGCCGAACTCTACAGGTGGCCGACCCTTCAGTCAGACGAACTCCCCCAGCTTCCCCTTCGGCCGAACTCTGTTACAAGTCCGAACTCCGTTGGATGAACCGTCGCCTGCAGCAAGACCGGACGGCGCCTTCCTTTCCGTACCGGACTCCATGCGGCCGACTGCTCGCCGGTATGGCTCCCACGACCTACCGGACGACGCCTTCCTCTCCGTACCGGACTCCATGCGGCCCACGGCTCGCCAGTACGGCTCCCACGATCTACCGGACGACGCCTTCCTCCCCGTACCAAGCTCCATGCTGTCCGACGACTCTCCGCCAGACGGCACAGCCGTCACCATCAACTAAGCTCCGCTATAAAAGGACCCCTCCCGACATACTAAGGCTAAGCTCTCTGAACTCTCGACTCTCTAAGCTCCCCTCCACATCTCTAAGCTCGGGAACTCATTCCGGGCACTCCATTACTGTTGGTCGGAAACTAACTTGACCGTCGGAGGGTCCTGCCGGAGCCACCACCCCACCGGTTCCGGGCGGGACTTCGTTTTGCAGGTCCCCGACGGCGCCCAGCGGCCTCGATTGCGGCGGCCTCCGGCGGCGACGGATTTCTGCACCAACAGGTACCATAGAGAGACTAAGCACCATCTAGTTACCTTCCCCAACTACAACAATTTACTAGTAGCACAAAAAAAAAACTCACAAACTTGTCTCCACCCAGTTCTTTCACTCTGAGCATCAAAGATTCCATGATGAACTAGAAACCCCAGAAAGAACGTGATAGTTATGCCCCTAAGCATTACTGTCGGAACCAGACACGCCAATGGTCCTCAGAAACACTTCCAAAATGCAATTTTTAAGCGCCTACCGTAATTAACACGAAATGAAGCAATTTAAGCACGCATTAGATCACATTACGCCATTTCGTCCTTGTTCTCCTGGTCAAAAAACAAAATGCGAACTAGATAGCTAACATTATGCGCAATTAACCATCCAAGATCGAAAGATTCATCCAAAAAACCTTTAAAAAAACACAAATTTGGCGCAAATTTTAAGGAGGGAAAAGGGGGCCGGAGAAGATGGTACCGGAAGCGGAAGTAGCCAAGCGGAGGAGAGAGAGCAGGACCATCAGAAGAACAGACATCTCCTCTCCGACCATCACCACAACCGGGTCCCAAGGTCGACGGAGGGGCGGCTGGGAAGCCGATCCCCCTCAGCTCGCTGCCGCAATGCTCGCATGCCGCCACCGCCCCCGGAGAAGGGAGAGGAGCGCACCGGCGGGCCCCAGTCACGAAACCCTAGCTCGAGCTGGGATCTCCTCCCAGATGCACAGTGTGCGCGTGTAAGAGAGAGAGAGAGAGATCTAACAACGACTACCAACAAAATTGAGGCGAGGGGAAGGAAGGGAAAACCCAAAAGCTTTTAAAGTTCCAATAACAACCGTAAATGTAAGCAATAGAATAAAGAAAATTTCAAAAAGAAAAAACAAATCTCCGCTCGATCTCTCTCTCTCTCTCTCTCTTCCCGTCTTTTTGGGACATTTGTCTTTTTCAGTTTTTTACTTATTTTTATTTCTTTTCTGATGTTTTCTTTTTTTTTTTGGTTTATGATTTGAGGCTTAAGAGGTGGAGTTAATGCTTAAGCGGTGGAGTAATTAATACTTAAGAGGTGTTACACGTCCACTTCATGCGTTCTTTTCCTCCGGTGCTCTCGGTGTAAAGTTTGGCTTTGGAATAGTCTCTTGACACGTCAGCTACATTATTTCCCCAGTGGAGTGGAGTTGCGTTGGGAGAGGGAGGTGGTTTTTGTGCTGATGGATGAATGGTTCAACAGCTTCTGATAAGTACATTTCTTTTTCAAATATATTATTTATTTTTGAGGCAGGCTTGTTGATCGTTGTCGGGTAACTGTCTGGATCAGCACCAATACCCATCCACCATGCAAGGATCGCAAAATAACTTTGCAGTCTTTTCAATGACGTATATTTATAAAAGAATTAACAGTACTGTAGATAAGATGAATATATATTGCTATCCAAAACGGTTTTTTTTTATTTTTTTTGATGATATTAATAGATATTTCTTCTGAAGTTTGAGATATTTTATTTTTTATTTTAAAAAATATATTTATTTTAGATTAATTTATTAAATTTAGTTAAAATAATTAAAGCGTCATGAGACAGCAACTCAGGATCAATATTATTAGAGGCTTTTAAGTTTTATCCTAAAATATATATATATATATATATATATATATATATATATATATATGTTATTAGAGGCCGGACTGGGTGAGCTCGTGGGTCCTTTTGGTGGGTCTAAAAAGGCAGTTGGGGACGGTTGCGACTATAGGATTACATAGATGTATTCCAACTACATGGTTGGAAAAGAGATCGGAACGGCAATCTCGAGGTAGTGGAGTCCACAGGACGATGTCATGCACGAGGCCGTATTTATGGAGAAATTATTGAATGGACCAGGTCCACCGTGGGTAATGCGCAATTGGGAATTGATGAAAGATAAAGAGTACTGTAGCGGGACCGTGGGATTTGGCGTGGTCCATTGGACCTGCTCCAAATAATATTTAGACGTATTTATATAAGCTGTCCGAGGACTACTTCGACTTGAGGCGAAGTAAGAGAGAGAGAGAGAGGATGGAAGTGGGACAGACGCCTCCTTTGCTTCCTTTCGCGTCTGGGTGTACGGCTGCGTGAGCTTAAAGACAGGGAAAAGACGGTACGTGGGGCCCACTAGCGACGTCCTTTCGCGGCTTCCCCCGCCCCAGTTCTCGCGGCGAGCTACCATGGTGGGCCCCGCCCCCCGGATCCAGGCCCACCGATCGGCCAACTTTTTCTTTCCTATTTTCTTATGCTGATCCTAGTTGTCGAGGACAGCCAGCCCAAATTTTACTTAAAATTTAACTTGAATTAAACTTGCTCAAGAGATGAACCACAACTCTTAATATATAAATAATTTATATATTATTATTTTATTTGAATAAAAATTATAATTATAATTATTTATTATAAACTAATACGTCATCTATGTTGTGCTTAACGTATGATCTAAGTGAAGAGAGTTGCAGCAAGTTAACGACCAAAGTAAAACTATAGTCCTATCATATAAAGATGAATATCTAAAAAAAATAAAAAATAAATTATCTAAAATAAAATGATTTCTGATTATGATGTAGAAATATAATCAAAAATATTATTCTAAATTCTATAAATAAAAGTTTCAAATAATTTAAAATTCTCATTAATTAGATTCGGTGTAAATGGTTTAATTTACCTCTGCTCCTCTTTGTTTCATAACAAATTACTATATCCTAGATGGTATAGTAATTTATTCCAACGTAAGTAGGATAGATGAATTTGGAAGGCAAAAGGTTGTTAACCATTCAAAAATACTTATTTTGCATTCTGAGAAGTGATTAATCCAAGTGCTCCTCTAAATTTTTGGGTGAACAATAATAGATGGGTGGATTAAATGAGTTTTACTCCCTCTTATTCCACTTGTAAACATAACATTAAGCAAGTCATTGTGAATAGCTCAAGCTTGGCTTGAAAACAAATGAGCTAGATTGGGCTAGATTCGATTATTAAATGAGCATAGCTAGAGCTAGCCTAAACTTGGCTCTTATTTGGGCCCCTTCCACTCCCTACGTACTTTGAATTAATCAAAAATTCATCTAATAAAAATAATTTAGATATATTATCACCACCATACATAGTCAATGTTCAGATCTTATCTAAAATTCAGATAATTAGATGGATAGGTTCAAGAGTATATAAGCATTACAAGAATTCTTAACTTATCAGGATTGGTGGTCTCTAATACCATGCTAAGATTCTATCCAAAAAAAAAATCTAGTATTTAGATAGATGGATCCAAAAGTATATAAGCACCACGAGTATCCTTAACTTATCCAATATGGGATTGTTATTCCTTGATAGCCAATATATTTGACATAAACTAAATATCTTGCTAATGAGTTCACAAGGTAACAATTCCCAAGTTCTGGAGCATGGTGTTCCTTGTCCATTGTGGTTAACTAGCTAATTTGGTACCTAATAATGTTTGGCTGCATAAATTTGTTAGAACATTTATTTTTACAAAATATGAATTTCTTTAATTGTTGGTTGTTTGTTGATATGGGAATTATTCAAACAGCATCTTGCAGGAGGGCAGGGGAGGACAACCATATTTTCCCCTTCAAGGAGTGTGCATGTATTGTGACAAAAACATGCAACTCATAAACTATTGCATAAGTTGCTATTAGTGGAAACAATGATTCAGGGCTCTCACTGCATGCACACAAAAAGTTTCTTAGATTCAGTCATACTGATTTAGTAATTTAATAATCAACCATCCCCATGTATCATATCAAGTCCTCGAAACTGCATCAATTATCTAATGTCATGTAGCAGAACCTATCATTGCACATGAAATAGGAGCCCTGGAGTATTGCTCTTCTATAAGATTTGTGTGATATAAAGTTCATGGGCGTCCATGTGTTAAAAGTAACAGAGGGTGGTAATTTGGACCCAACCAAAATTTCATTTGGATTCGAGTTTCCTAATTATTAAATTCTGTCCAAATTTTAGAAAGCATATGGCCTGGATTTTAAGCAAGATGCTTCTGGGTCTTTTAGATCAGAAACAAGGAGCACCGAAAGAAGCATGGACTCTAGAATTCCTAATATGAAAAGGGAGGGAAATAGAGAATGCAACTCAAGACTTAAAGATGAGAAATTATTAGCTAGAATGGTTCCATCATGTGTGCTTAACCAATAACAGATTATAACATCACCTATTATAGAAAAAAAGATCCACTGATATCTAAGTTTAATTGAAAATTTTTAATAAAAAAAATTTTCACTATTAGCTATAATCGGCCAACTGATAATTTTTACTATTTTGAATAAAAAAATATTCACCTTTTTAGATGGTGTATTAGTTTGTTATTCGATGATTTAAAGTAGACATGGTAGAACCGTGCTAGCCAATAATTTTTCATTAAAAATGGTATAGAAAGAGTTCCCAAGCCCAAGCTCACTCCAACAATCTAATACATGCTCCAGCCAATGCCTTCAGCATAACTTGGACCTCAAGTGGCCCAAGTAGTTAAACTCATGCTAAACTCTCATCAAATTGTCTAGCTAGGCAATACCAATTAGGTGAGCCCACTTTTTTTTTTTTTTTTGTTACAATCGGGTGGTCACATCATTCTAATATAAGTATAGTCCAAGAAGTCAGATACAGAATATCTTTTAGGACCTAAAGGCAATTGCTGCCTTGACGCCAGATCAGCTTCTAGTGTACTCGGCAATAAAAGAAAGTAACATAATCCATAGCACTATTCACCTCCCAGAAGACATGTTGAATAGTCATCGCAGTGGAATGACGAAGGGATATCCAGATGTCATAGAGGAGAAGATGAACATCCAAAAGCTAACCCTCATCTCAGATTCAGTCGATGACTATAATGAAGTTAGGCTTAATGAAAATCTTCTCCATCTGCAACTCCTACCTTGTACAAATGATGCCCGCCCAAGTGGCACAAAGCTCCACTTTAAGGATGGATGACTCAAAAAGATGTGAGCCCCTACCGCCAAGCTTAGCATCCAGGCCTCGAATGATACAACCTAAACCACCTCTGTCATCTCTAACACTACCATTGAAGTTGATATTGACAAACCCTGAAGGAGGGGGATCCCAAAAAATCAACAGAATCCTTTGATTCGCTACAGGCGTAGCAAGGGAGTCTTAGAAACTCAGGACGACAAGGCTTGGGCTAGTAGTGTTGAAGCGACAATACTCTACAACTAAGCAATAGGCTTTCTCGAGCACTCGATGCACAAGCACAATCTTAGCATTAAAGATCAGGTTATTCCTAAATAGCCAAATCTGATAAACGACGTACGTCATCCTACCAGCCTAGGCCAAACCCTTGACCATGCTCCAATGGATCGCACCAGGAAGGGAGGGAGCCAAGGGTCACTAATTGCCTCCCAAGATTGACAACCTGCTATTCTCGAAATTAGACTCACTCTCAGATAGTGAAGGAGTGCATGCTCCATTGACTCATTTTTGAGCCCACAGGCTGGGCAGGCAGTCAAAAGCTTTATGCTTTTGTCCCTAAGAAGTGTCCAAATCGAAAGCCGATCCCAGACAACCTTTTAGAGGAAGAATCTAACCCTAGGACAGGTAGCCACTCTCCAAATCCAAACCGCCTCGATCCTCCTGTCTAGTATTGCCCTGCTTATCTTGATGAGATCTCTGACAGGAACCTTAAGACAACAAAATCAACCCCACACTCTCAAGTCTTAACTCTAATACATGAAAATTATGATAGCAAGAATCCTATTAGCAAGCTGACTACTAAAGAGACAGATGATATCCTGAGCCCTCCAACCCATACCATCATCATGATCAAATTATAGGCCTATAGATGGTCTTCCACCTTCATGCTGATTTAGGTCGGCTAATAAGAGAGAGGTAAGTTGAAAATTCAAGCATCTTATCTCATATTAACTAAAGTCTTGTCTTCAATCAGCCATTGGCCACCACTGCTGGAATCTAAGTACAAATCTCTCACTAGATGAATAAACAGCCATGATCAATCCAAATTTAGGATCTTGGCTCCAAGCTTCATACCGAGCCCTCGCTCTACAAGTAATCAGGCTTGATGCCGAAGGTGACCTGGATTCAAAAACAAGTCTATACAAAAGTTTTGAAAACCGAATGGAATCAAACTTTAAATAATAAGCAGTGGAAGCGATGACAATGAAGGAAATGGATTGTCCAATCTGTGCATCAGGCTAGATGGTTTAGATAGTGAAAATTCCTACTTCAACCTCTCAAAAGTGTTTTGAAATGGAAGATTGACCACATTTTAGAGTAGCTAAGTATTGTTTGTGCAGATAATGTTTATTTTAGATTTATTTTAAAGGTCTTAGTATTTGTCGTCAGCCTATTATCCACCGCTCCTTTAAATTCTCTGGATTTCTTTTGATTATGTCCTCCTCCTTGCTCTGATCTACTGGGAAACCACCAAAGGTGTCATCTTTTTAGAGTTTTCCCGATCCCCAGACCTCCTAAAGCTGACGAATTCCCAGAATAAATTGAAGGTGATGAGAATTCACATCCCTAATCCCCTTCGGAGGGAGAACCAAGCCCTTGGTTTGATACCATTCTGGGCCGGTGGTGATTTTGATTGATGATTTGAAAGCGGAAGCATGAGCCATGGTGATTCTTGGAGCTCTTGGGTTCTTGCAAGCAAAGGATGTGCAACCAGATCAGTTTTTTTTCACTTATTTGATTCTACTGAAGGGAAATCCTGATTTTCCTGACCAGGTTCGTTCAGATCTGATCAGATCAAGAGATATATTTCAAAAATTTTTCTCTTAGATCTGTATCAGATCAGGGATGCTTCAGATCTGATTCTTATTTATTTAATAAAAATTAAATGAAAAGGATAAATTAAATCACATTCAATTTACCTGAATAGGGTAATCCTATTACCCTGTTGATGATCCTGTTTGCAGCGGAAGGTTCTGGATCAAGCCACGCAAGCGCCTGGCCTCTACCGGTATCCACTCGGGCTGGATCTGGAGATCCTCTTCTTCTCTATCACGCCTCCAAAAATCAGATCTGGATCTGATCTGGAGGATCTTCAAAACTCCTTTTGAAGATCTGCAGTCGTTCTTCGCAGCAGCGCAGCCTTCTTGCTTTTGATCTCCTTTTCTTGATCTAAATCGCACCAATCCAAATCCAAAAACACTTTTGGACGTGGAGAGCAAGGGGAGATGAGAGTATGGCGTGGAGAAAGGGGAGAGAGGCAGCCTTGGGGCGTGGGAAGATTGCTTCTTGATTACTTCTTGATTTTTTCTTGATTGATTTTTTTCACTTGGGCGCTGGGTCTCTTATATAGACTAAGCGTGAATCCAAGTCTCTTCCTCCCAACCAATCACAACCCTTTGTGAAATCAGATCTAAATCTGATTGGTGGGAATTAGAGTCCCCTGGATTCCTACTTGGAGAGTGCCTAAGACCAGTCAAACTGGATTCTTAGAAGAACTCTCATTGGAATCCAAAAAGGGAGATGGAGTCCTTGTCCAACAAGGACTCCTAGGCGCCTCCTACTTGGGCTCACGCCACCCTTGGCGTGCGCCCTTCTCCTTGCCAGGTTCTGGCAGGGGGACAAGCCCCCACCAGCTCTCCAATAGGTGCATGACATGTGGTCAAAAGTCAAAGGGATCAATGGTCAACGTTTGACCAGTCAAAGGTAGACTTTTGACCAAAGTCAAAGACCAAGAAATGGCAGGTGACCAAAAATGGCAGGTAATGTCTTACAAATAAGACAACCTTATTCTGACTTGGACAACCTCCAGTCAGACCATATGAAGGCCTCTGATTGAGCACAAACTCCTTTGGCTCAGACAGGACAACTTATTTATGATAGCAAAAGAAGAACGTTAGGTTCAATCGAGTGCTAGCACGATTTTCCTTGAACCTAATTGAATCTCATTCAGATCAATTGAACTAGATCAGTTCAATTGATGATCACCAGATTCAAACCCTTGTTTGTGTGACCCAGTTAGGTTCAGTTCTGTATGGTAATGGGATATGTCATGATCTCTATCATCGACATCATCGAAACTCCTTTCGATGGATCAGAACTCTTCTGATTCGAACAGCTAGAATGATCGATCATCTAAATCATTCTAATTGCTCCCAAAATCCACCAGTGACACCTAGCAGTATATGGTGGCAACCCATCAGAGCTGAATGCGAACCTCTTGGTGCAGCTACCTGTGTGATTAAGTTCTTCTATCTTGAGCCCCGATCAGATTAGGGTTAAGGTGAACTCGTCAAACCCTAGTCTCTGTCATATGATGTAATCATTCGATTCGAGTCCAATGTGAAAATCTAAATAGAAACTCTTTCTATTATTTCACTCTGCCATGGCCATGGGCTTCTGGACTTGATTCTCATGATCATCATAGGGCTGCTCCTCTACCACCGAGGTAGATAGATTCCCATCTTGATGCAATCCAGTTCCTACAATGAACATGCTATAGCCAACATACACCTCAGGGTTCCATATGGCTAGGAGACCGAGTAATGGTGTAGTCAAACTATAACACCCTCAAGGTGAACTGCCGATGCATCTCAGGTCAAAGAACCAGACACACTACTGCAGCATCGAGTCAGTCATTGACGAGAAGGTAGACTTCCCTAATGACTACTCGAGGTGGTCACGCTCAGTGCCCTCGTTCTCTAACGAGTACCTGTACTCTCGCTCCGGTGTCTCCACACCGTAGACTCAAGACTCATCTACTAAAGAGAAGCGATTCGTACACCAACCTTCCGGATCAATCACCATCCTCGTGATGATCCTATGGTCGGGAGCTGTTTATGAGTTAATAATGATTATTCATGTCTTAAATTTTCAACTCTTGAAAATATGAATTATCATTACCATTAACTCAAAGGATGTATCACAGACACTAAATACACATGTGTGATAGAAAATAACCCATTTCATTAATTATAGTCAAAATTACAATTTTGCCCCTAGAAGTGTATTACAAGTGTCAGCCAATTCTGGCTTCTAGGGCACATATATCTAACATCTACTTGCGCTTTTGCTGAATGAAAACTATTGGGGATAAATCCCACTCCCATCGAAGTCTAGCCTGATGCTTAGCCTAATGCAACTGGTAATTATGGAAGAGCTTCAATCAAAAATTCTCCTCCAGCGGTCGAACCCCAGCCGAACTTCTTCAATGGCTAAACCCTAATCAAACTCCTTCAGTGGCTGAACTCCTCCAGCGATTGAACTTCTTCTGAATTTCTTCTTCAAATAGATTTCTCTAAGAGCCGAACTTCTTCTGAACTTCTTCTTCAGTCGGATTCCTCCAGGAGCCCAACTTTCTTCAAATTTTTTCTTTAGTCGGATTTCTTTAGGAGTCCAACTCCTTCCAGACTTCTCCTTCAATTAGATTTCTCCAGGAGCCGAACTCCTTTCGAACTTCTTCTTCAATCGATTCCTCTAAGAGTCGAACTACTTTCAAACTTCTCCTTCAGCCAAATTTCTTCAGGAGCCGAACTCCTTCCGAACTTCTCCTTCAGTCGAACTTCTCCACCAGTCGAACTCCTTCAGCCAAACTTCTTTATCAGTCGAACTTCTTCTAAACTTCTCCATCAATCAAACTCCATCCAGATTCTTTCAGCAGATTACTTTTAGATTTTAAGTAGCATTTCTTTCGGATGATCCTTTCTAGCCGTATTTTTTTAGGAGTTCAAACTCCTCTGAAATTGACTTATGTCAAAACTCTTCATCCCTCCACGTGGCCTTGAGCAACTCAGTATCGAATGGCTATGACTGTCACTATCAGTCTGCTGTAGGCGGTGTCTCTCTCACGTGATCCTGAGCAGCCAGCTACCAGACGACTACAGCTGTCACTATCAGTCTGCTGCAGATGATGCTTCTCTTATGCGGTCCTGAGCGGTCAGCTACCAGATGACTATGGCTATCACTATCAGTCTACTACAAGTGGCATCCCTCTCTATAACAAATCCTATGCGACTCCGAACGGCCAGCTATCGAACGACTATGGTTGTCACTATCAGTCTGCTCCAGATTTCATCTATAAAAGGGATCCTCTAAATATATTTTTTCTAAGCTTTCTTCTTCTTTTCGAAACTCTACTGAACTCTTTTCTGAGCACTCCATTTCTATTGGCCAGAAAGAGCTGACTTGATCGTCGGAAGGTCCTGCTGGAGCCACCACTATCGACTCTGAATGGAACTTAATTTTGCAGATCACCGACGGCGACCTCTTCTTTCTCAACTTCAACTCGATTCGATATCAATCAAATTCTACACCAACATGATTGACACTAGAGGAAGGACCTTCTATTTTTGAGGTATCCTTGTTCTTAAAGGAGTGCTCCACCGATCCTGTTGATCTTCTTCTTCAAGGTCCATCTCCATCTTCTTCCTCGATCCCAAGAAATGCCTCCAAAGAAGATGACTACCTGAAGATCTACCGCTTATGCCACCAAATCCAAGCCAGACCTATCCCATTTTGCTCCAGTGCCGGCGCTTCAACCTCCTCCTCCACCGACGGCCATGGTAGATCTAGAGTAGTTTAACCTACTGATAAAGCAGATTCAGAGCCTCATCGAGATGGTGCAGATCATGCGGTAGCCTTCGATGGTGATTCTACCAAAAAATCCACCATCAGAATGTCAGAAATCGGTCCCAAGAAAGAGCACTTGGACTAGCATACTCTTGCCCTTAAAAAGAAGAAATAGAGAGCAGAAAATCCTTGCTCGGATCATAATTCTTCTTCGAAAGAGATCTTCTCCATCTACAGTCGAAAGCCTTCCAAGATCTACAATCGAGATGACATCCTCAATCAAAAACTACGAAAGATAGATCGATGGATTGAGAAACTCCGCCACCTCGCCCCAGCATGCTATGACGACGTCTGTACCAATCCTCCTTTCCTTTCTTTTTCTGAATTATGCAAGAGTCCGTTTCACCGAACTTCAAGGTCTCCCAATTTGAAAGCTACGATGGAATCTCTGATCCGATCGATCACCTGAAGGCCTTCCAAACCATGATGCTGCTCCATGGTGTACCAGATACCATATTATGTCGAGCTTTCTCATCTACCTTAAAGAAAGCAGCAAGAAATCGATACTCGATATTGAAATCAGATACGATCTTTTCTTTTCACCAGATGAGCCATCATTTTGCAGCTCACTTCGTCAGCAGCCAACGTCCATGCCGAGGTTCGAATTTCTTAATGAATATCAAGCAGAAGGAGGAAGAATCGATCCAGGCTTATGTTATCTGATTTAATACTACTGCATTAGAGATACGAAACCTAAATCAATCTGTTACAATGGCCACACTCAAGGACGACCTTCAGAAGAATAATTTATTGTTCTTTCTGAAGAAGAAGTATCCCAAAAACTTTGTCGATCTGCTAGCTCGGGCTGAAGGATATGCTCGAGTAGAAGAAGCCTTTAGGTTGAAGGATGAGGAAGCCATAGGAGAGCAACGGACAGACGAGTCCAATAGACCCACCACTGGTAGAGGATCGAATAAAGTTCGACTGCATTCACGGACTCCATCCGAGTGCAAGTGAGTCTGAACTCCTTGAGCTCGTCATCAAAGAAGCTCCGATAGAATGGCATGAAGAAGTTCTCTCCTCAGAAGATTTCACAACTATGTCCCCTTTAATATTTCTAAAACTCAAGTTCTGATGAAAATTAAGAATCAACTACCAAACAAGCGCAATCGAAGCAAGTACTGCTTGTATCATCATGATCATGGCCACGATACTGAAGAATATATTCAGCTCCAAGATGAGATCAAGAAGCGCATCAGGAGAGGCCGGTTGGATCGATTTCTCATATGTCGGTCTAAAGCAAGAGAAGATCGGCTAAGGGCGCTACTGCAGCTAGAACCATCAATGAGGAAGAAACAATAAGGAGATTGGCCACCTTCCAATATCATCAACGCTATCTCTGGGAGGCTTAATACTTCGACAAGCCACCATCTCTCATCCTCGAAGCCACGAGAGGCTTGCTCCAAATTGAGAAGATCCGTATAAAATAGAAGAGGTTGTTCGGTTCAGAACTTATCGTCTGAAGGAGCTCGGAGGAATAATGCTCCCATGATCTTGAAACTTAGAGAATTTGAGTATGTACTGATGATAATTTTTCTTCAATAAAACTCCTTAATTTTAATATTATTGTTTCTTGGTGCAAAAACCATGAGATGATAGATGACAAGAAAGAAATAATCAAAAGTGACCATGTTAGAAATAAGAGGAGAATCTTATCCTAACATGGGCAAGTCGAAGGCTTCATTCATTTTAGACGAGATGAGGGAAGAGGCTCTGACAACGGCCCTTATGTACCCCTATGGTTCGTTAGAAATAGGAGAAGAATCTCATCCTAATGTGAGCAAAGTCGAAGACCTCGTTCATCTTAGACGAGATGAAGAGAGAGGCCCTGACAATGTTCCTTATGTGCCTCTACAATCTATTAGAAATAGGAGGAGAACCTCATCCTAACGTGAGCAAAGTCGAAGGCCTCGTTCATTTTAGATGAGCTAAGAAAAGAGGCCCCGACTCGACTGAAGATAAGATTTTTTCTGAGCTTCAATTTCAACATCAATAGGAGATAAGATCTCCTTCAATCTTGGCTGGAGATAAGATCTCCCCCGAGCTCCAATCCTTTAACAGGAGATAAAATCTCCTTCAACCTCGACTGGAGATAAGATCTCTCTCGAGCTTTAATATCAACGTTAATAGGAGATAAGATCTCCTTCAATCTCGACTGAAGATAAGATCTCTTCCGAGCTTCAACGTCAATCTCAATGAAAGATAAGATCTTCTTCAACCTTGGCTGAAGATAAGATCTCCTTCGAGCTTCAACTTCAACATCAACAGGAGATAAGATCTCATTCAAGCTTGGCTGGAGATAAGATCTTTTTTGAGCTCCAACCCTTTAATAGAAAATAAAATCTTCTTTAACCTCAGCTAGAGATAAGATCTCCTCCGAGCTTCAACGTTAACCTCAATAGGAGATAAGATCTTCTTCAATCTCGGCTGGAGATAAGATCTCCTCCGAGCTTCAACGTCAACCTCAATAGAAGATAAGATCTCTCCTGAGCTCCGACTATTCAACCTCGACTGGAGATAAGATCTTCTTCGAGCTTCAATATCAACTTCAATAGAAGATAAGATCTCCTTCAATCTCGATTGAGAGATAAGATCTTCCTCGAGCTTTCAACTTCAATCTCAATAGGAGATAAGATCTTCTTCAACCTCGGCTAGAGGTAAGATCTCCCCCGAGCTCCAACCCTTTCAACAAGAGATAAGATATTCTTCAATCTTGATTGGAGATAAGATCTTTCTCGAACTTCAACGTCAACCTCAACAGAAGATAAAATCTTCTTGAACCTCGACTAGAGATAAGATCTCCCCCGAACTTCAACTTCAATATCAACAGGAGATAAGAGCTCCTTCAACCTCGGCTAGAGTTAAGATCTTTCCTGAGCTCCAGCCCTTCAATAGGAGATAAGATCTTCTTTAACCTTGATTGAAGATAAGATCTCTCCCGAGCTTCAACGTCAACCTCAATAAGAGATAAGATCTCCTTCAATCTCGGTTGAAGATAAGATCTCCTCCGAGCCTCAACTTCAACCACGATTGGAGATAAGATCTCCTCCGAGCTCTAATCCTTCAATAAGAGATAAGATCTTCTTCAACCTCGGTTGGAGATAAGATCTCCTCCAAGCTTCAACGTCAATCTCAACAGGAGATAAGATCTTCTTCAATCTCGACTGAAGATAAGATCTTCTCCGAGCTTCAACGTCAACCTCAATGGAAGATAAGATCTCCTTCAACCTCAGTTGGAGATAAGATCTCTTCCGAGTTTCAACATCAACCTCAATAGAAGATAAAATCTCCTTTAACCTCGACTGAAGATAAGATCTCCTCCGAGCTTCAACTCAATATCAATAGGAGATAAGATCTTCTTCAACCTCGATTGAAGATAAGATCTTTTTCGAGCTTCAACATCAATCTCAACAGAAGATAAGATCTCCTTTAACTTCGATTGGAGATAAGATCTCCTTCGAGCTTCAACTTCAACATCGGTTGGAGATAAGATCTCCTCCGAGCTCCAACACTTCAACAGGAGATAAGATTTCTTTCAACTCGGCTAAAGATAAGATCTCTCCCCGAGCTCAACGTCAATCTCAATAGGAGATAAGATCTCTTTCAACCTCGATCGGAGATAAGATCTCTCCTGAGCTTCAACATCAACCTCAATTGAAGATAAGATCTTTTTCAACCTCGGCTGAAGATAAAATATCTCCCAAGCTTCAACGTCAATCTCAACAAGAGATAAGATCTCCTTCAATCTCGACTGGAGATAAGATCTTTCTCGAGCTTCAACTTCAACATCAACAGGAGATAAGATCTTCTGCAATCTTGATTGGAGATAAGATCTCCTCCAAGCTCTAACCCTTTCAACAGAAGATAAGATCTTCTTCAACCTCGACTGAAGATAAGATCTCCTTCGAGCTTTAACTTCAACCTCAATAGGAGATAAGATCTCTTTCAACCTCGGCTGGAGATAAAATCTCCTCCGAACTTCAACATCAACCTCAACAGGAGATAAGATCTTCCTTCAATCTCAACTGGAGATAAGATCTCTCCCAAGCTTTAATGTCAACCTCAATGGAAGATAAGATCTTCTTCAATCTCGACTAGAGATAAGATCTCCCTCAAGCTTCAATGTCAACCTCAACAAAAGATAAGATCTTCTTCAACCTCGGCTAGAGATAAGATCTCTTTTGAGCTTCAACTTCAACGTCAATAGGAGATAAGATCTTCTTTAATCTCGATTGGAGATAAGATCTCCTCGAGCTTCAATCCTTCAACAAGAGATAAGATCTCCTTCAACCTCGGCTGAAGATAAGATCTCCTCCGAGCTTTAATGTCAACCTCAATAGAAGATAAATCTTCCCCGAGCTTCAATCCTTCAACCTTGGTTGGAGATAAGATCTCCTCCGAGGTTCAACTTCAACCTCAATAGGAGATAAGATCTTCTTCAACCTTGATTGGAGATAAGATCCCCCGAGCTTCAACTTCAATCTCAACAGGATATAAGATCTCCTTCAATCTCGACTGAAGATAAGATCTTCCCTGAGCTCCAACCCTTTCAATAGGAGATAAAGATCTCCTTCAACCTCAGTTAGAGATAAGATCTCCTCCGAGCTTCAACGTCAATTTTAACAGGAGATAAAATCTCCTTCAACCTCGATTGAAGATAAGATTTCCTCCGAGCTTCAACTTCAATGTCAATAGGAGATAAGATCTCCTTCAACCTCGACTGGAGATAAGATCTCCTCCGAGTTTCAATCCTTCAATAGGAGATAAGATCTCCTTCAACCTCGACTGAGAGATAAGATCTTCTCCGAGCTTCAATGTCAACCTCAATAGGAGATAAGATCTTCTTTAATCTTGGTTGGAGATAAGATCACCCCCGAGCTTCAATGTCAATCTCAACGAGAGATAAGATCTCCCCCGAGCTCCAATTCTTCACCCTCAGCTGGAGATAAGATCTCCTCCGAGCTTCAACATCAACCTCAACATGAGATAAGATCTTCTTCAACCTCGACTAGAGATAAGATCTCTTCGAGCTTCAACTTCAACCTCAAGAGGAAAAAATCTCCTTCCCTCAGCTGAGATAAGATCTTCTTCGACCTTAAGATCTCCTTCAACCTCGACTGGAGATAAGATCTTTCAAACTTCAACGTCAACTTCAAAGAGATAAGATCTCCTTCAACCTCGGCTGGAGATAAGATCTCCCCCAAGCTTCAACGTCAACAGGAGATAAGATTTTCTCAACAGGAGATAAGATCTCCTTTCAATCTCGGTTGGAGATAAGATCTTTCTTGAACTTCTACGTCAATAGGAGATAAGATCTTCTTCAATCTCGATTGATAGACAATAAGATCTCCTCCGAGCTTCAAGTATAACGTCAACCTCAACTGGAAAATAAGATCTTTCCAGAGCTTCAACCTCAATGTCAACCCTTGACAAGAGATAAGATCTTCCTCGAGCTTCAACATTAACCTTAACGAAAGATAAGATCTCCTTCAATCCTGGCAGAAGATAAGATCTCCCTCGAGCTTCAACCTCAATGGGTGTAGAGTCCAAAAAAGAACTTCGGTAGTCATCTTTTTGTACTTCTTTCTTTAGAATTTCGAACTCGAAAGTGGGAAGACTATTGTTGAAGATAAACCCCACTTCCATCGAAGTCCAGTCTGATGCTTAGCCTAATGCAACTGATAATCATGGAAGAGCTTCGATCAAAAATTCTTCTTCAACGATCGAACCTCAGTCGAACTCCTTCAGCGGTCGAACCCCATCCGAACTCCTTCAACGACCGAACTCTAGCTGAACTCCTTCAACGGCTAAACTCCTATAGTGGTTGAACTCTTTCCAAATTTTTCATTCAGATGGATTCCTCTAAGAGCCAAACTTTTTTCAAATCTCTCCTTCTGTCGAATTCCTTTAGGAGCCCAACTTCCTCCAGACTTCTTCTTCAATCGGATTCCTCCAGAAGTCTAACTCCTTTCGGACTTCTCTTTCAATCGAATTTCTCCAAGAGCCGAACTCCTTCTAGACTTTTTCTTCAATCGAATTCCTTTAGAAGCCAAACTCTTTCCGAACTTCTTCTTCAAATATATTTCTTCAGGAGCCAAACTTCTTTCGAACTTCTCCTTCAACCGAATTTCTCTAGGAGCCAAACTTCTTCTGAACTTTTTTTTTCAGCCAAACTTCTCCATCAATTGAACTCCTTCAACTAAACTTCTTCACCAGTCGGACTCCTTCTGAACTTCTCCATCAGTCAAACTTCATCCAAATTTTTTCAGCAAATTATTTTCAAATTTCAAGTAGCATTCCTCCTAGATGATCCCCTCTAGCCGTATTTTCTTTAAGAGTCTAAACTCTTCTAAAATTGACATACGTCAAAACTCTTCACCCCTCCACGTGGTTTCGAGCGACTCAGTACCGGATGGCCATGGTTGTCACTATCAGTCTGCTGTAGATGGTGCCCCTCTTACGCGATCTTGAGCGGTCAGCTATGACTGTCATTATCAGTCTGCTGCAGGCGGCACTCCTCTCACACAGTTCTGAGCGGCTAGCTATTGGATGGCTACGATTGTCACTATCAATCTGCTACAGATGGCGTCCCTCTCTGTAATAAATTCTATACGGCTCCGAGCAGCCACCTACCGGACGGCTACGACTATCACTATCAGTTTGCTCCGAGCTCCATCTATAAAAGAAATTCTTCAGATATATTTTCTCTAAGCTCTCTTCTCATTTCCAAAACTCTGCTAAACTCTTTCCTGAATACTCCATTCATGTTGGCCAGAAGAGCTAACTTGATCATCGGAGGATCCTATCGGAGCCACCACCACTGACTTCGAGCGGAATTTTATTTTGCATGTCACCGACGGTGATCTCTTCTTCCTCAATTTCAGCTCGATTCGACGTCGATCAGATTCTGCACCAATAGAAATATAAACCTATAAAAGGGAGGATGGATTCTTTGGGAGTTGTTAGCACTCTCTATTTTTTGTTAGAATTTTTAAATCTAATGATTTTATTTTGGGTAATGTCATGTCGGGCCCAATTAGCAGATCTTCTATATTCCTAACAAAATCTGAGAAGTTAAGTTTATTTCTATTTTTTTATTTTTTTGGTCATCTCAATTAGCAAATTTAATAAACTACAATCTATAATCTAGTGTATATTCTTACTCTTTCTATCTTCTTACGTTGCATTTGGTGCATTACCAGGTAGTGGTAATGTAGATTATCTGATAATCTGAATTATCTACAATTTGGATAGATTGTCAGTAATGTTGATTATTATGTTTGGTATACGTAGGTAGTGTTGAAGTAAAATTACTGAAAATATTGATTGATACGTTTGGTATGACAATCAAATTACTGGTAATATAGCATCAAATTTTTAAAATATCTTCAAATCAAATTTATTAAAAATCACATCCCATGCACAAAATATAAATATATATTATATATTAAAATATATATTATATAATATATTATATTTTAATATATATTTATATTTATAATATATATTATTATAATATATATGATAATATAAATTTATTATATTATAATATTAATATAATAATAATATATTATATAATATTATATAATATTATAATATTATAATAATATAATATAATATAATATTTATAATATAAATATATATTATATATTATAATATATTATATATATATATTATATTCTATTATCTATTTATATTTATATAATATAAAATTTTTATAATATATTCTTAGTATATGATCATATATTATTTATATTATATTATTATTATATTATAATAATATTAGATAATATAATATTATGTTATAATATTATTATAATATAACATTATATTATATTTATAATAGAAATATAAAAATTATATATTATATATTATAATATATACTATACATAATATATTATATTATATTATATGTTTAAATATATAATATATATATAATATATTATTATAGTATAATACAATATAATATTATGTTATAATATAACATAATATTATATTATATAATATATATTATACTATATTATTCTAATATCATATAATATTATATTATTATAATTATTATAATATATTATTATTAAAATAATAATATTATAATATAACATAATATTATATTTATAACATATTATTATATTACTATAATATTATTATTATTATATTATAGATACTATATTTATAATATAAATATAAATATTGTATATTATATATTTATAATATACATTATTATAATATTATATTATATTATTCTAATATTATTATAATATATTATCAATAAATAATAATATAATATAATATTATAGCAATATTATAATATAACATAATATTATATTATATAATATATTATTATATAATAATATTATTATTATATAATATATATAATAATAATATATATTATATAATTTAATTTATAATAAATATATTCTATATTCTATATTATGTATTATAATATATATATATATAATATATTATATTCTAATATATATTTATATTTATAATATATATTATAATATATTATTATAATATAATATAATATTATAATATATAATATTATATTATTATAATATTATTATAATATATTATTATTCTATTAAGATATATTATTATATTATAATAATAATAATAATATATTATTATTATATTATATTTTATGATAATATTATTATAATATAACATAAATTATTTTTTATTTTTTATTTTTTGATGAGAGCATTTTTGTCTAAACTTGTCATTATCAGATTAAATATCCATCCATTTCGTTGGTAATCCAGATTACTTCATGAAAGATAATTTGGATTACCTGGCAATCTGGATTACCAACCTAAAAAGCATACTAAATACGATAATTTGATGGGACGTTTTTAAATTATCAGTCTGGATAGATTGCTAGCTACCAAACGCAATCTTAGTAAAATCTGGGTGGCATCATTGCCTCCCATTACATCAAAAGAAAAGAAAAGAAAAGAAAAGAAAGATAAACTGCAATCTAGTGGCCTTTGATGATAGTCTCAGTTGGGACAAGTCGGGTCCCACCATGGTATGAATTTGATCAGGTTTCTAAAACTTTCTTCTAGATGAGAGCAGGATGGGAACCATCATCTTGTTAGGTGATGAGCAATTTTACTCCATAAGACAAGCAAGAGTTCAGGTTACCCCATCTTATACATCCTTCACCGCCCATATTGCCATAGTTGTGGATGGTTGGAAACATAAACCGATAATCTTAATCAGCAAGGCTTATCCCATCTACCTTGTTCAACTTTTTGGGTCATTGTATGAAATTGTGTCAAATTAATTTTTGAAAGCTTTTTGTAGCTTGATCCCATTAGACATTGATTTTCTGCAAATCAATGTCTATAAATGCCCATTGTGACCCAAGAAGTTTGCTTCGATAAAGTCTTGAGGTGCTGACTCTTCTTCACATTTGGATGTGACACTAGCTAACATAACACTCAGTGACACTTCAATAAATGAATTATCCTTACAAGGATTTTAAGTATCATGTCTGGCTATATATACCATATTGTGTTGATGATGATCCAGTACTAAGACTGTGGATACCTTAGATGTGGTAAGACTCTGGCAAACAGAGAAAAAGGGAATTTTCTCAGGAAAAAATTGGAAGCAGGGTTCTCCTCTTCTTACTTTCACGGAGGCTTTGAAAAGGCTTAAATAAGTCTATTTTTTTATGGTAAGTAGACCTCCTAATAGAAGTTACGTTCCTTCTGTAAACAAGAAGAAGATAGATTTACTATATGTCTTAAGGTTTTCCAAAGTAAAATATATGAAATACTCAGAGAATATATTTAATTGGTGCCATTTTGAACCATGCTAATTGCTAGGTGCTAATACTGGACCAACACAATACGTGCCAACCAGCAAGGACATCACCTGAAACCTTGCTATATATAAAAAGGTACAATTTGAAACATAATTGGGAGCAATGTTGTCTTGTTAGCAAAGCCAGTGTCTCAGCTTTCAGCTTTTCAAATAAGATGTCTTCTTTTAAATTTTGGTCTGGGCTTTGGACATGGTGAATCATGAACCTCCTCATTCTTATCATTCTATTCTTGGGAGTAATGATGCATGCTGGTAATTTGTGTTGCATGCTATCTGAGGTTCTTCATGCAAGAGTTTCCTCGTATGCGAGTTCCCAAAAATGGTATCAGAGAGTTCATTTGGTATGCTTGGATTAATTAACATCAGTGTTGCTGCAACATCCACGTTCTCTATGATGTTTTCACTTGTCAGCTCTTATGATAATATCGGAGAAAATTTTATTTTGGTTGGTAATATCAGTCTTGTTGGATACGAGCTGGACGAAGCTCAACAGTGTCTCCTTTGGAGCCAAAGAAGATTGATTTCAAGCAAAGCTTACGGTTAACAAGCAAAGAGCACTCAACCAAATGTAGAACAAGGTTAGTTGATCATTGGATCAAAGAATGCCAAACTGTACAATATTCTGAGTTTGGTTTGTGGTTTAGAAGAAGCCAAAATTAGTCGATTTTTGCTTTCCTTCGGTTTAAAGCTCATGATTTCAAACTAGTATAATTGAGTAGTTAATCCTTCCTACATGATTCTAACTCAACTCTCTCACTGCAGTTACAGAGGAAACCAGACTTCAATATGATTATATGCATCAACCTCGCTATAATTTGTTCTTGCGAGGACAGAAACATCTAATAATCACAGCCATAACTTTTTTTTTTTTTTTTTTCTGCGACAAAACAAAATAGATATCAAAAAATGCAAAAGGCAATCGATTAGCGAACCACGGCATCTTATAATGCAGTTACTTTATTCCATCTTGCAGAATAATCATCGAAAAAGCACATAGGAAAACAAAAGAAATCAAACACCATAACAAGAACTCCGTCGCCAAGCACACTCTCCAATCCCCATGGACAAGAGCCCAGCGACCAATGGATAGAGTAAAGAAAACAACAGCAGTAGAGAGAGGTGACTAGTAGAGTAGTAGTCACTCGTAATTACTCCACTCTAATGGGCAAATCCTAAAAACAAAGAGGGAGGAGAAAAGAGAGGGCCTGGAACGCTTCCATTGCTTCCCTTCAACACTTCTTGTTGGAGTCTCCCTATGCCGAGGGTGTTCTTCACGGCTGTCCATTGCGTTATGCGCCATGTTCATCACGTGCTCCCCAGTCTGTAAACAAAATAAGACCACCAATTTTGTATATATCATGATGGAAATATAGATATGAATTATTTCACTGCTAAATTACAATGACTCTCTGACTCTTTTTTTTTTTTTTTTTTGGAGCGATGGTTATATCGCAAATTACCACAGCAAAAAAAAATTTTTTTTTTTTTTTTTTTTTTAAAAAAAACAGCAGCATCATAGATGCTTTCTGGTAGCTAGATATTATAAGTTTATATCCATACTCGGAATCAAATTTCATCGAAGTTGGCTTTTTGTCGGATTGCA
This sequence comes from Cocos nucifera, assembly GCA_006176705.1. Taxonomy (NCBI): domain Eukaryota; kingdom Viridiplantae; phylum Streptophyta; class Magnoliopsida; order Arecales; family Arecaceae; genus Cocos; species Cocos nucifera. The sequence continues at coordinate 943,651 of QRFJ01000579.1, forward strand.
AGAATTAGACATCCAAGCTCATGTCAATTGCACTGATTCTGCAAAAAACACCACTCCGGTTAAAGAATGTTAGCAGTGGAACAATTTCCTAGCTTTAGCATGCAGACGACGACGACGACGAGAATATAATAATAATAATCGAATAAGATGTTGGCAGGTATTGAATGGACTGACCTGTTGGAGCATGCCTCCAGCATGTTCCTTGCTTTGCTGGGCGGATTGCGCGGCCTGTGATGCCTTGGCCTTGGCAGCGTCGGCGGCGCCATGTGCTGAATCCATCATCTGATCGGCCTTGGCCTGCACGAAAAAAACAAGCAACACTAACGGTCAGATCTCCCATGACCACAACCCATGCACAATTGAACGTGGGGGAGGAGAACACCCACCTGGCCCTCTCCACGGGCTTGCCCGGACCTGAACATCTGCTGCGAAGCCATCTTCTCCTCCTCCTCCTTCTTCTTCTTTTCAAAAGGGGAAGTACGGACAGAAAATGGACCTTAACAAACTGCTCTCTTCTTCTTCTTGCATCTCTTCTTCCACTTAGGTGGTTGTTCGTTATATAGAGGCCAGAGTTCCATTACTTGAATGACACTTGGCACCCACGTTGTTGTTCGGAGAGCTAGGAGCGGGTCACAGGCTTTTGACGAGATGAATGTGCGGGGAACCAAGCGTCGGCCATTGAAATGATGACAAGGTGGTGTCAGTTTCCTTGGTAATCATTTCAATCCAAAGCATCCACAAGAACAAAGCGTGATTTCAAAATCGGCAATTGCCGGATTTTCCTAGGTTGCTATTTAGTATTTACGCGCGTTTAACCACCTCAACCATTTGCCATCCATCAGCATAAGGGAGCATCCAGCATGATGGTCTCATATGGGAATGAGGAACTCACAAATGGGTTCCGTTTATAACTTGGTTTGGCTACTAAAATATTTGTGAGAGCTGGCACCTGACAGGTTGCCTACTCAGCATGCATACAAAGATTCCTCCTTGAGTAAGTCTGCGTAGTGATAGGAAAAGAATAATCCACTTTCATAATTTCATTACTGATCTTTCGGTGGACTTTCATTACCGTAATTAATTAGAAAACATAATTTAAAAAGCCGTGCTACAAATTCCGTTGGAGCTAAGTAATTTGAAACAAAACCTGATAACAATAATTCAAGTACTAGGAAATATCTCTCATAGAATCTTAGAATGGCAATTTGCATGCTGATTTCTAGATGAATGAAATAAGAACCCTTTTTTTTTTATGAACATCGAAGCAAGACCGTCATGTTGCCTTTATGATTCAAAAGAAACTCTTAGTTTCTCTCAAATATAGCAAGATAAGAAAAGAAGAAAAGAAAAAATTCTTAATCACAACCGTTGTAATATTACGAGTATGTCAGCAATGCATGATCAACAACACCACGCTCCCCAAAGACACCATGATATTGCTGTCCAAACAACATAACATGCACACCAGCAGATATGCGAACACAACACATAGAAAGCCATGCTTTATGATACAGCTCCACCATTCACAATCATTTGCTCCTCAAAATGCTTAAAACTTCTTCGATGTCTTCAAGCCTTGCAGAAAGCCCTGAAAATATATCAGTAAATTTATAGCATTTCATGACCCGATAGTTTTTCAGCTTTCAATTGTTAATTAACCAAAACAGGGGGGGGAGAATACCTGTGTCATGCAACATGGGATGTTCTCTGCTGGAATTATATATCTTCCCAACCCTTGCTTGTTCCATATCTTCCCTCCGCTTCATCTTCACTTGTGCCATTTTATGATGCAATTCTGATGCTGTTTTCCCTATCTCTGTGAGACACCATGCCAAGGTCCATGAGCAGGCTATTGACATAAGAAAGAATGAAAGCTAACAAAACAAGCAGGAAGGATGGGCCAAAGCATACGTAACACATTGGTTGATATGAAATAACTCAATGATGCAGAAGCCCACTTTGGCATCTTTGCTCCAAAATTGCATATGATGATATATTTTATTCCACTTGCATCACTATTGGCCTTGCATTGGCTCGGAAGGCATGAACTGCAACTTCCGCCCCGCATAACATTTGAAATTTAACGGCTTGTACTTCCAATTCATATAATCAAATCCTTTTTGCTAAATCAACTTCAGTAGGTTGTAAAAATGAGAAGCATCAAATATTTCTCACAGTAAGCTTCAAAGTGCATCACGAGATTATCTCTTAATGATATAAAAAGGCTATGTAGCTGCTTGAATATTGAAATATCTGTTTAAAAGATCAGACATACTAAACCACACAACATTTTGATGTCAATGCTTACATATACTTGATACATGCTACAGTATGGTAAAAGTTCTGGCTGAACAGAATTCATGTTTGCCCGAGTTTTATAAGATTTGATGGTTTCTGCCAACACTGACATGTATAAAGCTAAAAGCTTTATATAAGTTTTTCTCCATTTTTATATGAGAGGAATTAGATTATGAATGACAAATCCAGCACTCAAGAAACACCAGTTTTAGATCCTCAAATTGGTGGTAGATAAAGCACAATTATGAGCGCAATCATGATACACAAGTGCATAATCAATAAAGCTGTATATTAGAACTATAAGAAGCAATGAATTCTAACTAAGAGTCCGAGTGTGAAAAATACGTGCTTTATATAAGAACCATAAAAAGTACAATCAATAGATGTGATCTGTTAACTCATATTCAGTTCTTCCTATACAAGTATATATATTCAAGTGCAGAAAGCTTATTCAAGTCCTTTATCATCATCTCCAACTTTTAGCTGCCTCCTCTGTTAAATCAATTAGACTCAAAAGTGACTTTTCCTCTTTCAAGGGGAAGCATCTGGCATGTGATGCACAAGGTGATTACATGACAAACCAGCAAAGATCTTTTTATTTTATATAAATATGAATATGTAATCATTTTTTCTTTCCCTCGATACCGATGTTGAGTCATGAAAACATCTTATTCACAAAGCAGCCTTAAGATCTAACATCACATAACGGTTGTATGCCACGATCCCAGGAACTGCAGGGTCCATCAGAAAGTTTTTGAAAAAATGCACACTCCTCAAGGAACATATCTATGACTTCACCATACTTTTGAAACATCTTAATATATGACATAGAACAATTTCATACATCATCTCTTTACATAAATGAATAGATAAAGAAGATTAATTTTCACATTTAATAATTTTAGTTGCCAGACTGGGAAGCGGGTGTACATGTGGATGTGAGGAAGCACATTTTTAGAAGTAAGGAAGCGCTTCAGAAGTGGGTGTGCATTAGATTTTCAAGAACTCTCCAAAGCAGGTGCGCTGTTATAGGTAGAAGGCTCTGGCTACTATTATAATTATACATAAAAGAACAAAAAAAAGAGAAACAACTCGCACCATAAGCTACCAGATAAATTAATTAAATCATGTTATTTATTACCTTGAAACATATCATGCACAGAGTTCTCCTCAAACAGCTGCAGTGCCTCAGCAACAGATGCATCATAGCTACAGCTAAGAGTAGACTTCTTCTCCAATGAGGTCATCTCTGCGTGCAACTCTGCAGATTTCTTTCCAGCCTGAAGCAGTCAGTTTGTGTCTTTGATTAGGAAGAAACCAGAAGATATTATAATGATCGCTGAGGCCATAAAGATGGCAGTCTGCTTACAGCTGCAAGCTTCTCTCTCAAAGATTCTAATTGAGTGTCAAGCTCTGGATTAGATAACCCTTCTTGAATCAATAAACTATCTCCAGAAGATTCTTTCTAGAAAACAAAAAAAACCCAGGAAAAGTATTTTAGATATTATAGAAAGAAAGGTTACCAGTTCTACTTCTAATAAGGTGACAGAAAATCCACAACCAGCAAAAATATATTAAATATAGGGTTCTCTTAACTGCATTTTAATATTGAGACGTAATATTAGAATATCGAATACAAAACAACCCCACAAATAATTTTCCTCAAGCTTTGTAGCATTCTACTATAAATTCCAAACTTCAAATCCAATAGACCAAAAATTCACAATTTTATCAATATATGCTTGTCACTGGCAATTGAACTATGAAGATATAGGTTTCATAATTAGAGAATTAAACAAAGTTAAACTGCCGCACCCACTTGTAGTCTGATATTGAAGAAAGCCAACCAATTCTGTTTGTCAGATATGATTATACTTGCATATTGCTGCCATCCCATATAAGTGTATTTTGTCTAAAATTTTCACCAGTTTTGATCCTTCTTTCTTTCATGATGCATAGGCCAACTTACATCATGCAGAGAGCAGGCTTTGGTGCATGGTAAGATTGCACCATTGTGACTTAAGTGTCATGAGTTTGAAACATAAAAACAATCTTAGGGGTAAGGCTGCATACATCTGACCTTCCCCAGACCTTGCACTGGGACGGCCATTTTTTATAGGCCAACTTATGATAACATATGTATGGATGCACATAGTAAAGCATAATATGGTGAGAAACATAAAGTATGTAAGTCCACATAATATAGTGAGAAACATAGAAAATCTTCTGGTAAGACACATTTGAATGCATGTACACAAGTACTTGCGCATGTAATACAAAGGTATTTAGAATATACACACACACATCAAAAAATGCATACATGCTGGATGTGCGCAAGCTTGTATTTTTGTATACAAACACGAATTCGTGCATGCATATGTACTGTATGCATACATGCATATATTTATAGACCAAACATGTATTGAATCTGTAAATGACACTTTGTAAGAATCAATGACCACAAATGCATCATTGGCGACTAGGCACCCAATAAATACTCCTGGAGACTCAGGTGCCTACAAGCAGCCATGAAGCATATGGGTAAAGATGTACCAAAATTTTAAAGACAAGTCATAGAGGTGATTATTTAGCTGTTTCAGTGCAAAATATCATGTCAGTGTACAATAAGGCCCATCTTATTTATACTATCACTTCTTTTACCTCTTAAACAAATGGGACAAGGACTATAAATAGATGAATTTTACTGTGCAAAGATAAAAACAAAATATTTTCTTGGTCGGAATGGAAGATCTTAAACAACAAACAACATGAGCAACAGAACACACTTGATATCATAAGCTTGTAAAGCAATGAGAATGGATTATCTAACCCATGAAATTACCAAGGAAACTCCAAACAAAAGAAGGCCATAGAGCACAGACCAGAAAAGGATGCACCACTAGAGAACAAAATGCCGGCAACTGGATATAAGTGCAGGAAAAAAAACTGATCAAAAAAGTTACACGCAACTTGCAGTCCACAGTTTCTGCCATTTTTAGATTTTTAATATACAGTTCTATCAGTGCTACAGTGTGTAATAGAAATATACTACCATGAAGTGAACATAAGGAGGTCAGGAATCCATACAATTTTTTTCAAAAAGTGAAAGTAAAAAAGAGGATTCTTTCTTTTGCATGAAAATACACCCACTTAATGGTAGTGTCTTTTTTCTGCAGTAAACAAATGGTTTTCTATTTTACCATTACAACTGCATGACCTCACAATCAGCAACAAATGAATCTCACATGGTAAAAATTAAAGAAGGGAGGCTAATTTTAGAATAATACTATTGAATAACTGCTCCATCTGATCCAAAGAACCTTACAGCTTTGGGCAAAACAAATCCCTCTGGAACAGCAAAACAATGTCGAAGGCAGTACTTCTCCCACATGACCATTCTCTTGTCCAGAACTGCTTGTGTCAAATGACGAAGGGAAGACACACCCTATGAAAAAAAAATTAATTAAATAAATAACAAATGCAGTGAGTGGGAATAGCAAAAGAATCTTGTAAGCTCGTTACGTCAAACTACAACATTTGTATTGACATCCACAAACATAACAAATGGCAATGCTTTTTTTATGAAAGTTCAGCTAATGCTAGATCATGTCAAGCAATAAGCTTATGTGTTAGTGCAGTATCGTACATAGATAGATCTCTAGTGTGCACCAAATTTAATCAGTACCCTGTGTGTTCTCTAATATAATGCAGGGTGGTCCTCAGTTAGGCCTCCGGGGAAGGTCTGGATCTGAAAATAATTTCATATCTCATTTCCTAATTATTTTACTGAATTTTAAACACTAGCAACAAAACCATGTAATGACTTCCAAGAGGCTATTGATCATCCCAGAAAGCACAAACATCAAGCAGAAAAGAGGATGGAGGACGAGAAGCAGATTAAAGAAATTTTAGTATTATCTGCAAAGCGGATTTCAGTTACGGCAGATTTTCCCTCTTTCGGAATTTCAGATAGCATCATTATGTTCAAAATTATGAATCCTATAAGAACAAGGACCCTTCCTTTAATAATTCTAAGCTTGACCAAGATAAGTCCAAGGACCAAACAAAGGCATTTCCCTAAAATATATGTGCGTGTTTGTTATCAAAAAGTAATTTCAATATTCCTATGGAACATGGAAGTTTCAAATCACATTCTTCCTGAGTTCATCTAAACCAAAAGGACCAATAAACACAAATCCAACTTGAAATCACCAGTGCATTTTTTCTTCCCTAAATAATTGTTATACTAGATGAATTTCACATTGGCAGTGTTGCATGACTTTGTCGACAACTATTAGAATTTAAGCAAAATTATCATGCAACAAAAAAAACTCAAAGCGAAAAAGAAACCGAAAAAAACTAATCTTTCTGGTAGTCATAAAATTTAAATCTCTTCTCTTCCACACTTGCTTGTTCAAATCACTCGCATCGACGAAGAAAGTGCAACCCACTTCCGGCTATGCAAAAAAGACTACGTTAACTGATAAAAGATCTACATCAGTGTCGTAGAACAAAGGAACAGACAGAACGACGACCATAGGGTTTTAATCAAAGAAAAAGAAGAAAGAAAAATGGATCGCCACAAGATCTCACCCGGGCTAATTCCTCGGTCCTCTCGGTTCCCCCACCCGTATTTACGGTCGCTTGCCTGAAAAAGAACAGCGAATTAGAGGTGACAAGGAGGCAATCGACGAAGAGAGAAGGAAATGAGATGGGGAAGAGGTAAACGGAACTGGAGGAAGAAATCGAAGGCGCCGTCGAGCATGTCATCGATGGAGTTGAGGACTTCGTTGATGAAACGCTGGGGGTTAAGATTGAAAGCCTCGAACACCGCCTCGCTCTCGCTTCCCTCCATCCGCTCTTCTGCTGCTGTGACCCTCAGAGGAGAGAGATGGAAAGGGGAGGTGGCTTTTAAAATACACGGACCGGATCCAGGTTCCTGGTCAACCGGATTAAGTGAACCAAACCAAACAAAACCTTCCCTACAATCTTCAAAGTTGAAACCAGCCAACCCTAACTTTAGACTCGTCGAAAAATGGATCACTTGGCTTGGCTGAGGTTCGAGTCCTACTACTAGCCCAACTTTTTCCTCATTTTTGGGTTATTGGCCCCAAGTTGTATTAGACATGTATTGAAAGTCAAATAAAATAACTAGTGTTAATCCTCTCGCTGATGAACATATTTTTTCAAATCTATCATAATTTAATTAAAACATAATTTTTTAATTCATAGAGTATAAAATTAGGCTAGGTTTGGTCAAGAGATATTGTTTTTTTTTTCTTTTTGGTTATATAATACATATTTTTTGAAGTGATAAATTATTTTTTTTTTAAAATAACGTTATATAAGGGATATTGCTTTATGGTCAAGTATTCAAAATTATTGATCCCAATTACGAAATTGCTTTGTAAAAATTCTCTAAATTTATCTAGCATTCATGAGATAGAACCTGCAAATAAATATCAAATATATTCCCTATAAACTTAGTATTAAAAAACTCATTGATATTTAACCAAATAAAAAGTTACATATTGTATAACAATTACAAGAGATTGACCATAATACTTTAACAAATTTATCATGGAAATATATGAGCATGTATGATATTTTTTTTAATAAATATTATCAAGTTGAGCTTAAAAATATTTTTATTAAAAAAAAAAAAAGAAAAAAAGAAAAAAGAGGTAGGTTCCAGGGATGTAATCAGGCTCCGCTCCGGACTTCAACCGGTCTTTGGCGTTCCGGTCCAAAAGATGGACCAGGATTCTTCCGGTCCGGAAGGTCCGTCATTTCTCGTTAAGGAGCACGGGGGCGGGCCCGCAGCTCTCCGAAGCGTCCCATGACGAGCGGCAGCGTCGCGGTCCACCGCGGCGGCCTCGGTTTTCCGGTGAGGGGAGGAGGTGGAGGAGGTGGAGGAGGAGGAGAGAGGAGGAAGCGAGTCGAAGACGAAGACGATGAGGAGGAGGAGAATGGTGAGCAGGGGATGGAAGCGTGGGAGCGGGCCTACGCCGACAAGCGCTCGTGGGAGGCACTCCAGGAGGACGAGTCCGGCCTCCTCCGTCCCATCGACACGAAGACCCTCGTCCACTCCCAGTACCGCCGCCGCCTCCGCCTCCGCCTCCGATCCAACGCTGCCTCGTCCGCCGCCCCCCGGATCCAGAAGGGCCTCATCCGGTACCTCTACGTCGTCATCGACCTCTCCCGAGTATGGGTTCTCTTCTCCTCTCCATCTGATTTCGTTCCATGGCGTTAATATTACGTAATTTTGTGTTTTTTTGGTATCGAATCGATGGATAAGATGAAAAGATTCGATTTTTATGATTTTTTTAATATAAACCGAATAAACCTTTTGAGTTTTGACCGTGGATCAAGGAAAAATAGTGTAGGATTGTTGATGCAGGGATGAGAATATTCGAGCTTTGAAGAAAGCCCGTGCTGTCAGTTACGTTTTTTCTTGGTCATTTTTTGTAAGATTGCGGCTCGGTTCTTGCTGCTCTGCTTATGCGTCGGGTGTAGTTGTCTGTGGACATCGGAATTTAGTATTGGTTTATGAAGCATTGATGGTTTGGATTAAGTCAGGGGAAGGAATGATGGGAGGTGGATTGAGGTGGTAAGTGAAAGGAGAAGGCATGGCCAATTTTTCTGAGACACTTGAACCTGACTTGGTGATTTAGATGTTGCAGTTGAAGGGGATCAGTGCAATTAAATCACTGTTTAGAAACGGTTGTGAAAAACAAATAAAATAAATAAAGGCGCATCAGGCTAGAATACTTGTTGCTGAAACCAGTGTGGTACTCAGCCATTTCACCAAATGATGCCCTCTTTGTTTTGGCATAGATGATGACAGAGCAGGCTTGTGAATGTTTATAGGAGTCTGCAGGTTTAGAGTGAAAGAGGTGAATTTTTTGAGGTTTCAAGTTGCCACCACTTGACAGCAAGCTGGTCCTTTCCATGGGGCTAAATCTATGAGAGAAGCTTTTGTAAAGCAGAAATATCACATAAAGAAAGTTATACAGCTGATGTGTAACCTCCTGATTTGCTCCTCTTGCTGGCACCTGTTCTCGACATTTTTCAACTACCAGTTATAACAACAATTAGAATCCTTGCACCTCGGCTTGTAGTCTTTTTACATGTGAGATTCCTGTGTCACGACCATTGCTCAGATCTTATGAGTGCCTGGAACGTGTAAGTTGGGTATGATCAAGGGGGGTATGTTTATGCTCCCTGTGCTTAAACAAGTCCTCAATAATTCTGGAACAAGTGGGCCATGGTCCTCTTTGACATGGAAGGTTATAATTGTGCAATCAATGATATAACATAGGAAGGTTGATTTGAGTTCAAACAATAGACTTTACTAGCGGACCAGTTGTTATGCTCATCTCAAGAAGATTTTGCCAGCTTTTAGTTGTCGCTAGTGAAACCTCCTCATAACCATTGTTTCTCTACTTATCAGTTTTGATCTATGAAAGTTAACAGGCCCCAGATGTTCAGCATGCTTTTCTTAAACAAGAAGTTACATTAAAACCCATATGTTTATTACCATTGGATACTATACCATTTTTGCCCCAGGAAACATTAGATGAAATTACCGTTGAACAATCTTAAGGGCCTTAAGATGAAAACTGCTATGTGTAGTCCTGCAATAAGGTTTCCCAGCCATAGAGCCTAGGTGATAGTGTTATAGCATGCCACCATCTGTACATCTACAGTGGAAGCAGCTACTGTCTTTCACTTCACATTCTAACAAGAAGGTTGTAACAGCAGCAAGTAAGAGACACCTGAACTTCATGATGTCTGGTGATCCTACAAATGGTAAGCCTTGTCTACCATATCCAGATGATCAAGGAGTCTTATACAATCATGTATCCCTTGGTGCCTTAAAGCTACAGTTATCCTCTTTTCTGGGGCTTTCCAGTGATTTAACCATTGTTATAATCAAATCATCTTTAGAAGTCCATGCATATTTAAAGTGTCTTTTGAGGACATGGGAATGTAGGTTTAAACTAGGTGCTTTCTTTGCTTGATGTGATACCTTATGATTGTCCCATGTGTAGCTGAATTTCTAAATTGTACTTATTCTATATGTCCATGATTGCTCTTAGAAAGTCCTTGAAATTGGATAGAATGTCTCACTGTGATTTACATCTTCTCGAATGAATCATCTATAACAAGTTTGGCCCTATGTCACTGTCTTATACTAGGAGTCTTTTGATAAGAGCTTGTACTGTGCAGCGTAGTTAACTAATTTAAAAGCATTATTTTAGCCATTAGAAGCAACTATTCTGTCATGATTTTGTACCATATTAGCTATAATGTATTAAGAAGTTAATGTTGCTTTAGATTTGTGGCAACCACTAGATGATAGCTACACCCCATGCCAAAATTACATTCCTGTGAGTATATGACATGTTTCAATGGAATTGTAAATTTCCATCTCCTTGATGACATTAACATTGTTACTTGATCCTCACATGGTGGTTGTGGATCAATGGAATTCAACGAGCCCCGGCCTAATGTGGCTAAAGTCCTTCCAAATAATGTATCAACATGCCACTCTTGGAATTCATCATTTTCAGCATGACGAATTTCTCATTGGCTTAATTATTTGTTACCATAGCTACTTTGTTATGAAAGGATAAATCGGTCATGGATAAGAGTTTCAACATTAGGATTACTGGCTAAAGCCTTATACAGATTGACAAGTTCTTTCTTGAAGTTTTGGGGATGCACCAGGGTGGCTTTGTAAATCTTATACAAAACCATGTGGGGGCAGTGGGATCACAGCACTCGTTGCCCACAATTGGCATTCATCTCTATTCTCTAGTGCATGTGGGGATATATGTATCCATATGAAGTGCCCAATCCAGGTCCATGCATCTTATTGTGAAGGTAATTCTGCTATTGTATTTTGCAGTAGGATGATAGCACCCATTGCTCACATGTGGGATTTCTCTGCTCTCTAGCATATGTGGGGATACATGGTTTGTCTGTATGAAGTGCTTAATCCAGGTCGAAGCATCCTAGTGTGAAGGTAATTCTATTGTTGTATTTTGAGATGTTCAATCCATTCAAAATAGATGTGTGGTACTTTATTCTAACATGAGGGGAAAACTCTAGAAAATAAAAAAAAATATGTATCTAACTTTATTGATACTTTATCATGCAACATATAATCTAACTACTGCTCCATAATTCCTTTGGATACGCAATGAATGCATTTTCATAACCCTTTTCTTTAGGTCAAGATCACACCATCATGATCTACTAAAACTTCATGTCGGAACTGGAGGTGTGGTGCATGACTCTTAAAAATTCCTAAAAGGAGATCTACTTCATCATCATACACAAGCCCATCCTTCTTTCCGACCATCAAATTTTATTAATGGTAACATCTCTTTCAGGATGGCCACCATTTTACAATCCATGACTCAAGTTGGAGATAGGATGCTTCATCAAAATGATCCAATATTTACCCTTACATTCTTGATTAAGCAGACTGTGGTCATGCATCATCTTATAAAGCTTCAAACTTCAAGCTCTCTATATTGAGTTAAGGCATGATCATTATTGTAAATCAGGATACACACACACACACATATATATAACTTAATTCTTTTCATGGTTCATATATATATATATATAACTTAATTCTTTTCATGGTGGTGGATCTCCATCTCTTGGAGGAGTACTTTTCTCGATTTAAAAGTAGGGTTTGGAGAACAAGACATCAGGTGGGAAAGGGAAGGAGTGGCAAACAGGAAGCTGGCTGGTAATGGTTTGGGTTAGAAGAGAAAGTAGGAGAGAAGCAGGGAAAAAGTACTAACGTATTTGAATCTGGTTTGTATTTAGTATCTAGTTGTGACAAAAGGGAGAGAGATGGAGAGAGAAAACAATCACATGAGCCATAATGAGCTAGTCTACAAGAGAAGAAAGTGTATGGGCTTTGACAATAAACCTAAAAATATAAGGGGTGTGAAAATTTCCCTCTATTATGGTCAGGAAGAATGGTACTATTGTAACTTGTGAAAATGCAGGTTTGTTGTCTAAGAAGTTCAAAGTGGAAGAGGCTTTCTTTATTTTGCACTATTTTAGCTTTCTTTATTTTACACTATTTTAGCTTTCTTTTTCTAGGATTCAATTTTTCCTTGTTCTCTTAATGTAGTACCAACATCAAACAATTGTAGAACATCCATTCTGCCTGATATTGATGGCATACTAATTTCGAGTAATACAGGCAGCTTCAGAGACAGATTTTCGCCCTAGCCGGATGGTTGTGGTTTCAAAATGTGTTGAGGCATTCATTAGGGAGTTCTTTGATCAGAATCCATTGAGTCATATTGGTATTGTCACCATAAAAGATGGTGTTGCCCAGCGCCTAACTGATTTAGGTGGCAGCCCAGATTCACAGATTAAACCCTTACTTGGCAAGCTTGAATGTTCTGGTGATGCTTCCTTGCAGAATGCCTTAGAACTTGTCCATGGATATCTGAACCAGATCCCATCATATGGTCACCGGGAAGTCTTAGTCTTGTACTCTGCTCTCAATACCTGCGATCCAGGAGATATAATGGAGACAATCCAGGAATGCAAGAAAGCTAAAATAAGGTGCTCTGTTATTGGTCTATCAGCAGAAATTTACACATGTAAGCATCTTTCTGAGGAGACTGGGGGTTCATATACTGTGGCATTGGATGAGGTGAGGACAATGTCATTGACTTTTTACCTTTTATTATGTAATCATGTAAATGGAAAAAAAATTATTGTGTTATTTTGGCAGTCACATTTTAAGGAATTGTTACTGGAGCATGCCCCACCACCCCCTGCAATAGCAGAATATGCAGCTGCCAATTTGATCAAGATGGGTTTCCCTCGGAGAGGAGCAGAAGGTATTATCTCTATTTGTTCTTGTCACAAAGAAGCAAAAATTGGTGGGGGCTATACCTGCCCACGGTGCAAGGCACGTGTGTGCGAGCTACCAAATGAATGTCGGGTTTGTGGATTGACCCTTCTTTCTTCTCCTCATCTAGCAAGATCTTATCATCATCTTTTTCCAGTGACACCATTCAATGAGGTGTCTTCCATGATTCGAAGTAAATTGGGTCAGATGTTACCACAAACTTGTTATGGTTGCCAGCAGAGCCTTGTGAGCCATGGTAAGCACATACGTGCCGATTTCTCATCATTAAATATTGCAGTCATGTATTAAAGGATTGTCAAACTCTGAAAAGGTCAAAATGTATTGTATAATGATGGGAGAGATGAAATTTACAATTTCAAATATGTAATACATGTTCAAATCTCCTAAATACAATCATCAATGGGACTATGAATATTTTCAATACTCAATAGAGTTAATATATTTTATAATACAAGTAATATTTTTGCATATCCAACGGTAATGGTGTTTGATCCATTTAGTGTCAGGTTTATAAATATAATTACTTACATAACATATTATTGACGCGGAAATCCATCTCGAGGTCGGGTTGGCTGGAGTTGTCCGGTGGCGGCAAGCCGGCGGCGATGGAATGGAGGCGGCCGTACCTGCAAGAGAAATCCTCGATCGGAGTTGACTCCAGCGGGGATCCTTCGATACTCAAGTCAGTTTTTCGTTCAACAAAAGGAAAAAGATGAGCGTTTGGGAGAGAAGAGTCTGGGTACCTTGGGGTCCCTCCTTTTTTTCTTTTATAGAAAGGTCCGGAGTTTGTGGGTTGTTAGTCGTGGGAGAGCAGTGAGTTATCAGCGATATTTTGTTTACCCACTAGAATATTCTTAGGAATCATGTCAGATATTGTCCCCTCATGGAATGTAGGGGAGAAGTTGACGACCTGGAGTCAAGAGTGGGGATTTCAGCCCTTGGGAACATCTTCAATTAGGACTTTAGTCTTTTCAAGTTCGGTCTGAATTAGAACTTTGGCTTTAGCCTTCCGAAGATCTTCAATCAGCCCTTATTGTGATCCAGGCCTTCATCCTTTGATGACTTCGAGTTCGGCCTGAAATAGAACCTCGGCCACAATCTTTCGAAAACCTTCAATCAGTCCATATTGTGACTCTAGCTTTCCTCTTTTGGTGACTTCAAGCTTGGCCTGAAATGGAACCTCGGCCTCAGCCTTTCGAAGATCTTCAATCAGCCTTTATTGTGACCTAGGCCTTCATCTTTGACGACTACTAGTTCGACCTGAAATAGGATCTTGGCCACAGCCTTCCAAAGACTTTCAATCAATTCACATTATGACTCTAGCTTTCCTCTTTTGGTGACTTCAAGTTCGGTCTGAAATAGGATCTCGGCCTCAGCCTTCCGAAGATCTTTAATCAGTCCTTATTGTGACCTAGGTCTTCATCTTTTGATGACTTCGAGTTTGATCTGAAATAGGACCTCGGCCACAGCCTTTCGAAGACCTTCAATCATCCCATATTATGACTCTAGCTTCCCTCTTTTGGTAACTTTAAACTTGGCCTGAAATAGGATTTCGGCCTCAGCCTTCCGAAGATCTTCAATAAGCCCTTATTGTGACCCAAGCCTTCATCCTTTAATGACTTCGAGTTTGGCCTGAAACAAGACCTCGACTACAGCCTTTCGAAGACCTTCAATCAGCCCACATTATGACTCTAGCTTTCCTCTTTTAGTGACTTCAAGCTCGGTCTAAAGTAGGATCTCAGCCTCCGCCTTCCAAAGACCTTCAATCAGCCCTTATTGTGATCCAGGCTTTCATCCTTGATGACTTCAAGTTCGGCCTGAAATAGGATCTCGGCCACCGTCTTTCGAAGACCTTCAATCAGCCCACATTGTTATGTCTTCGGCAGGCATAAAAATCCCCCAACACATATTATTATCTAGTACTATTCTGCTGGTCAGCTGTTTTGTAAGCTTAACAGCTTTGTTTCTCTGACAAAGTTACTTCTAATGGGAAACAACATTAGCCATATCATTGACAAGTAACATGTACTAAAGATATCAGATGGAAATCATACTCTTTTATTGATATAACACCTACTATGCAAGACAAGGGTTAAGACATAAAAAGCTGACACTTTGCACCGCCAGTTTTCATGTTTCCAAAACAAGAATGATGCCACTTGTTTCTAATTTGTTTACATGCTATGTAAAAAGTTAGCATATGCGGTAATCACAATTTATTCTGTTTTCAAAAGTTAAAAAAATAGAATCAACAATTTTGCTTTGAATAAACGAATTTGCTTCACATGCTTGATTGTAGAATACTAAAACAAAAGAGGTTCCCTAATGAGTAAAATCCAAAGTAAGAAGGGGAGTCAAGAGCGTTTCTAAATCCGGGTCACTATATTAAAAACATTGTTGGTGAAGGTTGCTTTATATCTCATTCCTTATCATGACCTGTGACTCTATTACGCTACACAATCCCATAAATCATTTATCTAGGTTGTTACCTTGACAGGCTTTACATTTTTCCAGTCTTCATCCACCAGCATGGAGTGCTGCCTTAATTAATATGATGGACTCGTTATTATGTTTATATGCAAGGAGGTTATTAGCTGACCATAGTCTCTTGAATACTAACGCTGCACCTTCTCTGTATTAGGAATTGTAAATCCATAGCCAACCACCTCCTATTGATGGAGAGGTCTTGGTTTTTGTTGTTTCATTCCTTACTGATTTAGCGATCAGTTACCAGATGAAGGGATCACTCAATGGTCTGCGATTCAGATTTTGTTCAACTTCTTTTTGAAGTACACGATTCTTTTTTGCGTTACCTGTTGATCTTTTTGTTCCTGCTATTCTTCCATTTCTGTTTCTGTATGCAGCTGTATTAATGGTTGAAGTTTTTCCTCTTTTTTCTTTTTTCTTTTTATTTTTTTCTTTTTTGTGTGTTTTGAGAAAGAACTTGGTTCTTTTGTTTTCCTTGTTCCATTTTTCTCACCTTTTTATGAATTTTTGGTAGAAATTCCGATTCCAAATTTCAAGTTTCGCCATTACTAAACTATTTTCATGAATGCTGTGCTTGTGAAAAGGGTGAAGAGAACCAGGGACATATAATTGTTGAGGTTGTCTTGAATTAAATATGACATGGTTTCTGAGAGTAACTATTTATTGACTCACGAATGTAACATATGCATTCTGATATTTCCTCCTTGGTGACAGCCTGTACCGTCAGTCCAAAAGAGCAGGTGCCACATCAAGCATGGGTGATGTTTTTTTCTTCACTAATTATAAATCTGCTTGTCTTTGTGAAAACATTATTTGGGAAGTAACTTTTATATAATTAATATGTCATCTTGTTAGAACCTCAAACTGCTTGAAACTGGTTTATCTCACATCTAATCTCTATTTCCATTGGTGCTTAGAATAATTTCATCTTAGCATTTTGTTGTAAACCTGTTTACTGCTGCATATTCTCGATTCAGAATACCACCCATCCAAAGTGAACCTCTCTGTATTTCTTCTGCTTTAGAAGTGATTGATAATGCACATGTATGCATGCTTGCATATTTTTTTTACATATTTATATACTTATATCACTAAATGGCTTGCATTTATTCTTATAACCAAGTTCTCACCAAAAAAAATTATTCAGGAAGCAAATCCAATCTCCATGTTTCCTGTCCGAAATGCAATCAACACTTCTGTCTTGACTGTGATATCTACATCCATGAGAACTTGCACAATTGCCCTGGTTGTGAAAGCCAGTGGGGCTTGAGTGCATAACGGTTGCATTTTCAGCGATGTTGACAATTGTTGCCTTGGTTAATGGATGGGTTAAGAAGAATTCCATTTCTTTGCTGCGCTTTCACAGTGTACCATATTTGATCTCACCATGCTGCTTGATGTCAGATTCATGGAGCTGGTAGGATCTCCAATTTGCTTCAACCATGTCTATATTGTTGCAGGATGGTTGTTTGTTATCGATGTGCAGGCAGCTCAAGTTTGAGAATCGACAACATACAAACAATCCTAGTGCTCATCCATCCTTGCTGATGCTCATAAAGTTCAAATTTGAGGTTCCACAAACTCATGTTGCTGACTCCCGTGAGCTAGAAGACCGAGCAGGAATTTTTGTTTTGATTTATCTTGATCCTCCATATGTAAAGATAATCTGGACACCTTGCATCACATTCCTTATTGACAGAATTGTGACCAAAGAGCTATGCTTCTAGCGTGTCTGCATACCCTCGCTTTTGTTTTATATTCTTTTGTTTCTGGGAGAATTGAGATGGGTGTTTTCCTTAAAGAAGAGTGTGTATTTGAAAAGCTGTGGCTCGTGGTCTCATGCTTGACGTGGCAGGAGCATCCTGTTATATTTTGGTAATTAATTACAGGAAACACTATAGCCAATCAAAAGTTGAATAATTAGTAAATTATGCTTCTTCATTGAACACAAACATGCGTTCCTTCTTGCTCTTCAGCAGAATTATATGCTAGGCTTGGTGTATATGATTCATTTCAGGTCCTTGATATGTAATTGAAGGATTCAGCTCGGTGGCAGCATTGCTAGGCGGCCAAGCAAAGGTTTATTTTATTGTCTACTTTGAATCAGAGATTGGTAGCATTCTAAGTGAAGCTCAAGTTTGTAGACTTGCTTGAAGATATCGTAGGATCCCAGGTATTTGGGATCCTTCTAGGAAGTGTTTCCATATGTAATTCACTCACTCTCCTGAGTTCTCTGAATTCCAAAAGATTAGATGTGAAAGATTCTCCTGAAAGGTGATACAACTTCTTTTAACTCCAAAATTGAGGAAGACTCGTGGTCTTTTAGCCTCCCAACTCTCATTTTGTATATGTACTTTGGGCTACTTCCCTCTAAACTGCACTTCGGAGACACAACAATTGTGCATCAGTTTAGAGAATTACACATACAAGCTTGTGTTGATATAATGCCTTAATGTGCTTAAAACTTCATCAAATTCATATATTTGGGAATATTAAATGAGGAAGGGTGTAGTTTTGAACCTGGCTTGCTTGTTGGGTTGTTCATAGGATTTCCTATGGATGATCTTGGTCTTCAGCATGATTGGTGCAACTGGATGCATGCTGATAAATATAAGCAATATCAATGCAGCAAATCACTCCCATTTATGTGTTCGAGCATGGTTCACGCTGCATGGTTTGGCACCAATATCTCATACAATTGTAAAAGAAGTATAGCTATCAATTTATATGCTAGTATCAAAGCATCACATGTATCAGGCATGCAAGTGATGGCCCTAGATGATGTCACAGAGCCAATAAGCATAAGCCCATCCCATTTTCATTAGCATGCTGAATTCGAAGTCCAACCCATGCACGGTGGACTTGCTTGCCCTCCAAAACAAGGTTTAATCTCTTTCTTTTCTTCCAACTAATTTTATTTTTTCATGGGGAGCAATATAGAGGGTAGGGGTTGTATCTTTTGCTGGAAAGGATATGATTCACCTTCTTGGCATGAATCCACCAATGACTCGCACAAATATTGCTTTGAGAGTTATGCAAGCTGATGGATAAGAAAGTTTAAAGTGCTTTGAAAGCCGTGGGGCATGATCCAATGGACGGCATCATGAAAGAAGACCAATCATTCTTTTCCACGAAAGATACAGCCGGAACCCCAACATAAAGTAGCATAAGGGAATGCCTATTGAATAAAAAATCATACACAAAAAGTTGCTAGGCTTATATATTAACATTCCCAATTTGACTAGATAAAATGTTCGCTGTTAAATAGGGAATTATTAGCTATAATACAATTGCACATAGTAAACAAGCAATATGTTATTTTGAAATATATTTAATTGAATTTCGAAATATTATTTTAATAACACAAACAGTAAAAGATCGTAAAACTACTTTTATCTTTGTTATATTATGAATATTTTATCAAGTAATTGGTAAATAACCATCACTATTTAATCCCCAATATTCATATTTATATGTAACACAATAGGAGGGGGCTCATAACTAAAACAGTGGTAGGTATAACATCATCACAACCACATTTTTTTGGCATTATCTATTTTAAAAAATAATGGCCATAAGTATAGGAATATATATATATATATATAAAAACTAGAACCCTTCTCCTTTGATACGCAAAGTAGCTTAATAAAGAATTCATAAGATAAAAGCCACCACTCCCTATATTGGCATTAGCTCTAATGTTTAAAGGGTCTCTCTCTCTCTCTCTCTCTCTATATATATATATATATATATATATATATCAAAAATCAACAAACGAGGTGGAGGGAAGGCTTGGAATATATTTCAGGTTTTAGGCCACCCACTCCCCCAAGTCTAAGAAAATTTTCTTTTCTAGAAAAACGAAAATTTCTTACCAAGCTGGCAACAAGTAGGATAAAAAGGGTGGCTCTCAAGACAAGGTAAAATCTCATTGATCCTGACAACTTGTTGCACCGAAGGCAATTCCAACCAACCTTCCTTGTATGGATAAAGCTGTCAACGGGAATGGCACGGAAAGTCTCACCCACCAATCCCTGCCTCATTAATTATTTTTGATGTTCGCCCACTCGAAGAGCCTGGCATTCAACAATTTCGTCGCGTTTATAATGGAAACCGACGGACCGGTCAGAATGCACGTGAAAAGCCCACTCCACCAAACGGTCACATGACCTGTCACGATGTATTTTATTATTATTATTATTACTATTTCTTTCTTTCTTTTTTTTTCATGTTCATTTCTTCTGAGTATGATGGTTATTTGTCACTGCCTCATGCTCGAACCTGAGCACTAATCATCTGAATCACCAGCCATAGATGGGTATATAATATTTTTTTCCAAACTTTTATTAAATGTTCTGCAAGTTATTCTAGGTATTGAATGCCGCAAGCTGTCCTGTCTTGCTTACGAAAAAAATCTTTTCTTTCCCTGATGCCAGCAATGTTTAACCTTGATCTTTCAGCAATGTATAACCCAATTGATCGGTAATCAAGTAATCAACGAACATAGATAGAAAAGTAGGTAGCTGATTGGATTGATGCAGATTCATATGATTATATTACGAACAGCTGGTTGGATGGATCCAACCTATTTTTGAAATATCCAACTCGCACACATTTCCTTTCAGAAAAATTAATACGCCAAATACTTGATTTGAATTTATTGGATTTGTTCCTAAATATTAGTATTATAATAATAGTAGTAGTAATAGTAATAATAAAAACTATATAAAAATAATGATAAATATATTAATATTGGAAACTTGAAACCAACTCTTATCAAAAATACTAATGGAGTAACTTCTCCTTTTAGAAAAAGAATTTTAATGAAGGTAATAGAATAAGACCAGGGGTCATGGAGGATCGTTGCATTTGGTGGGGAGGAAAGTTATGACTTCAATTGTATAATTTAAGTTTATACAGCTAATTAAGAAGGCGGTTTAGAATAAGCTTAACACCAATGAATATTGGTGGTGACGTTCCCACCATACTTCTCAAAAGAAACATCAACAAAGTGGAATTTTATCAATGTGGCCAAAAAGTCATATCTAATGCATGAAGTATTAACATAGTAGCTAAATCATTTAAAGCCGGATTTGAATGTCATTGTTTCAAAACTACGACCTTATCATTTTTATAAATTTAAATCTTTGAATTTTGAGAGTAGAAGTATCTATGATATTTTAATTTGGACCGGAGATGCAAAAAGTGAGGAAAAAAAGGGAAGCTAAGATGTTAAGATGGGGGAAAAAAATCCATAAATTAGAAAAAAATCTGCTTAAAGTCAAGATTCTTTTATAAAATTTGAATGCACCACCAAATACATAGTATTATATAGAATCTTAACCGAGAGCAGCGCATCCAAAAGCCACCTTGATTAGGAAATGAAAAGAAATGTTTCCATAATTTGGAGAATATTGTGGCAACATGCCAGTGCCTAACCTTAGAGAATACCAATATATTAACAGTAAAATTCATGATGGCTAGCACTCAAGAATTAGGTCCATTTCAATCTAATGAAAGATCTGTTCCACGAATGCGAAGGAAAAAGAAAATTTCCAAACCATTCGTGGGTGCTAGCTCAATGATTGAGCTTAATTTATTAACAAAGTTGCCTTACTTTGAAATGCGGATGAGATCATAATGAAAACTTGAGTGCTTTTAGGATCATACAAAGTCCATCTTCCAAGGGACCATGCACATTGGGCATCTTTCCAAGGCCATCCACACGCTTTCACAAAAAAAATTTAAAAGAAAAAAGTAGTGCTCTTTTAACTTACTTTGTTGGTATTGCTGGCTCTGCTCACTTCAAGATGCATGGTATGGTGACAACAGTGAGTGGAGCTGCCTATTCAACTCAAAATTAGGCTCCATAAAGACCTCCTTTTAAAAGGGAAAGGCCATGTCTTTTTAGTGGGAAAGGTTATTCTCCTCTCCACAAGGGAACATGGATGGTGAACCAACGAGTGTTTCCTTTCGCCATCCCCTCCCTCACCTTTGAGGGTACATATGCTTGACAACTTTGTGATGAGGGAAGGGAGTGAGCTCTCTTATGACTTTGGGTGGAGAACCATTTGTAAACTCTTAAAAACCCTCTTACATAGATGGTGGGTCTAAGCTTCCTTTTCTTAGCCCTGAGAGCCTGCCATGCTTTTATGCATGGGGCAAGTCAACATAAAAGTTGCAGGACAGGCTTTACAAAGGAGTCTCTCTCCTTGTTAGCAGCATCACAAGGATGGATTTGGAGGCCTTGGGGCCATGGGCATTGTAGCTGATGATTGTATAATCCTGAGCTTTTCTATCATCCCTCCATCTATCTTTATGATCATGATTAAGCTAAGATATCATGCAACAGGGACCCTTGAGCATCTGATGAATGGGATGGCTGTGGTGCAAGATGCAATCATAAGTGCCAATATTTAAATATATAGGATTCTTATATAATGTGTGAGAATCTCTGTAACATGATCACATGGACTACCTTTTTAAGGAGTAAAGGAGCATCTTACTAAAGTTGGATTTGTTCCACCTTTTGAATTAAACAAAGGAACTCCTATCCACCAGCTCCATTATTTTGAATCTTCTACTTCTCTAAAGATGTGGTGTAAAGTATTTAATCAGCCATAACTTCCAGGAAGCAGACAACCAAGCTAAATCATGCATGTTTTATATATTAAGTCCCTTAATCCATTGTCGTCCGATGCTCATCGCATGCGATAATAATAAGTTCTTGAGCTTCCTCCTCCGCCAGCAATTTAAATATTTTCTGCACGTGCATTGATGCATATGTCCATTGTTGAATCCAATTTCTCCATGGATGTATGCTCATCAATGAATTGGTGAGAAATTTCTCAAGCTCATGTGCATCTCCATAAGCATACTAATCTAAATATTTCATTATCCAATTGTTAAGAAAGTAAAAGTCCAATTGCAGTCGTGACAAGCCAACACTATACTATCGATTGATTAAATATATAGTAATAGTCAAATAACTAAATATATTTACCAGAGTTCATCAAAATTTATATATATATGTATATGGAATTAGATGGATGATGACATGTATGTATCCTAGTCTCCTACGACCATTTTCTTTCTTTAATTTGGACAGCTTTCTAATACCTATCAAAAGTGACGATGCTTTTCATGCGCTTGGCATGAACATTGTGACATTAGAATACATAGGCTGGCAGAGGAGAAGAACAGCATGATAGGAACTGTTTGAGGGAAGACATTTTGACGGTGCTTTTCATGGGCTTGGCATGAACTCGAGACGAAATTTTTTATTTTTTTATTTTTTTGGAGATCAGTGGTGGAGAAAATCTGGAACCCAATGCCAGTGTTGGTCAAAGGTTTAAACCCACCATGCCAATCTTTGTAGTGCATTGTGATACATGCCCCTTGGTGGAATAAGGTTGATAAAAAATAGGAGGCATAAAAGGATTAGTGGAGTTATTTGATTTTTTTTTTTTTGGTTCCTGCAACACATGCTTGGAAGACCAATACCAAACGAAAATATATAGGCTTTTCCGGGCCAGTGAGCATTTAAGTTTCAATTGGCTACAAATGTCATCCAATTAATACATGAGTTCATCTGAATCATGTAACAATTTCTGTGTCCAGCAGAGTTTTCTATGAATATATTCCTCGGTGTTTCCTTCCTATATATATTAATTAAAATGCCATTTAGCTACTTTTAAAGATTGGGAACTTCTAATCATACTGTTTCTCCTCTGCTTATATCTACTCCCATCCTTGTCTACCTCGGCAATAACGGTTTGAAAGTATAATTTTTGGGTCAATAATGCTACAAAGTGGAATAACGACGGCATCCACTACGAGTACGATTGCGAATAGTGGTTCACAAAGGTCAAGGGCTGGAATAATTTTTTGGGAATTATCCTGCAGGTGATCAACAGCCAAGAACTCTATTTTATCTTTTGGTGATTAACGTTAAATTTTAACATTTGCAATAAAAGATGGTCATCGAGATTGAGCTTTGGCCTTTCACTCACATTTCACCCATCCCAGCTGCTCTATTTTTTTTTCGGAGCTTTTACCAAGAAAACTTTTATAGGGTTTATCTGGTAGCCTTTTCTTGCCTATATGGTGGTCTTCCTCGAGATGGTCCTGCCCAGCAGCAACCTTCAATACACTTTAAAACACTAGATTCTTGTGTTTGAACACCCCAAATTCTACCATCCTAGCACTCTGCTATTATTTATAGAGGAACTTAATTAATGGTTCTACCAAAAAAATAGACAATAGAAAAAGTTAATGCCTGTTTCTTTTTTTGATGGAACTCTAGCATGCAGTCTTATGACCATTAGCATTTATTTTTTAGTCCTGTACATATTTATACAGAACTTGCACACATTTATACTAGTTCTTACGTATGGTTAAGATTTAAAGGTTATTTAAAAGATGTGAATATTTCTAAATTCACACAATTTCCTATTTTTCATCATTTGCTTTCCTTACTCCTACTTAGACTGGGCATGACATGCATACTTAATCTACAGTCCAAAGGCTACAATAATGCGCTGATAACTCCCACTCTTCTTATATGGGAAGGGTAGACTAATTGAAACAACCCTGGTTTAAGAAGAAATCACAATATGACAAGTAAAATTTTTTTTATAAGAAAGGAAAAAAAAATTGATCAGTTGATCATGCCATTGATGATGAACTTTTACCATGCTTTAAATTTTCTTGTTCTGGATTATAATGAGTCGAACATGAATTATTGTGGTAGCCGAGGATGATGTTGATGATCCACCAAATCAGGCCTATCAAGGGCCGAAAACACCTGAATCTAAAAGAATGAAGTGCCATCAAGCCATATAACAATTGACATTTGTTAATCGGATGGGATTAGTTTAAGATGGCCTACTCGAAAAGCATATCATGTTATTAACTTACTATTGATGTGAACCGTACATGATGTTGTGATTGTCAAATAGGACCAATTGTTCAAAAAGAAACCGAGAAAAAAGCCAAGGGCAATAAGAATTCAACCCACAGCGTGGTTGAGATGGCTAACTCTCGACTCTATTGGGAAAAAAATGTTACAAATCATAGGCCTCCACATGACTGACAATTGCAAAAGTGGTTCCAAGGATATATCCCACCCGGCAATACACATTAGGTTTAAGTCTCATAAGAAAATCATTATATATACTATGGTGTAGAAGAAAGGGTATCGTTAGTCCCATATTAGTTATGAGTTCAGGGATACTCTATTTTATATAAGAAGTGACCATTCTTCAGACGTTTTTTGAATTATAATCTGAGGAATAAAACCATGAGATATATGAACCAAAATAAACAAAACTTTCTATGCCGGCTTAAGTTGGGGACCACCCCTATAACTGTGGAGTTCCTCCGATCCGTACACCGGCTCTTCTTTTATTGAGAGAACCATGGTAAAAATAAGGAGAATACTTTCCATCCGCACTATTGAGGCCAGATTTAGATTTAATCAAGTTCATATGACCACCAATTTCAGGCCTAAACTCAGGTTTGAAAAGTTCGATCTATATGTGCATCTATATTTAGATCCGCACCTGACTAATACTATGTGTCCGGATCAATCTACGTAAATCTGGCCTGCCAGTCTTAATGATCCGGTGCTAAATTTTGCAATTAGACAATTGTAAAGAATGACAAGTCTCCATTAAATTTAAATAAGCACGTTCATCATTGTTTCAAATCGTAATAACGACGCATGAAAAGAGCAACATTGTCCATCGGCACAAGGCTAGAATTCAGGAAGGTTATAATCTGTTGTTGAAAGTGCCTCCTTCCTACCTTGGGGCCAAAATATGGGCCAGATGATTAGATCCTTTTGAAAGCTACACGTTTAGATTTGATGTTTGTACCTATCAGATTGCCGAAATTTTGGTTGCAGACAGGATGGGATCCGTATTGGATATATGCAAGTAAATAAATAAAGATCATGGCTATTGGAGAAATTATACCCTACACCACCGGATGCACCATTGATATGATGCACTATAGAAACAAACTAAGATGAGGCGAGAGGGCAACAATCCAAGACAAGCTGTTGATGTATAAAGACCATGCGAACCACAAATCTAATTAGCATGGCACACGATGTATCTTGTATAGAGTATAATTTCTTGCGGAGTTGATCCAAACTATCTCTTCTTTTTCTTGTTACTTCTGTCATCTTATTTAGAAAAATAAAAAATAAAACTTCGGTTGCTACCATTGCTCTTCTTTCCTCAAGAGCATACCATATTCAAATTCTTGTCAAACAAATTTAACTATTTCAGCTCCATAAAATTTTAAGAATCAGATTTGTTGGTGCAGAAATCCGTCCTCGCCGGAGGTTGCCAAAATCGAGGCCGCAGAGGTCGCCGCCGGGGACTTGCAAAATAAAGTCCCGTCCGGAACCGGTGGGGGGTGGCTCCGGCAGGACCCTCCGACGGTCAAGTTAGTTTCCGGCCAACAGTAATGGAGTGCTCGGAACGAGTTCCGGAGCTTAGAGATGAGGAGGAGAGCTTAGAGAGTCGAGAGTTCAGAGAGCTTAGCCTTAGCGTGTCGGGAGGGTCCTTTATATAGTGGAGCCTGATGGTGACAACTGCAGCCGCGTGCTAGCGGGCCGCTCGAGGTTCGGCGGAGTCAGTCTCACTGGTGCCGTGTGCGGCGGATTGAGGGTGACAGCCATCGCCGCCTGAGTCAGCGGATTGAGGGTGACAGCCATCGCCGCCTGACAGTGGGTCGCTATCGCTTGCGGCGGTTGCAGAGCTTGCCGAATGAAGGGTTGAAGGCCTTCGTCGTGTGCCCATTTCGGAGGAGTTCGGGCTCCTGAAGAAGAAGATAGGAGGGAGTTCGGCTCCCATAGGACGTCTGGCTGGAGGTATGCAGCTAAGGCTCGTCCGCTGAAGAGTTCGGCTGCTGAGAATCCGAAGCTCGGCCGTTTGGAGGTTCGGCCGGCTGTTGGACTTCGGCTGAGGCTTGGACACTTGAGAGTTCGGTAGGAGCTCGGTCGGCCGAAGTTTGATGAGGGCGACCGCTGAGGAGTTCGGCCCAGTGACGACTGCTGAGGAGTTCGGGCTCCTAAGTGACGACTGCTGAGGAGTTCGGGCTCCTGAGTGACGACCGCTTGGGGATTCCACTAAAGCCCGTCCGCTGAGGAGTTCGGCCGCTGAGAGGACTTCATTGAAGCTCGGCCGCTTGGAGTCGGTCCGAAGGAGTTCGGCCGTGGGAAGTCCGAAGGAGTTCGGCCGCATGGAGTCGGTCCGAAGGAGTTCGGCCGTGGGGAGTCCGAAGGAGTTCGGCCGAAGGGGAAACCCGGGAGGAGCTCGGCTGGCTGAAGGGTCGGCCACCTGTAGAGTTCGGCCGAGGGACGATTGCCGAGGAGTTCGACCGCCTGGAGTCGGTCCGAAGGGGTTCGGCCGCCTGGGCTCGCCTGGAGTCGGTCCGAAAGGAAAACCCGGGAGGAGTTCGGGTGGCCGAACGGGCGTCTGGGAGGAGTCCTGCCGCTTGGAGTCCAAGGAGCTCGGCCGTCAGGAAGTTCGGCTGGCGGTGGGAGTTCGGCCCGGAGCCTGGCGCTGGGGAGTTCGGCAGCTAGGTAGTTCGGCCCGGACCTTGGCGCAGGGGAGTTCGGCCTCTAGGCAGTTCGGCCCGGACCTTGGTGCAGGGGAGTTCGGCCTCTAGGCAGTTCGGCCGTGGTAGGGGCTCGGCCTGGCGCCTGGCGCTAAAGCTCTTCAGCGGCTACTGGTTACATTGGGCTGAGCGTCGGGCCGGGCTTCGGCAGGAGCGGGATTTATCCCCAACAGTAGCCCCCCCACTCCCGAGTTCAAAAATTGAAGGAAGGGAGTACCAAAACAGGCGACTGCCGAAGTCTTCTTCCAGGCTCCGCATTTGTTGCAGCTGAAGCTCGGGGGAGGTCTCATCTCCAGCCAATATTGACGCTGAAGTTGAGGCTGAGGCTTGGGGGAGACCTCATCTTCAGTCGATGTTTGGAGTTGAAATGGAACTCGTTTCCAGCTAAAGTCGATGAAGCTGATGTTGAAGCCGAAGTAAATCTCGCCTCCTACGGTCGAGGTCGGATTTGAGCTCCTCGGGGGCGACATTGTCTTCATCAGCTGAAGTTCGACTCGAGGGAGACCTCCTCTCTTGCAGCCGAGGTTGAAGTGCGCGCTCGGGGGAGATCTTATCTCCTGCAGCCGAGCTTCTTCGGGGGAGATCTCGTCTCTAGCCGAGGTTGGTGCTCGCGTTAGGACGAGGTTCTCCTCCTGTTCCTAACCGAGGTTGTTCACGGTCGCTCAGGAGAGATCTTATCTCTAGCCGAGGTTGTCAACGGTCGCTCGGGAGAGATCTTATCTCTAGCCGAGGTTGGTGCTCGCGTTAGGACGAGGTTCTCCTCCTGTTCCTAACCGAGGTTGTTCCGGTCGCTCGGGAGAGATCTTATCTCTAGCCGAGGTTGATTCGGTCGCTCGGGAGAGATCTTATCTCTAGCCGAGGTTGTCAACGGTCGCTCGGGAGAGATCTTATCTCTAGCCGAGGTTGGTGCTCGTGTTAGGACGAGGTTCTCCTCCTGTTCCTAACCGAGGTTGTTCACGGTCGCTCGGGAGAGATCTTATCTCTAGCCGAGGTTGTCAACGGTCGCTCGGGAGAGATCTTATCTCTAGCCGAGGTTGGTGCTCGTGTTAGGACGAGGTTCTCCTCCTGTTCCTAACCGAGGTTGTTCACGGTCGCTCGGGAGAGATCTTATCTCTAGCCGAGTCGCTCGGGAGAGATCTTATCTCTAGCCGAGGTTGGTGCTCGTGTTAGGACGAGGTTCTCCTCCTGTTCCTAACCGAGGTTGTTCCGGTCGCTCGGGAGAGATCTTATCTCTAGCCGAGGTTGTCAACGGTCGCTCGGGAGAGATCTTATCTCTAGCCGAGGTTGGTGCTTGCGTGTTAGGACGAGGTTCTCCTCCTGTTCCTAACCGAGGATTGTTCACGGTCGCTCGGGAGAGATCTTATCTCTAGCCGAGGTTGTTGACGGTCGCTCGGGAGAGATCTTATCTCTAGCCGAGGTTGGTGCTCGTGTTAGGACGAGGTTCTCCTCCTGTTCCTAACCGAGGTTGTTCCGATCGCTCGGGAGAGATCTTATCTCTAGCCGAGGTTGAAGTGCGCGCTCGGGGGAGATCTTATCTCCTGCAGCCGAGCTTCACTCGGGGGAGATCTTATCTCCTGCGGTCGAGGTGCGCGCTTGGAGGAGATCTTATCTCCTGCGATCGAGCTTATTGCTCGCGTTAGGATGAGGTTCTCCTCCTGTTCCTAACGCGGACTATGGCTGCTCTTTCCCTGTCACTATATGGTTTTTCGCATCCAGGAATAATATTATTCGAAAGAAAGAATTTTATTGAAAGGAAGTTACTAGTAGCAATGCATTCCCCAAATTCTGTATTTCAAGATCGTGGATAACGTTGTTCCTCCGCATTTCTTCGGCAATAAGTTCCGGGGTGGACGACCTCTATCTCATGCTGGCCTCCTCAATTTGGTGCAAGCTTCTCTTGTTGCTGGGAGACGACGAATCGCTGATGCACCGAGATCTTCTCCCAGGGGCAATGTTGAACGACGCCGTAAGGTGGCCGACCTTCTTGCAGTTCTCTGGTTACGGCAGCGCCCTTAGCCGATCTTTTTCTGCTTCAGGCCGGTACCGGAGGAATTTACCCAGCCGCCCCTTTCTGACGAGCTCCTCAATTTCGTCTCGGAGCTGGATGCATTCCTCCGTGTCGTGGCCGTGGTCGCGATGGTAGAGGCAGTACTTATTTCGATCGCGCTTGTTTGGGGGAGACCGTAATCCTTCCGGATCTTGGCAGCTGGTTTTTTACTTTTCGGTGAGAATTCTGAGTTCGAGGAGCGTTGAGGGGGGCGCAGTAGCGGCGGAACCTTTCGGTAGGAGGACTTCTTCGCGCCCTTTTGTCGGAAATTTATCAGGGCGAGCTTCGAGGAGTTTCGGGCCCTTGCCTGCTTTCGTAGGGGGTCGTGCGAGTGCAGCCGAACTTTCACCCAGCTCTTCCTCGTCCGCCAGCCGGTCCTTTCTGACGAGCTCCTCATCTTTCAATTTGAAGGCTTCTTCCGCACGGGCATATCTCTCGGCTCGAGCCAGCAGGTCGGCGAAGTCCCTGGGATACTTTTTTTCCAGAGAGAACAGCAAGTTATTTTTCTGAAGGCCGCCCTTAAGTGCGGCCATCGCGACAGACTGGTCCAGGTCCCGGACTTCCAATGCCGCGACGTTAAACCGAGTGACGTAAGTCCGGATGGATTCCCCTTGCTTCTGCTTGACGCTCATCAGGGAATCTGAACCTCGGCTCGGTCATCGGCTGCTGATGAAGTGGGCCGCGAACCGACTGCTCATCTGGTCGAAAGAGAAGATCGTGTTTGGCTTCAACGCCGAGTACCAGTTCCTCGCTGCTCCCTTTAAGGTAGATGGGAAGGCTCGGCACAGCATGGCATCTGAAGCGCCGTGAAGCAGCATCATGGCACGGAAGGCCCCCAGGTGATCAACCGGATCAGAAGTTCCATCGTAGCTTTCCAGTTGAGGGAGCTCGAAGGTCGGCGGTACCTGTTCCTGCATAATTTTCTGTGAGAAGGGAGGATCAGTGCAAATATCATTACCGCGGGAGGAAGGAGTATGACGAAGTTCTTCTATGCGTCGTCCCATCTCCAAGAGCCTTTGATCCAGGAAATCTTCGCGATCCTTAATCCCCAAGGTCTTCTCGCGGAATAGGTGTGAAGCCTCTCCCTGGGTCGAGCCGCGGTCCGAGCAGGGGCTCTTTGCCGGCTGCCCTTCTCTCCCGAGGGCCGGAGGTCGGGTAGCCCACGTCGGTCGCTCCTGGACTGGGTTCCCGGGCTCCGGGGAACCCCGCGCCGGTCGAGTGGGCGCCGGACCTCGCGAATGCGTAGCCTGCACCGCCTCCGTAAGATCGCGGACCTGCTGGGCAAGCAGGTCGAACCGCTCCGCATCTACCATGAGTACGGAGCGGGCCCGTGTTGCCAGGGCCGGAGTGGGAGCGGACGGACCCGAACGGGATCGGGCCGCGGAGGCTGCCGACCTTCGGGTCGAGGCTCTTCTGGGGGGCATTTTTCTTTCCAGAAAAGGAATACTGAAGAGGGAGAAGAGAGATCCGGAGCAGGGGAAGGAAATCGTCGCCGAGCACTCCTTTAAGAACAAGGAAACCTCGAAGGTTCAAGCCCTTCCTCTAGCGCCAATCTGTTGGTGCAGAAATCCATCCTCGCCGGAGGTTGCCGAAATCGAGGCCGCAGAGGTCGCCGCCGGGGACCTGCAAAATGAAGTCCCGTCTGGAATCGGTGGGGGGGTGGCTCCGGCAGGACCCTCCGACGGTCAAGTTAGTTTCCGACCAACAGTAATGGAGTGCTCGGAACGAGTTCCGGAGCTTAGAGATGAGGAGGAGAGCTTAGAGAGTCGAGAGTTCAGAGAGCTTAGCCTTAGCGTGTCGGGAGGGTCCTTTATATAGTGGAGCTTGATGGTGACAACTGCAGCCGCGTGCTGGCGGGCCGCTCGAGGTTCGGCGGAGTCAGTCTCACTGGTGCCGTGTGCGGCGGATTGAGGGTGACAGCCATCGCCGCCTGAGTCGGCGGATTGAGGGTGACAGCCATCGCCGCCTGACAGTGGGTCGCTATCGCCTGCGGCGGTTGCAGAGCTTGCCGAATGAAGGGTTGAAGGCCTTCGTGTGCCCATTTCGGAGGAGTTCGGGCTCCTGAAGAAGAAGATAGGAGGGAGTTCGGCTCCCATAGACGTCTGGCTGGAGGTATGCAGCTAAGGCTCGTCCGCTGAAGAGTTCGGCTGCTGAGAATCCGAAGCTCGGCCGTTTGGAGGTTCGGTCGGCTGTTGGACTTCGGCTGAGGCTTGGACACTTGAGAGTTCGGTAGGAGCTCGGTCGGCCGAAGTTCGATGAGGGCGACCGCTGAGGAGTTCGGCCCAGTGACGACTGCTGAGGAGTTCGGGCTCCTAAGTGACGACTGCTGAGGAGTTCGGGCTCCTGAGTGACGACCGCTTGGGGATTCCACTAAAGCCCGTCCGCTGAGGAGTTCGGCCGCTGAGAGGACTTCATTGAAGCTCGGCCGCTTGGAGTCGGTCCGAAGGAGTTCGGCCGTGGGAAGTCCGAAGGAGTTCGGCCGCATGGAGTCGGTCCGAAGGAGTTCGGCCGGCCGTGGGAGTCCGAAGGAGTTCGGCCGAAGGGGAAAGCCGGGAGGAGCTCGGCTGGCTGAAGGGTCGGCCACCTGTAGAGTTCGGCCGAGGGACGATTGTCGAGGAGTTCGACCGTCTGGAGTCGGTCCGAAGGAGTTCGGCCGCCTGGGCTCGCCTGGAGTCGGTCAGCTGAAAGGAAAACCCGGGAGGAGCTCGGATGGCCGAACGGGCGTCTGGGAGGAGTCCGTCTCCTGAAGAAGTCCAGCCGCTTGGAGTCCAAGGAGCTCGGCCGTCAGGAAGTTCGGCTGGCGGTGGGAGTTCGGCCCGGAGCCTGGCGCTGGGGAGTTCGGCAGCTAGGTAGTTCGGCCCGGACCTTGGCGCAGGGGAGTTCGGCCTCTAGGCAGTTCGGCCCGGACCTTGGTGCAGGGGAGTTCGGCCTCTAGGCAGTTCGGCCGTGGTAGGGGCTCGGCCTGGCGCCTGGCGCTAAAGCTCTTCAGCGGCTACTGGTTACATTGGGCTGAGCGTCGGGCCAGGCTTCGGCAGGAGCGGAATTTATCCCCAACAAGATTGAATCTTTAGACTATCATCAAGCCTATTCAATTGGTTTGGGCCAAGGTGGTTGGAACTTTGCTATATCTTGACTTGTCCGAATCCCTTCCAATTTAGTAGCCTAGACCTACCATGCCCTAAATTTTCATGTCAAGTTAGGTCCAAACTAACCAAATTTAGGTCCATAGTTTCAATATTGTGTTTGTGGCTGTAATGGCCATGGCTCAAAATCGTTATCAACCGTTATAATGTTTGTAGGGGACACCTAATCAGGTTAAAATTCATGTCCCATCTCATTAATTTGTGACAACGATCTAACGGAGATCATGTGTTGTTATAATGGGTCACCACACATGACAATGGTGAACTAATATAGTTATCATTAATATTTATTATTTCTAAAAAAATCTAAACAATAACGCAATGGATATCTCCATAGATACTTTAGGACTTATTTGGTCCAGGGAATAAAGTATGATTAACAAGGAAATCGAGAAAAATCTTATATTAGGTTGAAAGATATGAAAATAATATTTTTGTAGAAATAAGATTTTTATATTTCATGAAAAAAAAAAATTAATGTAGAACATGAAAAAGTTTAATATATATATATATATATATATATATATATGTGTGTGTGTGTGTGTGTACATTTTGGATAGAATACGATAAGTTCTTTTTTTTTATTAAGAGCATAATATACATTTTATACAACTTTTATTAGAAACTAGGTGTTCTATCAAATACAAGTCATTCTATAATATATTATTTTTTATGATCAATAAATATATAAAAATTATTTTTTAAGATATTATATATATATATATATATTATTTTTTATGTTTAATAAATATATAAAATTATTTTTTGAGATATTATAGATTAGATTATGGATGCAATCTGTTGGTGCAGAAATCCGTCCTCGTCGGAGGTTGCCAAAATCGAGGCAGCAGAGGTCGCCGCCGGGGACCTGCAAAACGAAGTCCCATCCGGAACCGGTGGGGGGTGGCTCCGGCAGGACCCTCCGACGGTCAAGTTAGTTTTCGGCCAACAGTAATGGAGTGCTCGGAACGAGTTCCGGAGCTTAGAGATGAGGAGGAGAGCTTAGAGAGTCGAGAGTTCAGAGAGCTCAGCCTTAGCATATCGGGAGGGTCCTTTATATAGTGGAGCTTGATGGTGACAACTGCAGCCGCATGCTGGCGGGCCGCTCGAGGTTCGGCGGAGTCAGTCTCACGGGATGGTACCGTGTGCGGCGGATTGAGGGTGACAGCCATCGCCGCCTGACAGTGGGTCGCTATCGCCTGCGGCGGACTGACTGATGGTGCGGCGGACTGACTGATGGTGATGGTTGCAGAGCTTGCCGAATGAAGGGTTGAAGGCCTTCGTCGTGTGCCCATTTCGGAGGAGTTCGGGCTCCTGAAGAGGAAGATAGGAGGGAGTTCGGCTCCCATAGGCGTCTGGCTGGAGGTATGCAGCTAAGGCTCGTCCGCTGAAGAGTTCGGCTGCTGAGAATCCGAAGCTCGGCCGTTTGGGGTTCGGCCGGCTGTTGGACTTCGGCTGAGGCTTGGACACTTGAGAGTTCGGTAGGAGCTCGGTCGGCCGAAGTTCGATGAGGGCGACCGCTGAGGAGTTCGGCCCAGTGACGACTGCTGAGGAGTTCGGGCTCCTAGTGACGACTGCTGAGGAGTTCGGGCTCCTGAGTGACGACCGCTTGGGGATTCCGCTAAAGCCCGTCCGCTGAGGAGTTCGGCCGCTGAGAGGACTTCATTGAAGCTCGGCCGCTTGGAGTCGGTCCGAAGGAGTTCGGCCGTGGGAAGTCCGAAGGAGTTCGGCCGCATGGAGTCGGTCCGAAGGAGTTCGGCCGTGGGGAGTCCGAAGGAGTTCGGCCGAAGGGGAAACCCGGGAGGAGCTCGGCTGGCTGAAGGGTCGGCCACCTGTAGAGTTCGGCCGAGGGACGATTGCCGAGGAGTTCGACCGCCTGGAGTCGGTCCGAAGGGGTTCGGCCGCCTGGGCTCGCCTGGAGTCGGTCCGAAAGGAAAACCCGGGAGGAGTTCGGGTGGCCGAACGGGCGTCTGGGAAGGAGTCCTGCCGCTTGGAGTCCAAGGAGCTCGGCCGTCAGGAAGTTCGGCTGGCGGTGGGAGTTCGGCCCGGAGCCTGGCGCTGGGGAGTTCGGCAGCTAGGTAGTTCGGCCCGGACCTTGGCGCAGGGGAGTTCGGCCTCTAGGCAGTTCGGCCGTGGTAGGGGCTCGGCCTGGCGCCTGGCGCTAAAGCTCTTCAGCGGCTACTGGTTACATTGGGCTGAGCGTCGGGCCGGGCTTCGGCAGGAGCGGGATTTATCCCCAACAGTAGCCCCCCCACTCCCGAGTTCAAAAATTGAAGGAAGGGAGTACCAAAACAGGCGACTGCCGAAGTCTTCTTCCAGGCTCCGCATTTGTTGCAGCTGAAGCTCGGGGGAGGTCTCATCTCCAGCCAATATTGACGCTGAAGTTGAGGCTGAGGCTTGGGGGAGACCTCATCTTCAGTCGATGTTTGGAGTTGAAATGGAACTCGTTTCCAGCTAAAGTCGATGAAGCTGATGTTGAAGCCGAAGTAAATCTCGCCTCCTACGGTCGAGGTCGGATTTGAGCTCCTCGGGGGCGACATTGTCTTCATCAGCTGAAGTTGACTCGAGGGAGACCTCCTCTCTTGCAGCCGAGGTTGAAGTGCGCGCTCGGGGGAGATCTTATCTCCTGCAGCCGAGCTTCTTCGGGGGAGATCTCGTCTCTAGCCGAGGTTGGTGCTCGCGTTAGGACGAGGTTCTCCTCCTGTTCCTAACCGAGGTTGTTCACGGTCGCTCAGGAGAGATCTTATCTCTAGCCGAGGTTGTCAACGGTCGCTCGGGAGAGATCTTATCTCTAGCCGAGGTTGGTGCTCGTGTTAGGACGAGGTTCTCCTCCTGTTCCTAACCGAGGTTGTTCCGGTCGCTCGGGAGAGATCTTATCTCTAGCCGAGGTTGATTCGGTCGCTCGGGAGAGATCTTATCTCTAGCCGAGGTTGGTGCTCGTGTTAGGACGAGGTTCTCCTCCTGTTCCTAACCGAGGTTGTTCCGGTCGCTCGGGAGAGATCTTATCTCTAGCCGAGGTTGTGAACGGTCGCTCGGGAGAGATCTTATCTCTAGCCGAGGTTGGTGCTCGTGTTAGGATGAGGTTCTCCTCCTGTTCCTAACCGAGGTTGTTCACGGTCGCTCGGGAGAGATCTTATCTCTAGCCGAGGTTGTGCTCGGGGAGAGGTTCCCTCCTGATCGAGGTTTATCTCTCGGGGGAGATCTTATCTCCGAGGTTGTCAACGGTCGCTCGGGAGAGATCTTATCTCTAGCCGAGGTTGGTGCTCGTGTTAGGACGAGGTTCTCCTCCTGTTCCTAACCGAGATTGTTCACGGTCGCTCAGGGAGAGATCTTATCTCTAGCCGAGGTTGGTGCTCGTGTTAGGACGAGGTTCTCCTCCTGTTCCTAACCGAGGTTGTTCCGGTCGCTCGGGAGAGATCTTATCTCTAGCCGAGGTTGATTCAACGGTCGCTCGGGAGAGATCTTATCTCTAGCCGAGGTTGGTGCTCGTGTTAGGACGAGGTTCTCCTCCTGTTCCTAACCGAGGTTGTTGACGGTCGCTCGGGAGAGATCTTATCTCTAGCCGAGGTTGGTGCTCGTGTTAGGACGAGGTTCTCCTCCTGTTCCTAACCGAGGTTGTTCCGGTCGCTCGGGAGAGATCTTATCTCTAGCCGAGGTTGTCAACGGTCGCTCGGGAGAGATCTTATCTCTAGCCGAGGTTGGTGCTCGTGTTAGGACGAGGTTCTCCTCCTGTTCCTAACCGAGGTTGTTCCGGTCGCTCGGGAGAGATCTTATCTCTAGCCGAGGTTGTCAACGGTCGCTCGGGAGAGATCTTATCTCTAGCCGAGGTTGGTGCTCGCGTTAGGACGAGGTTCTCCTCCTGTTCCTAACCGAGGTTGTTCACGGTCGCTCGGGAGAGATCTTATCTCTAGCCGAGGTTGGTGGGTTGGTGCTCGTGTTAGGACGAGGTTCTCCTCCTGTTCCTAACCGAGGTTGTTCCGGTCGCTCGGGAGAGATCTTATCTCTAGCCGAGGTTGAAGTGCGCGCTCGGGGGAGATCTTATCTCCTACGGCCGAGCTTCACTCGGGGGAGATCTTATCTCCTGCGGCCGAAGGTGCGCGCTCGGGGGAGATCTTATCTCCTGCAGTCGAGCTTGTTGCTCGCGTTAGGACGAGGTTCTCCTCCTGTTCCTAACGCGGTTGGCTGCTCTTTTCCCTGTCACTATATGGTTTTCGCATCCAGGAATAATATTATCGAAAGAAAGAAAGTTTTATTGAAAGGAAGTTACTAGTAGCGCATCCCCAAATTCGTGTCGAGGGTTCAAGATCGTGATAACGTTGTTCCTCCGCATTTCTTCGGCAATAAGTTCCGGGGTGGACGACCTCCTCATGCTGCCGGCCTTCCTCAATTTGGTGCAAGCTTCTCTTGACTTTTGCTGGGAGACGACGAATCGCTGATGTGCAGCTCCGAGATCTTCCCAGGGGCAATGTGAACGACGCCGTAAGGTGGCCGACCTTCTTGCAGTCTCTGGCTACGGCAGCGCCCTTAGCCGATCTTTTTCTGCTTCAGGTCACTGGTACGTCGGAGGAATTTACCCAGCCGCCCCATTTCTGACGAGCTCCTCAATTTCGTCTCGGAGCTGGATGCATCCCTCCGTGTCGTGGCCGTGGTCGTGATGGTAGAGGCAGTACTTATTTCGATCGCGCTTATTTGGGGGAGATCGTAATCCTTCCGGTCTTGGCAGCTGGTTTTTTACTTCGGTGAGAATCTGGGTTCGAGGAGCGTTGAGGGGGGCATAGCGGCGGAACCTTCCGGGAGGAGGACTTCTTCGCGCCTCTTTATCAGGGCGAGTTCGAGGAGTTCGGGCCCGCCTGCTTTCGTAGGGGGTCTGCGAGTGCAGCCGAACTTCACCCAGCTCTTCCTCGTCCGCCAGCCGGTCCTTTCTGACGAGCTCCTCATCTTTCAATTTGAAGGCTTCTTCCGCACGGGCATATCTCTCGGCTCGAGCCAGCAGGTCGGCGAAGTCCCTGGGATACTTTTTTTCCAGAGAGAACAGCAAGTTATTTTTCTGAAGGCCGCCCTTAAGTGCGGCCATCGCGACAGACTGGTCCAGGTCCCGAACTTCCAATGCCGCGACGTTAAACCGAGTGACTTAAGTCCGGATGGATTCCCCTTGCTTCTGCTTGACGCTCATCAGGGAATCTGAACCTCGGCTCGGTCGTCGGCTGCTGATGAAGTGGGCCGCGAACCGACTGCTCATCTGATCGAAAGAGAAGATCGTGTTTGGCTTCAACGCCGAGTACCAGTTCCTCGCTGCTCCCTTTAAGGTAGATGGGAAGGCTCGGCACAGCATGGCATCTGAAGCGCCGTGAAGCAGCATCATGGCACGGAAGGCCCCCAGGTGATCAACCGGATCAGAAGTTCCATCGTAGCTTTCCAGTTGAGGGAGCTCGAAGGTCGGTGGAACAGGTTCTTGCATAATTTGGGGAGAAAAGGGAGGTTCGGCACGGACGCCGGCATGATGAGCCGAGGTGACGCGGCCGAGCTCTTCAATACGCCGGTCCATCTCCCGTAGCCTGCAATCGAGGGCGTCGTCTTGGCTGCTGATCTTCGGATGCTTCTGACTACGAGTGGGAAAGGTCTCCCCCAGAAGATAACAATGATCCGAACATGGATCCCTGGCCCTCGGTTTCCCCTTCTCTGGGGCGACCGGTACGCTGGCCTTGGTACACTTCCTTGAGGCCGATTCCCGACGTCCCAATGGTGGGTTCTCTGGTGGAGTCGCCACCGAGGGCTGCTGTATAGCCTGCAATGCCTCCGTGAGGCCACGGACCTGTCGGACAAGTAGGTCGAACTGCTTCACATCCACCGCACGTACAGGTGGAACCTGAGCTGCCGGGGCCGGAGTGGGAGCGGACGGATCGAACGGGATCGGGCCGCGGAGGCTGCCGACCTCCGGGTCGAGGCTCTTCTGGGGGGGATTTTTCTTTCCAGAAAAGGAATCCTGAAGAGGGAGAAGAGAGATCCGGGGCAGGGGAAGGAAATCGTCGTCGAGCAATCCTTTAAGAACAAGGGAACCTCGAAGGTTCATTCCCTTCTTCCAGTGCCAATCTGTTGGTGCAGAAATCCGTCCTCGCCGGAGGTTGCCAAAATCGAGGCAGCAGAGGTCGCCGCCGGGGACCTGCAAAATGAAGTTCCGTCCGAAACCGATGGGGGGGTGGCTCCGGCAGGACCCTCCGACGGTCAAGTTAGTTTTCGGCCAACAGTAATGGAGTGCTCGGAACGAGTTCCGGAGCTTAGAGATGAGGAGGAGAGCTTAGAGAGTCGAGAGTTCAGAGAGCTCAGCCTTAGCATATCGGGAGGGTCCTTTATATAGTAGAGCTTGATGGTGACAACTGCAGCCGCATGCTGGCGGGCCGCTCGAGGTTCGGCGGAGTCAGTCTCACGGGATGGTGCCGTGTGCGGCGGATTGAGGGTGACAGCCATCGCCGCCTGATAGTGGGTCGCTATCGCCCATGGCGGACTGACTGATGGTGCGGTGGACTGACTGATGGTGATGGTTGCAGAGCTTGCCGAATGAAGGGTTGAAGGCCTTCGTCGTGTGCCCATTTCGGAGGAGTTCGGGCTCCTGAAGAGGAAGATAGGAGGGAGTTCGGCTCCCATAGGCGTCTGGCTAGAGGTATGCAGCTAAGGCTCGTCCGCAGAAGAGTTCGGCTGCTGAGAATCCGAAGCTCGGCCGTTTGGGGTTCGGCCGGCTGTTGGACTTCGGCTGAGGCTTGGACACTTGAGAGTTCGGATAGGAGCTCGGTCGGCCGAAGTTTGATGAGGGCGACCGCTGAGGAGTTCGGCCCAGTGACGACTGCTGAGGAGTTCGGGCTCCTAAGTGACGACTGCTGAGGAGTTCGGGCTCCTGAGTGACGACCGCTTGGGGATTCCACTAAAGCCCGTCCGCTGAGGAGTTCGGTTCGGCCGCTGAGAGGACTTCATTGAAGCTCGGCCGCTTGGAGTCGGTCCGAAGGAGTTCGGCCGTGGGAAGTCCGAAGGAGTTCGGCCGCATGGAGTCGGTCCGAAGGAGTTCGGCCGTGGGGAGTCCGAAGGAGTTCGGCCGAAGGGGAAATCCGGGAGGAGCTCGGCTGGCTGAAGGGTCGGCCACCTGTAGAGTTCGGCCGAGGGACGATTGCCGAGGAGTTCGACCGCCTGGAGTCGGTCCGAGGGGGTTCGGCCGCCTGGGCTCGCCTGGAGTCGGTCCGAAAGGAAAACCCGGGAGGAGTTCGGGTGGCCGAACGGGCGTCTGGGAGGAGTCCTGCCGCTTGGAGTCCAAGGAGCTCGGCCGTCAGGAAGTTCGGCTGGCGGTGGGAGTTCGGCCCGGAGCCTGGCGCTGGGGAGTTCGGCAGCTAGGTAGTTCGGCCCGGACCTTGGCGCAGGGGAGTTCGGCCTCTAGGCAGTTCGGCCGTGGTAGGGGCTCGGCCTGGCGCCTGGCGCTAAAGCTCTTCAGCGGCTACTGGTTACATTGGGCTGAGCGTCGGGCCAGGCTTCGGCAGGAGCGGGATTTATCCCCAACACAATCAAATCGAGCTAAGTCGAATAACTGAAAGCTCGAGTTTGACTCGACTTAAAATATTTGGATTTGAAACTCGGCTCGAGCTCAATCGAATCTTAATATCTTAAGTTTGAATTTAGCTCGATAAAAAATAGGCAAAGTTCAAGATCGATTCGACTCGATTTAAATATGAATCGAGCCATACTTAAGCTCCAATTCGAACTTGAAATCAAATTTTATCTTATTAATAATATATATATTAATATTATTATAAATAAAATAAAATAATATATTTATATTTGAGTAGATTGATAAATTTTTGAATGAAGAATCTTACTACTTGAGTTTGATTCAAATTCGATAATAATCAAGTCAAGTTGAATTTAAATTTGAATCGTGTTTGAATAAGTTGCAAGTAACTTGGTTTATTTAAATTTTAATTTTTTTTAAAGAAAATATTTTTATTAAAACAAAAAAATCTTTGCTACCAACCCTTTCGCACCGTTGATTACTCCAGCTAGTGTCATGATCATTTGCCCCAAGCTCCGGTGTGAATCTGTGATGCTTTGTTGGGACCACCGCAGCCACCGAAATGGATCACATGACAAAGCTCCATCTACGGTGCGACCCTATCTGGGCCCCACGAGATGACAGCTGAGGGCGAAGCCGTGCACGTGAGGCGGGCTTGAGTTCGACCCGCCATCAAGCCCGCATCACGATGCGGGGCCCGCACCCCCGAAACCAAAGTCGCAAGCTCACCATTGGCTCCGTGAAAGAGACCATGATGCGGTAGTCCACCACTCGGAAACGACGCCAGGATTGCTTTAGCTCATTGGCCTCGGGCTTCCTTTTAATTTTGTTAGTGGGCACTTTGGTGCCCAGGACTTGCAGAAAGGGATGGCCTCCTTTCAAGCATGATACA
Source organism: Cocos nucifera (assembly GCA_006176705.1). Taxonomy (NCBI): domain Eukaryota; kingdom Viridiplantae; phylum Streptophyta; class Magnoliopsida; order Arecales; family Arecaceae; genus Cocos; species Cocos nucifera. The sequence goes on from QRFJ01000579.1 coordinate 984,616, forward strand.
CAAATCCCACGGGCCAAGGGATCATGGTCCTCCACAAGTTTTCTAGGTAAAGAGTTAATGATGCAAGGATGCTGTTTGAAAGAGATTTCCGTGACATTGTGTCTCAAAGGTCAATGTTAATGTTGCCATCAACAACCAAGAAAGCATGCTACCAAACCAACAAAAAGGAAAAAGAAAATAAGAATATTATCATATTGTCACATTATCTTTATTTTTCCTTTAGTTTTTTAACATCCTTATGGCATTCCTTGGAATCTTTTGCCTATTTTATGTAACTAAACTAAGAATATATATATATATATATATATATATATATATATATATATATATATATATATATATATATATAGAGAGAGAGAGAGAGAGAGAGAGAGAGAGAGAGAGAGAGAGAAGATATACTACATGTTTCTTATTTATGGGAACTTTAATTTGAGTTAGTAAGTAGAGAGAGTAGATATACTACAGGTTTCTTATTGATGGAAACTTTAATTTGAGTCGGTAAGTAGGTCCATATTTTTTATTCTCTTTCAATAAACTTGCTCGACAAGAAAAATACCGTGGTGCCATGAATATATATTTTGATGTTAAAAAATAAATTATGATTTCTTATAGTATCATATCATTATTATTTTTTTATACAATATATCATATCTAGTTTGTAAAAACTTAATTAATAAATAATTTTTCCTTTCAGCACCTCCTTGATTGTAAAATGAAGAGCAAACTTATTAAGAAATTATTAGAAAAAAACATCAATAAAAATCTCCACGATAATAGTCTATATTGCTATTTATTATTTTATCAAATATTACATAAATAATATATTATTAAATATAAAAAATAGTATCATTTATTATAAATAAAAGAGAGATGGGCAAGATTTTAGATAACAAAATTGTCCTCCTATGAAGTTTGGATAGGATTATCAATACCATTAATTATTTAGGTAGGATAGCACTCCTTATTTGACTTTTGATATTCTAATTTTATGGACCATTTATATTATTGTACCATGCAAACAAACAACAATGATGATATTAATTATCATAAGATCTATCTCATAAAATTTTTAATTTATTTTTTTAAAAATAAATTAACACCTATCAACCATTATCATGAGGAATATTTTGTGGCAAAATCAAGAAAATTTATAATTTAACTAAATTTTTGTTCATAAATTATGTTTATTAAATTGGTGAAAGTTCAGAGCAATAAATACTATTTTAAACATATAACAATCATGCTTTAGGCACTATTTTACTATATTGATGCCAACAAAACGCCTATTGCTCATGCATAATGCTTAGATCATGGTTATGCTTCTAATTTTATAGCTTTCTCATCCATGGCGGGATGGAGGGGTGGCTGTCATATCCTCTAAGGAGAAGGGCATCAATGTCCCTTAAACTAAACTAGTGAGGTTCTGCCCGAAAGAAAATTAAAGTAATGGGCTGTCCTTAAAACTACAAGCGGCCACAGCCTAGTTCTTCAAAACTACATGTGGTCATAGACCGGGTTTATCAAAGGCCGTGCCGTTCTGCAGCTAATCTTCCTCTTAAATGCTGCTTTGGATCTTTCTGGCCTTTTCTCTTTCCTTCGCATCATTCTCCTCTCTCTTTCTCTCCCTCTCTCTCCCCCACTCTCTATTCTTAGGGTTGAAAAATCTCGTGGTGCGGCGCCTATCACTTTCTCTCTCCACTTCTTTTTCGGCCTTGTGGTTGGACGAGCCCACAAAAACCATTGGCATGTAACCCTTTTTTTTTTAATTTTACTTTCGTATTACAAAAGTGCCCCCTAAAATATCAGAAACGGAAACGGCTCTCGAAACGGGGAAAAAAAAAAACTGGACCAGTAACTTTCCAAGAATTCTTAGTGATTTTCGTAACCAATATCACAACCTCTCGGTAACAGCAAAACCGCAGCAGCTGCAATTTTTTCATCCACTCCCATGAAGAATAACAATGGTCAAACATATTTCATTTCGAGATTATAATTTTTTTTTTAGATTATAGAAAGAATATCTACCATTCCAAAGTGGCGTTCAAGCAAAAATGTTTTTTTGGTAAATAGATATATCAGATTAAAGTTTAAATAATATTGACATTATAAATCTATAATTACTATCTTTCATTAAAATAAAAATAATATCAATTACTTTGTTAAGTTGGTCTTTAACTGCATTTATTTAACAATAAAGTTAGGAGAAACTAATGATCCATATTTTGCTGGAGATCACACTATATGTATGTTGATTTAGTGATAAAGTCTTCATTTATTATAACAATTTTTATTGGCCATTCTAACAAAAAGTAGTGGACAAAAAACTAAATTTTTTAGTGGAAATAGACAGCAGAAATTTGATCATTAATTTTCTACTCCAATCATTATTTTACTAATTTTTCTAGCCAATATAAATTAAGAAAATAAATAATTATCCTAGTCAAATAAATAGTAGATATGCCAAATAATAATTTTTTTATTATACAACAAGAACAATAGAATAATAACTAATAACAAACTAACAACTATTATGTAAAAGCTATATCTTATTATTTAATATCATCCATATAAGCAATGCTAGTAAAAATTTAATGATATTGATGAACAAAAATTAAAAAATTACAATCATGCAGGCTTCGTATTTTGACCAAAATTTTCATATTGAATTCTCTTTAAGTTGTTATCGATCAATATAGTGGCTATATTGGCATTATTTTCTTACATATGCTTGGATTTTAATTTTTAAAATTAAAATAATAACATTATGATGATCTTTATTATATTAAAATACTCATCAAAAACAAAAATAAAATATTATTTATTCAAATCATTATTCAGTATATAATTTTTTTATATGTAATAAAATAATTAAGCTTAAGAATATCATTTACCCACTTTAGTGGTATAATAGTTAAACAAAGTTCATTATATTTACATCACTATCATTAAATTGATAAATTTTTATCATTAATATATATAAGCTAGCAAACCCTCCATACTTATCATAACAGCTGTTAGGACTTTCAAACACTTGGCTTTTTTTTTGAATCTTGTCATTGACATTTAGCCTAACGAAATCCAAATCAATGGCCATAAATAGCTAACAGGAAATGCGTTTCCTGCCAGTTCACAGTTCTTGTTCACTGTGGTGTGATGAATGAGGGGCAGCGTGAAGTCAAAAGGCGCATAAATTTTGTAATATATTTCTTGCCACCCAAATCCATCTACCTTCCTCCCTTCGCTCTCCATTTCCCAAAAGGCTGCTCTCAAAGGTCAAAACTCTCTCTCTCTCTCTCTCTCTCTCTCTCTCTCTAATGGCGGCTGGGCTCGCTAAAGAAGAGGAGCACCGGTTCTTTCTTGCCACGCAGACCTCCTTCTAACCCGGCCTCCTGCTGCTTTCGTTCCCCTCTTCTCTTCTGTCTTCCGATTCTATAACCTCCCCAGCACCCAAAAAGCGGATAAAAATCCAATCTTGGCCCCTCTTGCTCCGAGATCCGCTCCCTGGTTCCAAGGTGATATGCGGAGGACGAGAAACCCTTGGATTTGAGCTTGTGGATCCGGGGTTTCCGCGCAAAGACACCCTGGTGGCAGGAGAAGAAGGGGGTGTTGGTTTTGTAGTGGGCAATGGAGACCGCGTGGAGGCGAGCGAAGAGGGCGCTGGCGGCGAATCTTTGCGTCTATGTTCCGGTCAATCTGGACCATGACGGTGGCTCGCCTTCTGGCAGGAGGTCGTCGGATGCTGCGGCGTCGGAGGCGGCTCCGGCGTCGCCTTGGGGGGCGTCGGATTACCTGGCCCTCATGCCAACGACGCCGACCCCGACCTCCTCCGGCCTCCGGCTTTCCAAATCCGGTAGCAGATCGTCAAAGGTGCGCCTTTTGTTCCCCTTTAGGTTCATCACCTAATCCTTGTTGAATGCCTTTTTTTTTTTTTGCCTGCTGTTTGTTTTGAATTCTTGTGCAATTAAGATATTCCTTTGTTGATTTGAAGGATAAAAACATGTTTTTTCCGTGGAAAATAAGATTTTTTTCGGGATTTTGATGTATAAATGTGCTTAAATTTGGGTTTTTTTTCAATCTTTTCATGGACTCCGCGTTGGTTTTCTCTTCTTTTGCTTATCTTTAGCAGGTGTTCTTTCAAATCATGCACTTGGGTGGTAGTGTTTTAGTTCTCCTTTTCCTTTTCCTTTCCTTTCTATTTTATTCCTATTCTTCCGTGGAGGATGACACTGCGGCAGTTCCGTAGAGGACCACTTGCCATTCTTATTCATTAGAAAATGGGAAAAAATTCGGACTGCCTTTCTTTTTTTTAATCTCCCGGCTTCCTTGAAAGGGAAAGTCGCTACCTTGGTCAGCAACACTACTGTTTCATGAGAAGAGTTTTTTGTTTTCTATTTCTTTTTTAAAACGTTAGCCTGCTGACCTTTTTTGGCAAGCTTTCCACAAGGATAAGTCTGAGAGGAATTTAATGGCACATGATGATTCTGGCCATTTTTTGGTGGGCAAATTGGTCAAAAATTTTCTGCTTTAGCTCATGGTTCTGGAACTTTTACTCAATTTGTATCTTGGGGAAGTGGATGCCGAAATTGCGATGCCTGTTTTGGATGTTTATGAAAGCTTGAAAAAAAAAAAATGTTCTTAGTTAAAACTTGAGTATTATTCCATGTAGATTGAAATTTTTAACATCCTTCCTATACTTTGCTTTGCTAATAAACAACCTGAATCTTGATACTATTTTGATTGGTCAATGGAGAACCTTGTTAGTTGTTGGGTAGGCTATCTACAGTGGACAACTAGAGTTTCATAAGTCCATTGGCTGTCCTTCACATGCTGTACTTTGTGGCTGTGATCTGTCCATGAGCTGATGATTGTTGTGATATGACTGGGTTGAATGCACTTAAAGCACTCATTTATGAAAACAGATGAGTGGAGTATGATAGGGGTTGTGTTCATATCTATTTATGTATGTATGCATATGTATATGTATGTATCATATATATGTAAGTATATGTGTATTTATGTATATATGTACATCCATCTGTCTGTATGTATGTATGTATTTAAATCCCTGCATGCAATATACCAAAATCTTTATACACTATCAATGTCTATTTGTGACTGTTAACATGGTATCTGCATCTGCTTCTTTATTGTTGGTAGTGATTCTTCCCTGGTTGCTCTATGATCTTTTCTTTGTTATGTTTGAACTGTTGGCAAGTTACTCTGTCAGAGTTTTATACCGGTTGGTTCATTTGTGTAAATGGCCTCAGATAGACTTTACCTTATACTGTCAGCAGATATTTTTTGATCTACAACTGATGTATTATGTATTTTATGGAAGCTGATTTCTCCAGGAAGCATAATTGCTGTTTTAAGATTGTTTTGAAAAACAAGAACTGAGCTTAGGTGGTATTTTACTGTTACATGGTTGCTTATCATTGTTGTGTGCACTTGTATATTGCTGCTATTAAGTCTAGCATGATTCGATAACATTAACATTTTCATTTAGCATTTTTTCATTGAGCACCACTGCAAATGATAATGGTGTAATGTTAAAAAGGGATGGCAGAATTATGGGCTTGCTAAATGTTCTCATGCAGAGAATCGGTACATGCTAATGGCCTTACCTTGGAACCCTTTCCGTGCGGTTTCATCTTCAGTTGTCTATGTTTCCCTTGATCTTTGCTCTACTTCAGCTCAGATACAGTTTTTCGTAAATTGGCTAAATTGGCTGTGCTGACTAGATCTAGATCGTTACCTTTTGCGCAATGTAATCTCCTAGTATTTATGAATTAGAAATGTTCTGACTTTGCTTCTTGTAATTCACTTTCAGAGAACGTGTGCTATATGCCTTGGCACCATGAAATCAGGTCATGGCCATGCCCTCTTCACCGCCGAATGCTCCCATACATTTCACTTTCATTGCATAGCCTCAAATGTGAAGCACGGCAACCGTGTGTGCCCTGTATGCAGAGCCAAGTGGAAGGAGATCCCCTTCCAGGGCCCCCCTTCCTCTGAGAATCCTCATGGGAGAGTGCAGGTAAACCCAATTAACTGGCCCCAAGAAGAAGGCTGTATGACTGTTGTGCGTCGGCTTCCTCGTGCAGATTCTGCAAACCAGCAGCACCACCTCACTCCTTTATTCCACACTTCCGAGCCAATCTATTTCAATGACGACGAGCCTCTAGACTTTCAGCCTGATACAACTAAAGACTCCCAACACGGATGTAGTAAAACAGTAGATATCAAGATATACCCAGAATTCTCTGCCATTCCTCGGTCAGCCTCCCGAGAGAACTTCACCATCCTGATCCATCTGAAGGCCCCACATGCTATCACAAATCAGGTTTCTAGCCGAAACATCGATGCAAGCTCAACAGCCTCACAAACCTCTCGTGCTCCTGTAGACCTTGTCACAGTACTTGATGTCAGTGGCAGCATGGCTGGCACGAAGCTAGCACTTCTTAAGCGTGCCATGGGGTTTGTTATCCAAAACCTAGGACCCTCCGATAGGCTTTCTGTCATCGCCTTCTCTTCAACCGCACGCCGACTCTTCCACTTCCGTCGGATGACTGACTCTGGTAGGCAGCAGGCCTTGCAAGCTGTCAATTCGTTGATGGCCGGCGGTGGCACTAACATTGCTGAGGGACTCAGGAAGGGGGCCAAGGTGATTGGGGAGCGCAGGGAGAAGAACCCAGTCTGCAGCATCATTCTTCTCTCTGATGGTCAGGACACATATACTGTAGCCTATAATGCTGGCGGAACTCCGCGTACACAGCCAGACTATGAATCACTTGTTCCATCCTCTATTCGTGGTGCAACCAGCCATCAAATACCTGTCCATTCCTTTGGTTTTGGTGCAGATCACGACTCTGCTTCCATGCATGCAATCTCAGAAACCTCTGGTGGGACTTTTTCTTTTATCGAGACTGAGGGTGCGATTCAAGATGCATTTGCTCAGTGCATTGGTGGGCTCCTGAGTGTGGTCGTGCAAGAGATGTGGGTGGGTGTGGAGTGTGTGCACCCAGGTGTGCAACTTGCTCCAATCAAGTCAGGCAGTTATGCAAGTCAGGTGGCAGGTGACAGACGGAGTGGATCAATTGATGTGGGTGATTTGTATGCTGATGAAGAAAGGGACTTCCTGGTATCTGTAAACATTCCACCAGCCTGTGAGGAGATTGCACTGCTGAAGGTGTGTTGTTCCTATAGAGACCTGGTAATGAATGAGACAGTCAACTTGGAAGGTGAAGAACTGAGGATTCAGAGGCCAGAGTTTGTTGTGGGCCAGAACATCTCAATTGAGGTCGACCGTGAGAAGAATCGTGTTCAAGCTGCAGAGGCCATGGCTGCAGCGAGGGCTGCAGCTGAGCGGGGTACACTATCTGAAGCAGTGGCCATCCTGGAGGATCGTCGAAGGATATTGTCCGAGTCCCTGGCAGGACGATCTGGTGACAGGTTGTGCTTGGCTCTGGATGCCGAGCTGAAGGAGATGCAGGAGAGGATGGCTAGTCGGCAGAGGTATGAGGCTTCCGGGAGGGCATTTGTGTTATCAGGGCTCAGCTCGCATTCATGGCAAAGGGCAACGTTACGTGGGGACTCGACAGACAGTGCTACTCTTATTCATGCCTATCAGACGCCATCTATGGTCAACATGTTAGAGCGATCACAGACATTGAGTCCATCTCCATGGATTCTCAACCCGCCGATCCATCCGGTCAGGTCCTTCTCGGCACTACCGCAGCCAAGGTAATTAAGTTCACCATTACTTTAAAAGAAGAACAAGGGAAAACATTATGTCAATGTTTTTGTTTATTACCTTCTTATTTCGAGGTGGGGTTAAATGGTCTTAGGGGCACACAAGATGGGGATATACGCCTGGGATGTAAATGAATAAAATATGGGAAGGTGGACAGAAATGAAGGGTTAAGGTGAAAGGAGGTATGATGGATTCAAGGGGAAAAAAGGGTGTAGGTATTAGCTTGGCTTTTTTTTTTTTTGGTCTGCCTTTTGTTTTTTGGCTCTGGTGTTGTATGTTAGAGAAGGTTTTCCCTTAAACAGGGTGGTATAGTCTTGTAATCTTTGGGAATACATGGGGGAGCATTCTTCTCTTGGATATTTAATTTCTATAATATTTGGCTAATTCATTTATTTCAACGCTTCGGTCTCTTTATAATAGTCTCTCTGTTTTAACCTTGTTTGGCTTGAATCTCTACTTGTTATATTATGGAAGGCAATCCTGTCTGTTTATCTTAAAAATTCTTGTTTTGCTTCATAGTCAGATGGACAAATGTGGAGGAGCTATTAGTGACAAAGAGTGCCTGCCGGGTGAAAACCCAGGTTTGGTGTGATAGGTAGGTTTCACTTATTAACTTTGCCTTCGGTGGTTTGTAAAATACCATGAGTTGCAACAATTTGGGGAGGTTTTCGATACTCAGATCGATATGCTGTTACATGATTAAATCCATGTTGTTTAGCAGATAATCATTGATGACGATCTGTTCATAAGAGTAAAGAGTAAAGGAGTATTTGATCAGCTAACAGCCTTTTAGTACTCAAAAAAGACTAAAAAGGAGAATTTGCTCAACTAAGGAGCTTTTCATTGTTCCGTAGGTTGGCAATTTTTAATTCCTGGTGGTACGATTAACCAACAGCGTAGCATCCTCTAATTATCAATGAAATTTTGCATGCAGGGAAGGTCAATTTTCTTGCACCACCAGTATTGTATAATATGCAGTAATGATTGTGAAAATTAAAAAATATTTTATCAAATTCTTATATTTGAGGATGGATCGCTCAGGACTCAAATCTAGGGGGGACTTGAAGAACAGGGCATTGCAAGTCTAACGGCTGGCAACAAAGTTAGCTATAAAGTTATCTCTACTACTACAACTAGTCTAAAATAGGTTGTCGTCTGGCCTTGCTGTAATTTTTTCTGTATATCCTAGGCACAGACTCAGAATCTCTCTTCTTGACCCCATAGGAAAGCATAAGTTTCCTATGGCATTTAGGAGTTGATAAAAATGGAGGCCAATGCACAATATTTTAGCTGGAGTTAAGTTAAATCATGTCCTATATTTACCAAGATCTTATTTTTGGGCAGTCCTTCTTGCCTAACTTCATGCTGAACAGGATGAGTCAATAAAAAAAAAAAAAAAAAGAGGGTGCAAGAGAGATTTTTTGGGAGATGGGAGTAGTGACTCCCAATTTAAAGATACCCACGTACATAATTAGGTGATCAATATGCAAAACCAACTCGGTCGGTGGGGTCTAATTTTTGGTGGTGACTAAGTAACCACCAGTCATTGGGACTACCACGCAACCTCTGGAGCAAGTCCTGATCTCTCTTAGCTTGCGGTTTCTCTTCTGATAGATATTATGGTGGTCTGTTAATCATTGGAGTTTGTGTACTCCCTGAATTTAATCATATTAATCCTACAGATGTTCCTTGGTCCTTTTTGGGAAGTCTTTATCATCCTTGCTTTGGAGTTGTCCGGTGGCATCCAGTAATTATCACATAGCATTCGGGATGATCTCACGATATCAGGGTCTTTCTTGGGTATGCTGGCACCAATGAGCAACGAGACGTGAAATTATGGCAAGAATTACTTCCGTATTCCTTTGACCAGCACAAGGCTATCTAATCAAAATTTGGCTCCTTTGATTGACAGAATCCAAAGAAGATTTGAATGGTGGAATGGACGGCCCTCTACTTTGCTGGGCGGCTTGCTTTAGCTCAAGTTCTTATGTCCACCTTTGAGAACGGTAGACAAGCTTGATCAACTCTTTCATGCATTTTTGTGGGACATTTCTCCGGTCAAAGGAAGGTACACCTTGTTGCATGAGAATCTATGCGTGCACCACATAAGCTTGGTGGCCTAGATATGCAGAACCTTAGATTGGAAAAAAAAAAAAAAAAAAAAATCTTTTCTCAAGAAAGCAGCAGCACGGGTAATTCTAAATCCTCAAACACTTTGGAAGCCAGTTGGTTAGTGCCGAGTATTACTTTCGAAGTACTTGGTCATGTTAAAGACGTGCGAGGAGATGCTTGGCTATTCCGCATTCCATTAGTCAGCAAATGGATCATTAAAGGGTCTTTCCGGTGGGCCATTACCAATTAATTTAGCTACTTATCGATCGAATGAAGGCCAATGACTTGCTTTCCAATTCAGAAGCTAAGTGCATAGTTCTCCTCTGACCTTGTTTCCTTCATCTATTATATAGCCATCCCTAGGAACCACTAGTCTGACATTCTTTGTTAGGGGAAAAATCTGAAGACAAGTATTAGCTTTAAGGAGTTGTATGGATTGGTTGCTCTGCTGAGCATCAATCTATCACCAGGTCTCGATCAGATTTCTCCTCGGTTTGGAAGTCTAAAACTATGCACCGAGTTTACTGCTTTTGGTGGATGGCATGTTGGGGAAGGCTTCCTTGCAAGCAGCTACCAGCTATCGGACAAATACTCAATTTATTTTTTGTGACCTTTGCTTGGATCAAGTTGGAGATAACCAACATGTCATCTTTGAACGAGCCTTCGCAAATACAGTTCATGTGAATGATCCTTCGCAAATCATTTCTTTTGTCTCACAGAGAGAATTTGTGAATATATATATATATATATATATATATATATAGTTCCAGCCTAGAATAGATTTTATTGTTATCTGTATCTATCTTAGATTCATTATGAGTTGGATTAAATCTGCTCCACTTAAATTGAGCCAGATTGGATTGGGTACCAGATTGCCCCTCCGACTTCATGATGAATACATGAGCAGAGGCTTGTCTTGTTATCCAAGACCATGAAGGTGGAGTTTCGTGCGCTGTAGAGGGGTTAAAATGGGCCAGCCCAGCCCACAAGGGCTTAAAATTTGATGAGCTGGGTCGGGCTTGGTTCAGTCAACCAATGGGATAGTATATAGCTGGCCCAGCCAAGTCCCAAGCCCTTTAAGGATCATGAGCTAGGCCAGGCTAGTCTACCAATTTTTTTTTTTTTAAAAATAATTTGATAAAATACTCATGCTCATTAAATTAGCTCATCTTCAGTGTGAGATGAAATGGAGTATACAATACTCATGCTCACATCCTCATCCCCCAAGATTAGAGACCAGTGATAAAAGTTGGGTTGGAATGGGATGGACCATGCTCATGCTCACATCCTCCACCCCTATCATTAGATTCGTGATGAAGGAGGAAATTCTTTGCTCATCGTGGGCGGTAAACTTTCGTGCTCACCGTCCGCAGTGATTGGTTCACATGTACAGGCCCAGATGAAATATTTTTTTTTTTAGGGTATCATGCTTTTTTTCATTCAGACCCGTGCATAAGCCAATCACCATGGTGGCGGTGAGCAAAGTATTTTCCATGATAAAGATTATGCGTGGTCAAGGATTGAGAGTAGAGGTATCAAAATGGGCCAACCTATCTCAGCCCTTGGGCTGAGATGGGATGGGCCAAAAATCCTGGTTGTTATTTGGGCTAGTAATATAGCAGCTCAACCTACTCCATTTTCAAAATTGGATCGGGCCGACCTTGTGGACCAAGTCCATTTAAACACCTCCAGTGCATTGTATCTACTACTACGCAAGCCCAACTACTCAAGAAATTATTGCATACGTCCAAGTGGACCGATGCAAATCTCGAAGCACATGAATGATGGATAACGAGTTATCAGGATTGGTGAAATACAAAGAACCCATTTTTTTATGGATAAATTCATGAAAAAATTGATCTATTTTTCATTGATTAAGTTATCCATATTCTCATATTTTTCAAGAAAGAAAAATTACTTTTCTTTGATAGCCTTTATTCATGAAATGAGAAAAATCTTATTTATCTAGAGAATAGTTAAATTATTTTCTCAATAATCAATAAATTAGATATTTAATTTTATATATAAAATATTTTATTCTTATTTTCAATATTTCCATCATTCAATGTTTAATAATTTAGTCATCTATTTTTTTTAAATATAAATAAATTTTAATAACTTATCAAAAAAATAATAATATAAAAAAATATGTATAATATATTTCAAAATAATTTTATCATATATAAAAAATATAGATAAATTATTTTTTATCTAAATATTATTTAAAAATATTTATTTAAAATATATAAATTTTTAGATAGATTAAAATTTTCATCCGCAAAAGAATGGATCTGTAATATGGCGTGCTATCAACCGTGGGATTTGGCTTGGTCGTTGGACGTGGTCCAAGTAATGATTAGACCAGCCACTCGCAACTGGGGAACGCTTGGCCACTGCAGCCGTCCCGTGGGTCCTCCCACTTAACGGTGTATACATCAACGACCGATACCAGTATGCACCGACACGTGGGTCTATCTTTGTCGTCCACACACCGAAATACAACGTACCTACCGTCTAATTATAGAAAATGATGATTAAGAGAAAAAATTAGGGGAGAGCCTCACGTCTTTCCTCTTTGTCTCTCTCTTCTGGTTTCCATCCACTATCGAGATTTTGCATCCGCCGCACATGGACTTCCTCGCTTCATCCACTGATTTAATTTGGGTTTTTATCCATCTGTGGAGCGATTTGCCTAATGGACTCCGCCTCTTGGTTTTGAATTCCGTCAACTCTAGTTTTAAACCATCCGATGGGTGGTAGGTGGTCTAATTCTTTTCAACAACAGTTGCGAGAGTGGTTTTCGCGTACTCCCGCGAATCAAATTTGTTCCTTTTGTCTCCTCCATAGCATTGGCATCCATTCCATCCTCGTCCTTTGATCCATCCATCCCGAACGAACAAAGCGAGGCCTCTCTCTAGCTTGCAACGCAGTCTAATCTTTCACAACCCCCTGCGAACACCCAATTCGGAAGAGGTAGACTGCGGCTGCGTTTGTGCTTTCAAGTATTGCTGATGGTTTCTATCCTGGCGGTCGTTGTTTGTTAAAATGTCTCAAAGAAAGAGCTTTCCCTTTCATATTCTTTCTTTAATCTGGCCTTCAACTCATCTGACTTGTTTTTGTTTTTGTTTTGTTTTGTTTGTTTTTTTTTTTTGTTTGTTTGTTTTTTTTTGTTTTTTTGTAATTTCGGTTTGGGGGGCGCTTAAATTCTGTTTATTGTTGTTTAGTTATTCGTGCTTTTTTTTTTTTTCCTGCAGGTTTTAGCTCTTGATTAACTTGTAGATTTTTTTTGGTGGTATTGATTTCAAAAGCTAAAATTACACTAGTGAAAGCCTGGTATATGTCGATATTTTTGGCTGATGACATGGGCTTTAGTATTCAGAGACCATAACCAATTTATCTATGCCTTTGTATCGCGTACAGAAATGTTATTCAGAAAATATAGAAATACTCCAGCCATTATGCGCAAATTTCCTAGTACATACGGATAAGAATTTGGAAGAAATTCAACCCAACGTTCGTATGTAGTTTGATAATTTATTCAAAGGATTTGTGACTTTTCATGTAATTTTTACTAGTTGCTCTCAACTCTTGTTTTATATGTCTCCATTCTTTGGGGAAACTAAGAGTACTGCTGTTTTTCTTACACCATTTTACAATGTCACCATAAGCTTATTAGAAAAAAGAAACAAAATAAGTCGTCTAACTTCTGCATGTGTATCTAGTTTCACCAATAGTTCAATATCTTGTGAGATTTATTAATTTTGTTTTAGTATGAGTTATATGTTAAAATTTACATAAAACTCTACTGAATCCACCGGAAAAAAGAATTCAAGATGGTTTCAGGATTCCGTATTTACTTTGCTGGCCAGAGTTGAAGCTACTCGTCATTTGCAATATCATTAGTTAGTTGCACACATCACTGTTTGGTATCTTAAGTAAATTGTCTGTCTCACAGGTGAGCGTTATTGATAGAGCAACTTACGTTGCATTAGAGTTCCTTTAGACTTGGAAGATGACTGCATCCAAGCCCATGACTAGGATGATCTCACATGTCATTCTAGATTTGGATGGTACACTTCTAAATACAGGTGCGCTCGTAGTGTTTCTTCTTCACGATTGTTTTTTTGCAACTTTTATCTCTGACCTAAGAATATAAATCACGTGTTTTCAAGAGTTGTTATTTTACACTCAAATATTCTTTTCCCTTTTTTCTCATTTATTACTTTGGAGTTTATATTTCATTTTTGTAACAGATTGCATTGTAAGTGAAGTATTAAAAGAATTTCTAGTCAAATATGGAAAGACATGGAGTAGCACAGGAGTTCACAGAATAGTTGGAAGGACACCTCTTGAAGTTGCAACTGCTGTTGTGGAAGAATATGGACTCGCATGCACACCAGAAGAGTTCATGTCCACAATTACTCCAATGTTTTCTGACAAGTAATCTTCAATAACATATTATTTATGTTTAAGTTTATTCTATTTCAGAATGTAAAGGCTATACTTTGATAAGCGAATGTGGATGAACATACTGATGTTATTATCTTTTTTGTTCATCAAATAACCAGTATATATATGGAAAAAAAGGTGCCTTTTGTTTTCGTGTAAGTGGATATGATTTGAGTCATCAAAACTTAATTTGACTAGACTAGACCTGATTCATGTTAAGCCAACTTCATTTCCATGTTGATGAAGCAAACAAAGAAATCATGGGAACTAAATTTCTACTTTTTCCTTTTTGAACAAAATGTTGTGGGTGATGTTGCAGTTTGTTGATGCAGAAACTGGTTATCGCCGGAGTCCGCTGGAGTGGAGGTCGATGAGGTCGCCGCCAGGGACCTGCAAAATAAAGTCTCGTCCGAAGCCGGTGGGGGGTGGCTCCGACAGGACCCTCCGACGATCAAATCAGCTGTGGCCAACAGAAATGGAGTGCTTGGAATGAGTTCCGGAGCTTGGAGAAGAAGAGAGCTTAGAGATCAGAGAGATTGGAATTAGCGTATCTGGAGGGTCCTTTATAGGCGGAGCTTAGTTGATGGTGACGGCCATACTGCCTGGCAGAGAGCCGTTGGGGCTGCATGGAGTTCGGTATGGGGAGGAAGGCGTCGTCAGATGGATGGTGACAGCAATACTGGCAGGCCGTGGGCCGCATGGAGTTCGGTACGGAGAGGAAGGCGTCGTCAGGTGGATGGTGACAGCCATACTGGCAGATCATGGGCCGCATGGAACTGGTTACAGAGAGAGTGGTGTCGCCAGTAGTGGCGGCCATATCGTCCGATCTTGTTGCTTGTTGCAGACTGATGGCGATAGTTCGTCCAGAGGAGTTCGGACTTGTAGAAGAGTTCGGCTGAAGGGAAAGCTCGGCCGTAGAGGAGTTCAGAGGGGCTCGGCCGACTGAAGGGACGGCCGCTTAGGGAGTTCGGTCGAGGGACGACCGCTGAGGAGTTCGGGCGTTGGGGTATTCCATTAAAGCTTGGCCGCTTGGAGTCCAAGGAGCTCGGCGGCTGGGGAGTCCGAAGGAGCTCGGTCGTTAAGTAGTTCGGCCGGCCGAACAGGTTCAAAGAAGCTCGGCCGCTGGTGGTTCGGCTAAAGCCCGTTTGCTGAAGCTCTTCTGCGGCTACTGGTTGTATTAGGCTGAGCATCGAACTAGACTTCGGCGGGAGCGGGGTTTATCCCCAACACTAGCCCCCCCACTTCCGAGTTCGAAAATCGAAGGAAGGAAGTGCAGGAAAGGCGACTGCCGAAGTCTTCCTCTGAGCTCCGTGCTGGTCCAGGTCGAAGCTTGGGGGAGGTCTCATCTCCAGCTAAAGTTGATATCGAAGTTGAAGCCCGGGGAAGATCTCATCTCCAACCGAGGTTGAGGGAGGCTTCGTCCGCTGCGATCGAAGTTGGAGGTTGAACTCCTCGGGGCGACATTGTCTCCTACGGCCGATGTCGATACAGGTGCTCGGGAGAGATCTGATCTCAGGACGAGGTTGTCTCCGATCTTATATCTGGCTGAAGTGGAAGTTGAAGCTCTTCAGCCGAGGTTGGCCCGGTTGCTCGGGGGAGATCTTATCTTCTTTGGCCGAGGTTGATGCGGGCGCTCGCGTTAGGATGAGGTTCTCCTCCTGTTCCTAACTTCGACTTTGCTCGCGTAAGGACGAGGTTCTCCTCTTGTTCCTAACGGACTATGGGGGCACATTCGGACCGTCGTCCGTCTTCCTCCATCACGTCTAAGGTGAACGAGGCCTTCGACTTTGCTCGCGTTAGGACGAGGTCCTCCTCCTATTCCTAACGGGCTATGGGGGCACATACGGACCGTCGTCCGCGCCTCTCCCCCCGTCTCGTTCTTTGTGAACGAGGCCTTAGACTTTACTCGCGTTAAGACGAGGTCCTCCTTCTGTTCCTAACGGGCTGTGGGGGCACATACGGACCGTCGTCCGCGCCTCTCC
The DNA here is from genome assembly GCA_006176705.1 of Cocos nucifera. NCBI lineage: Eukaryota > Viridiplantae > Streptophyta > Magnoliopsida > Arecales > Arecaceae > Cocos > Cocos nucifera. The sequence goes on from QRFJ01000579.1 coordinate 1,000,912, forward strand.
CCCTGTCTCGTCCTTTGTGAACGAGGCCTTCGACTTTGCTCGCATTAGGACGAGGTCCTCCTCCTGTTCCTAACGGGCTGTGAGGGCACATTCGGACCATCATCCGTCTCCCCCATCTCGTCCTTTGTGAACGAGGCCTTCGACTTTGCTCGGAAGAGATCTCATCTCTGGCCGAGGTTGTCCACGGTCGCTCGGGAGAGATCTTATCTCTAGCCGAGGTTGTTGCTCGCGTTAGGACGAGGTTCTCCTCCTGTTCCTAATTGAGGTTGACTCGGTTGCTCGGGAGAGATCTCATCTCTGGCCGAGGTTGTCCACGGTTGCTTGGGAGAGATCTTATCTCTAGTCGAGGTTGTTGCTCGCGTTAGGACGAGGTTCTCCTTTTGTTCCTAACCGAGATTGACTCGGTCGCTCGGGAGAGATCTTATCTCTAGCTGAGGTTGTCCACGGTCGCTCGGGAGAGATCTTATCTCTAGTCGAGGTTGTTGCTCGCGTTAAGACGAGGTTCTCCTCCTATTCCTAACGCGGCAATTATTGACTGCTTCTTCCTGTCATCGTATAGTTTTCGCATCCAGAAATAATATTATCGAAAGAAAAGAATTTTATTGAAAGGAAGTTACTAGCAGCGCATCCCCAAATTCTGTATTTCAAGGTCGGTCGTGGTAGCGTTGTTCCTCCACATTTCTTCGACAATAAGTCCCGGGGTGGACGACCTCCTCATGCTGGCCTTCTCAATTTGGTGCAAGCTCTTGTCACCAGGAGACGACGAATCGCTGATGCACCAAGTTCCTCTCAGGGGCAATATGGATGAGGCCGTAAGGTGGCCGAGCTCCTTGCGGTCTCTGGCTATGGCAGTGCCGAGCTCCTTGCCGTCTCTGGCTATGGCAGCGCCCTTGGCCGATCTTTTCCTTCTTCAGGCTGGTGCTGGAGGAATTAACCTAGCCGTCCCTTTCCGATGAGCTCCTCAATTCCGTCTTGGAGCTGCATGCATTCCTCAGTGTTGTAGCCGTAGTTGCGATGGTAGAGGCAGTACTTGCTTCGATCGCCCTTGTTTGGAGAAGACTGTAATCCTTCTGATCTTGGCAGCTGGTTCTTCACTTCGGTGAGAATCTGAGTTCGAGGAGCGTTGAAGGGGGCATAGTCGCGGAACCTTCCGGGAGGAGGGCTTCTTCGCGCCCCTCTGTCAGGGCTCCCTCGGTGATGAGTTCGAGGAGTTCGAGCCCGCCTGCTTTCGGAGGGGATCTGCGAGCGCGGCCGAACTTCGCTTGGTTCTCCATCGTCCGCCAGCCGCTCTCTCAGGGCTTCTTCGTCCTTCAACTTGAAGGCTTCTTCCGCACGGGCATATCTCTCAGCCCGAGCCAGCAGATCGGTGAAATCCCTGGGATACTTTTTTTTCAGGGAGAACAGCAAGTCATTTTTCTGAAGGCCGTCCTTGAGTGCGGCCATCGCAACAGACTGGTCCAAGTCCCAGACCTCCAATGCCGCGGCATTGAATCGGGTGACGTAAGCCCGGATGGATTCCCCCCGCTTCTGCTTGACACTCATCAGGAAATCCGAACCTCGGCGCGGACGTCGGCTGCTGACAAAGTGGGCTGCGAACTGACTGCTCATCTGGTCAAAACAGAAGATCGTGCTCGGCTTCAATGCCGAGTACCAGTTTCTAGCTACTTCCTTTAAGGTAGATGGGAAAGCTCGGCACAGTATGGCGTCTGAAGCATCGTGGAGTAGCATCATGGCACGGAAGGCCTCCAGATGATCAACCGGGTCGGAAGTTCCATCGTAGCTCTCAAGTTGAGGGAGCTCGAAGTTCGGTGGAATGGGTTCTTGCATAATTCGGAGGGAGAAAGGAGGTTCGTCGTGGACGTCGGCTTGATGAGTCGGGGCAATGTGGCCGAGCTCTTCAATTCGCCGGTCCATCTCCCGCAGTCTGCGATCGAGGGCGTCGCCTTGGTTGCAGATTTTGGGGGGCTTCCGACTACAAATGGAGAAGGTCTCCCCTAGGAGAGAACAGTGATCCGAACACGGATCCTCGGCTCTCTGTTTTCCCTTCTCAGGGGCGACAGGTACGTTGGCCCTGGTACTCTTCCTTGGGGCCAGTTTCCGACATTCCGATGGTGGGTTTTCTGGTGGAGTCGCCACCAAAGGCTGTTGTATGGCCTGCAATGCCTCCGTAAGGCCACGGACCTGTCGGACAAGCTGGTCGAACTGCTTCACATCCACCGCGGGTACAGGTGGAGCCCAAGCTACCGGGGCTGAAGCAGGAATAAACGGATCTGGATGGGATCGGACCGCGGAGGCCGCCGAGCGTCGAGTCGAAGCTCTCCTCGGAGGCATTTTTTCTTCGAGAGAGAAGAGGGAGATCTCCGGAGAGGGAAGAGAAATCATCGCCGAGCACTCTTTTAAGAATAAGGGAACCTCGGAGGTTTGGGGGGCCCTTCCTCTAGCGCCAATCTGTTGACGCAGAAACTGGTCGTCGCCGGAGTCCGCTGGAGTGGAGGCCGATGAGGTCGCCGCCGGGGACCTGCAAAATAAATTTCCGTCTGGAGCCGGTGGGGGGTGGCTTCGGCAGGACCCTCCGACGATCAAGTCAGCTTTGGCCAACAGAAATGGAGTGCTCGAAATGAGTTTCGGAGCTTGAAGAAGAAGAGGAGAGCTTAGAGATCAGAGAGATTGGACTTAGCGTATCTGGAGGGTTCTTTATAGGCGGAGCTTAGTTGATGGTGACGGCTATACCGCCTGGCAGAGAGCCGTTGGGGCCGCATGGAGTTCGGTACGGGGAGGAAGGCGTCGTCAAGTGGATGGTGACAGCCATACTGGCAGGTCGTGGGCCGCATGGAGTTCGGTACGAAGAGGAAGGCGTCGTCAGGTGGATGGTGACAGCCATACTGGCAGATCGTAGGCCGCATGGAACTGGTTATGGAGAGAGTGGTGTCGCCAGTAGTGGCGGCCATATCGTCCGATCTTGTTGCCTGTTGCAGACTGATGGCGACAGTTCGTCCAGAGGAGTTCGGACTTGTAGGAGAGTTCGACTGAAGGAAAAGCTCGGGAGGAGCTCGACCGTAGAGGAGTTCGGAGGGGTTCGGCTGACTGAAGGAACGGCCGCTTGGGGAGTTCGGCCGAGGGACGACCGCTGAGGAGTTCGGGCGCTGGGGGATTCCGTTAAAGCCCGGCCACTTGGAGTCCAAGGAGCTCGGCGGCTGGGGAGTCTGAAGGAGCTCGGTGGCTGGGAAGTCCGAAGGAGCTCGGCCGCTAAGTAGTTCGGCCGGCCGAACGGATTCGAAGAAGCTCGGCCGCTGGGGGTTCGGCTAAAGCTCGTCTGCTGAAGCTCTTCTGCGGCTACTGATTGCATTAGGCTGAGCATCGAACTAGACTTCGGTGGGAGCGGGATTTATCCCCAACACAGTTCAATGACAAAATTAGATTTTAAAAAAAAAAAAAAGAAATCACTGTCATATCCATGACTACTGTCAGTAATCCTAGAGTTGACTTGGAGATTGATCTGATACCAAGATTAATGCCATGTTATGTTTTCATTTTCATATTCACATGGTAATGTATGATTGTCATAAATTGATCATACTGGCCATACTTCATTTCATTCTAATATTCTTTTTTTTTTAATTTATTATCTAAGTGTTAACTACTTTAGGTAGTCTGCAAAAAATTGATTAGCATTGATTTTGGGCACTAGGGAGGTTTGGTTGATGTGTTCTTTTATCTTCTTTATGTGCCTTTGGAATGGACTTTGTATTTCCACTCATTAAGAAGAACTAGCTATTTCTTAGTATATTAATAGCTGGAAAGCTTATCATGTTTTAGCATAACATCCTCATAATGTGAAGTTTATATGAATTCTGAACCAACCTTAGGCGCTTGTCCCATTATTATGTGGTTATCTATAAAGCACAATTATAAATGAGGTTCCATTAAAATGAGGAAATAAAATTACATGCAGTTGTCTACCCGCTAAACCTTCTCATGAAATGTGCTGATGATTTACACTAACCTGGCAGGTAATAGGTGATATAATAGAATGATACAAGTTAGTAATCTGGTTAACTCTTTTTATGTTTGTGTATAGAAGAAGAAACAATTACAATGTTGATTAAGTTGAAGATAAACATCAAGTATGAAAATAAAAATATCAACAATGATAACAAAGTTAGATTAACCTACTTCACTCCTATACTACTATCCTTTATCAGTCCGGTCCATCAGTCATGCTACATTTCCAATACATTGACAAATATAATATTCCAAAACTCATGGTTACTCCAAAAGTGTGTAGTCTGGCATTTAAATAATGCTTCTTCAAGTCCTTCGGCCATATCCATCAAGCATTTATTGCCTCTAATATCTGTATTTCTGTCCCTTTCCTTGCAGGGGACATGTTTGATGGACTCTTCATATGACCAGATCATGTCAATCTGCATTTAAAACCTTTGTTCTTTATTGGTGTGCCTTTTAGTCTTTATTCAAATTTAAGCACATTTTGAACAGGCAATCTTCTTATAAGCAAACATCATTTCAAAATAATAGCCATAAAAGTAGCCAAGAACTTGTATCACTTCTATTTAAGTTTTTCTTGAGGTATTCTGGCCATGAGGACTGGCACTTTTAGTCCTATCTCTATCATTTAATTGATCTTTACATTCATGGATGCTCCAACGAAAATGTAACTTGATCAAACAGCACTTAAGAAATGTAACAATTCTTCTGTTGTGGGCTTGCTTACCATGCTTTTCTTTATGAATTTAGTACTCAGTTGTTCAAACAGTTCAAGACAATATGTGTATGGCCCACTATATCTGTACAACTTGATTAGATGACTCAGATACTGCAAATCAAAACCCAAGGTGACAATTAAAGTTGGAGGTGCAATAATTTATTGGTTGTTGTAAGATAATTTTCAGTCCTTTGTCATGAGGTATTATAGATAAATGCATCTGGTTGCTGCAGATGGTGCAAAATTAAAGCTCTTCCAGGTGCTAATCGGCTGATTAAACATCTAAGAGGCATGGGTGTGCCAATGGGTTTGGCTTCAAACTCTCCAAAATCAAACATAGAAGCCAAGATCTCTCACCATCACGGTATATTTCTTGTTAGAGTCTAGAAACACGTTAAATTATTCATTCTCCATAGAAAAGTAAATTTGTTGTTCTTTTTGACATTTTGGTTAGCTTTTGCAATCTTTGAGCTTACTGGTTTGGTATATTCTGATGTATAGGCTGGAAAGAATCATTTACTGCAACTGTTGGTGGTGATGAAGTGGCAATGGGGAAGCCATCTCCTGAAATGTCAGGCACCAAAAAAACAGTTTGTTTGGTTAATTTTCATATATTTGCCACAATTCAGAAAATTAATATTTGTAAGTCTGAATTATGGATTTTTTCTTGGTCTTGGAAGTTTCCTTGAGGCTGCTAGAAGAATGAATGCTGATCCTTCAAATTGCCTAGTGATTGAGGATTCATTGTAAGTTTTGCTAATCTTTATTATCCTTTTCTTTTTGCTGATATGAATCCTATTTCTGGATATCATTTTGTCATAAATCATATGGATGCTACATAGCCAAAATGTATTGATCAGATATTCCTTTTGTTTTTGTTTACAAAGAGCTTGATGAGTTGTAAAAGCAATCATATGAGTGGCCAATGTTTTCTTAATACTGGCAACCTATTGTTAACTGATGTTGCTTATTTTATAAACTGTTAATAATTAATGCTATGTATTCATTTAACTGCTTTAGTCATGATAAGTAATTTTTGGTACCATACTAGGGCTGGTGTCATGGCTGGCAAGGCCGCAGGAATGAAGGTGGTTGCTGTACCATCTTTACCAAAACAAGCTAGTTCTTTCAGTTCAGTTGATGAGGTGATCAATTCTCTCCTCGATCTGCATCCTGAGAAGTGGGGTTTGTCACCATTTGAAGATTGTATGCTACTCGACCTAGCAGCTCATATATAGCCGTAATTTTTCATAGCATTACCCGAACTACCGTCCATTTTTTAATGAAGCTGCCATTAGCGGCTGACAGGGATAGAAGGTACTTTGCCAATTGAACCATGGTATATTGGAGGACCTGTTATCAGAGGATTTGGCCGTGGCTCAAAGGTACTTGGAATACCAACAGGTGAGTCACAATCTAATACATTTATCATATTGGTGCTGATGATGTTCATAACATCATGTGCCTATTATTACATTTATCAGATGCTTTGGGTCTTAACTTACATCTTCCTACAAGTAATATAAATATGTTGAAGTCACTGAAATGAAACTGTTATATGGATGATCATTTTTAAATGTCAGATAGGTAGTCTTTCATCTGCCTAGTTTGACAATTTGTTTGTCCCATCTTATTCTGTTGGTTTTAGTTGATATTTATGATATTTTGTTGATTTTAAATCTGAGAGAGTTTCTTAGAACGTCATTTGGATTAATCCTATAATGTGCATCCAAGGTCTTTCCACCATGCTTGCATGTGACAATACATCACTTTCGGGCTTCAAATCATATTACCATAACCAAAATAGCAGAGGTTTATTTATTTGTCTCAAAATCATGTTAAGCTAAATCATTGCAACAAACAATGATCCTAAGTTTCACAATCAATGCCCAGGTCATAATGGGGCAACCTCACTATTGAGCCAAGGCCTACCCTCCCCTGACCCCATAGTGTTAGGAGCCTTATGCACTAGGATGCCCTTTTTAATCATTATCTTAGCAAATAGCTAAATGTCATGCATTTGGTCTCAGCATCGTGTAACATTTAAATCATTGAAATGATAAAAAAAATCTCAATTTTATCGGTGGGCAATAGATCAAATTTGGGGTTTCTAATCCTAATAATCATCATAACCGAAAAGCTAAGTTCCATCCCTTTGATCTTGACATCATCAAACCAAAAATCGTATGGTCAAACAAATGAAGGTATAAACATGTTCAACAAAATAATTAGTCACATTTTCAAATTGTGTGGATCTTTTGTGAAGTATATTGTAACAACTTAGGATCTCACCCAAAAGCCTAGTCAAAAATTGTTATTTAAGTTCCTTGGCGTTATGTGAGTATCCAAGATTTCTCCAACACAACCATTATGGGACTAAATATGTGCCTGCAAGAGTTCTTATGTACTCTTCCCTGTTTATGTCCTGGCATTTTTGCTAGGGTAAGAGTCTAAATCCAATCAAATGCAATTAGAAACACCATAATCAGCTTGTGTTCAACCTCAAAATGGCCCGTAACATAGTATCTCCTAGTCCACACAGCCCATGGGCCTAGTTCGCTCAATACCATTCTAACAAGTCAGGATATCACCCAAAAAGGCTAACCAGAACTTGCTATTTAGATTCTGTTGGCCTTGTTTAAGCACCCATGTTCTACCTAGTGCTCAATTGATGTGGGACTAACACATGCGCAGATGGATCCTCACATATTTATTAGACCAGATGGACTATTTTTGAAGTGGCACATGTTTAATTCACATATTTTGTTTCTTATTGTGTTTGTATATGCATATCCCATTTATCATGTTTAGATAAACATAACCTTCATGAGAAACAAGAACATCAGTATTTTAGATGGATGTTGTGTCTTTCTTATTCATTGTTTACCAGATTACTAATGAAAATGATAATTCAATCAAATCTATTGAAGTAAATTTTACTTACATTGAAGACCTCTATTTCTTTGTTGAATGGAACTCAATCAAGTTTTTTACTTTGTCCTTATTTACTCCTCTTTCCTTGCCCTCTTTTCTTCTGATAGCTTTATGGAGTATCTTTATGTACTCCAACTGGTATAAATTTCCATCAGTTTACAGTCTTGCCGTGATTTGAGAGCCTTTAAAGCTATTTTCTTCTTCATACTTTATCCTAATATGGACCTGTTATTTATGTTGATAATTCTTCTCACACACTTCAAAAATTTGCTGAATCACATATGGAGCTCTTGAAATTTGTTGGCAGAGGGTATTAGTGAAAGACAAAATTGCAGGCCTCCTTGCCTTCTCTTTTTTCATATTCTTCTCTATTATTTTCTCTTCTCTCTTATTATTATTCTTCTTTCTCTTATTCTACCTTTCTTTCCTTCTTAAATCTTTCCATCTTTCACCTTATTCAGTTCTCTCTATTGCTACAATACAGCATCTTGCTGCTATATGTCATATCTGAATATTAGTGTTGCAGATCTCCTTTCTGTAGATATGAACATCTTATCCAAGTAATACCCTGCAGATCTCTCCTGTGTTCGGTTTGGAGCTTCAAGTTGACTTTGTTTTACAATATTTGCTGAGTTAGAGGGCCAAGTTGTCATAAATTTCAGATTGATCCAGATCCAAATTGACTAGCGGTCATTAATTTATCATGTAGCTGAGGCTACATTAAATATTCTGGGAACATCAATTGTATATGCGAAAATTTGTTTTCTTCCTGTAATACACTAGTCATGCAAATATCAAACTTTTAGTGATATTATACCTATCATATGGGTTTTATTTTCCATGTATGCAGAACTTGTTGCCACTGTTGAAAACATGTGTTTCCTTTCTTGCAGCTAATTTACCTGCGGAAAACTTCTCTGCACTACTTTCGGAACATACTTCCGGAGTGTATTTTGGCTGGGCTGGGCTAGCAACACGAGGTATCTATAAGATGGTCATGAGTATTGGTTGGAACCCATACTTCGACAACACTGAAAAGACTATAGTGAGCGTGCTTTACTCTAAAGTCCTGTGCAGTTGTTTCTCTTCTTTTTTCTACTAAATATCATTGCTCGCAGGAACCATGGTTGCTTCACAAATTCAATGAGGACTTTTATGGAGAGGAGCTGCGTCTTGCCATAGTGGGCTATATAAGACCAGAGGTATTTGGGGTCAACACGACAAAATCCAGATATGGTTTCTCAATTACTTTTCTTAGTTGTGGTATTTTTATTGCTTGAAACCCACAGGCCAATTTTGCATCACTAGAGAGCTTGATAGCAAGGATTCATGAGGACGGGAGAATTGCAGAGAAAGCTCTAGATCTTCCTATGTATGCCTGCTCTAAGGATTCACCATATTTAACAAATGCCTTGTCATAGAATGTCATTCATGACGCAGGATGGTGTTTAAGTTTAAAAAAGAGAGGGTCCTTGTTGAAGGGGCTCTGAAGAGAGATCTTGCATGAGAGATTTCTCAATCTATATAAAGGAAACATTCCATATGGGAGGTTAGAGCATCCTAATATGTACCATATATGACTGCTTGATGAGGCTTGGCTCTTTCTTGTGGAAAGCTTGTTGGTAGCTTTGGCCAGCCATGTAACATGGTGCATGCATCTTAACTTGATAGACAGACATAGTTTTGGCCAAAGTCTCTCTAGCTTTCCCTTGAAAAGAGTGAGAAATGAATGGATAATGTTATGCTTTTGTAATTGAGGATATTTTTGATATATAAATAACTTGCTCGGTGACTTTGCTGGTGCATTTCTCTTACCTTATTGACAACGAGTCAAAACTTGAACGAAGAGGAACGCCATTAGGGTTCATTTGGTTGAGGATAATTTGGCATGAGAAAATAAATCTCATGTTAAATTATGATATTTAATATAAAAAATGAAAGAGAGATGATAAAAAAATTGGCAAGTTCTATATTTATTTTTTGAATAGAGAAGGTAAAATAAATATCATGAAAGATTGATATTTATTGAATTTTGGTGGTAGTAATCTATATCTGAAAAAAAATATTTTTAATAAAACTATATATAATTATTAAATTTATTTTAATATTTTTTTAAATTTATTCAATAAAATGTTTTTACAAAAAAATTAAGAGGAAGATTATATTATGCAAAGGATTATGTAATTATAGTCATTATATAAAAATTAATTAAAGATGATAATCTTTCTTAGTTTTAAAAATTATTTTATGTTAAAGAGTATATTTATAAATTTTATTAAATTTTTATATAAGATTACGTAATAATTTTTTTCAAGTGTTATTTTTAGAAGTAATTTTTTCTACTAAATAAATATAGTAAAAATTATTTTTTATAATTATTATTTAGATAAATAATTTTTATAAATTATTAAATTATGTTATAATTTGACACATCTCAACCAAATGGATTGTGGGGTTATATAGACTTCTCTCTTTTGTTGGGGGTAATTAATGCAGACATATTTATGGTTCTTGGAGATCATGTATGTGCGGAGCGTGTTACTTGGACATTGAAATCGGAGATGGACCTCTTTCCCTTTCTACTTTGCATAGGTTTCTCAGAAAAGTGATAACAATAATAATAATAAGGATTGCTACGTATACATGATGGATAAGGGTGAGTCCTGGTGTAGTCATAATCTGAAATATAAAAATAGCCTTTCTATATGTAGGGGTGATATTGCACGCATTTAATCTTGGGAAGTACTTTCTATACCATGGATAGTGTAGCTCCATGGACACCATCCATGGAGATTGGCTCTCGCACGAGGATGAAAGAAATTTTTTTTTGAGTGCTGCGCTCCGGTTTCGTATGAGAGTCAATCACTATGGATGGTGTTCATAGAGCTACACCATCCATGACGTAGAAAGAATTTTTCTTTAATCTTTTCTAGATCTAGCAATGGTGGGGGTTGAAAAATCCGGCAACATCTATGTGAACAAACAAAATTTAGGAAGACATAATTTTTCAAACATATATCACATTCCAGTGAGTTCAAATTTGTTAAAAATATTCTTTTGAGATCTATAATTGATATATCTCCCATGGATAAAATCTAATTTCTTTGGACCAAAAAGTGGTAGAATGTTCATCTACAATCTAGCAATAGTCTTTTTCTGATTTTTAGAATTTGTCAGATTTTGAATCTTTTACTTGGATATAGGCATGAATAAAAGTTGTCTAATGTTGATGTTGTGGGGAATGTGAACCTTGCAGGGCTTACAAAAATGGTGTTTGATATTTAAGAATTATGATTTTTTTTTTTTTTTTGATTCTATATTTTCATCTTTTCTTCTATTGAATCTCTCTTCTAACTGTTCTTGTTTCTTCCCTCCCGAAGAATCTTCGCACCCTTAGATTTGTTGTACATGGTTCAAATAGGGCGTTCCAAATTCTATATGACTACACACACATCAATGAAGCTTGAGAAATGGTCCAAAATGTGACGAAACAACATATAACTGATCTCGATGTAAGATTAAGCAATGCTGCATCATTTTTTCTGATGGAAGGTTGTGCCCACCAAGTTTCAAATATAATTTTGAAAAATTCCCGATAAAAGTTTTGAACAAAGCTAAATAAATAAAAAACATTCGACACTGGTTTGCACCATTTCTAGCTACCACATAATATAATGCTTTAGGTCCGAATGACAAACCTGTAGGAATGGCTTCAAGAACGACGACCATCCCGTCCCTACGAGCACGATCGCATTAAACAGCAAAATCCCCTAAACCCCCCCCCAAAACGTCGAAGGCTACGTCCCGGTCCTCCGCACGGGAAGAAGGTGAAGTATATTTTTTGGCAGCTGAGTTGTCCTCGCCGGGAGATAAATATCCCTGTCGCCACCCTGCATGTTGTACATCTCGGTCCTCACGTACGTCCATCGTCACCGCGACGTAGAGCCGGCAGTAGCAGAACATAGGAGGCTGTATTCATCTTGATGCATGACCTCCACCGACCGGCCGGGTGCTACTCTCGATGTACAGCGAGTGATTGATGATGCCGGAGAAAGGAAGAAGCCATGATCGAGTGCGGGGTTGACGTCGGATTATGTTGTTGAGGTGGTGGCTTCAATGAGACGCCTTTGATAGAGACGGCTGCATGGCCGCGTCTCAAGTAGATGAATAAGATCTGGTTACTGGTGGTGAATTTGGATGTTTTTGATCTCTGAGATGGTGAGGGAGAGGGTGGATAGGAGGGGAAGATGAGGAGTAGGTCCAATAATGGTGGGTTGGGGTGTAAGCTGATGGGAAGTGAAAGTGGTGGTAGTAATGGTATTCTCTTATTCGTATATAGACTTTCTTATACGCTCTCTAATAATAGATCACTCCTGATTATCTTATCTAATTAATAATAATATTTGATATAAAAAATATCCATATTATTATTATTGCCTCGCTTAGAAACCGAGGATTGCACCTGTATGATATTGGAGTACTACGTCTTTGCAACGACGGCAGGCAACTTGCAAAAGAAAGTCTTCTTGTTGGAAGTTATCTGAGGACTCTCGGATGATTAAATCAATCGAAGAAAGAAAACAGCTTAAGTAGAAAGACAGAAGCAAGAGCTAGAGCTTATAAAAAGCTTACCAGATCTTCTTTGGGTTACCAGTATTTATAGGATAAAGGATACCATTACTATGTAACACTTATCCCTAAATGTTTGAGACATAAGAGCTATGGCATTTAGTGGAAGGGTATCTCATTAACTGCTATTAAGACGGAGTAATGAGCCACTCGTGGATGACTATTGCGCGCTATGTTTAATGATAGTCAATGCTTATGTCTAATAACCATCGCTCGATTCTTATTTTTTCGAAATCAAGATAGTTGATAAAATACTGAGAAAGTCGTCAATCCCGAATATTATTTAGGATTGTCGGTTGTATGTTGATCCCATTTGGCCAAACTCGATTGTATATTGATCTTAGTTGGCCCAGCTTAGTCGACTGAACATAGTCGATGGAATATGGTCGGCTCAATTTAGTTGACGAAACATAGTTGGCTCAACTTAATCTGTTCAATTTGATCGACAGAGCATAATCGGCTTAACTTGATCGACAGAACATAATCGATTAAACAACAAGAATCTACCCCAATAATTATATTATATTTTTATTTTAAATAATTTTTATTTTAATATGTTAATTCAAATTTGATCAGATCAGTGACGTACGTATACTAATAATAAGAAGATACCGATCATGAGAAACTCGACAACCATTATAATATATGCAATAGCATATTTGATCGCTCTAGGATGGCCGGATTTAACTTGTATATATAAATAAATAATTTAGAATTTAGCAATAACATTTCAAAATTTTATAAATTTTAATATATTTATCAGTTTATTAGTTAAATAGTTCTAATTCGTGGAACAAAATTATAGAGGCTTTTACAATAAATAATAAAAATTACTTAGAGGAAGGTAGTATTGTTTATAAAGATTTTTAAGGGTGTAAAATGAGAAATGCTGTAAGCAATTTATTATTAAAAGTCATATTTTGTTATAATATTTTTTTTGATGTCAAAGAGTGATAAGACCAAAGGAGTTCGGCCGAGATTGGTTTCCATTAAAGGAATTTCCAAGGAGAAGAGAGGTGGATGGTGAAGAAATAGAGTACGCTTTGCATGGCATGGTTTTGGAATGGTGGCAATTGACTGTTTGACATGTCCATTCCATGGATTGAGCTTCACATGGCTGTAGTAACGATTCTATGAAACCACTAATGACTGATTAATAATTTGTTATAACCATCGATGTCATTTATATAACAATCTCAAATTTCGTAAGCAATGCGTCAGCATGATAGGTCTTTGATAAAATAGGCAAAACTTCCCCATCCAAGCCTCACCTAAAATAGTTCAATAAGCATTGGAAAGACATCTCGATGTTGGATGATTTGAAAGTAATTTGATGTTGAAATCCATCTTGTATTGATTGTGGTGATATCATATATTAGGCTAATATGCATTGGACCGAAACTAGATCTATCGTTCACGTAACTTGTAAAAACTTAAGCTCATTGATGCTTTTAATCTGTTTTGGAAGGATTTGGAGATCGTTTAGAGCTCGTGTCTTAGAAGACTTGGACCTTTGATTTTATTCCAACATAACTTTCATTGCATCCATGACTGCTTCTTCATCCTTGAATGGTTTCAACATCTTATTTCAGTCTTTTAAGAATTATCATAGAATTTGATTTGGAGGATCCAAGATCAAGAAAAAATAGGGTTAAACATCTTCGGCCATGAAGATCAAAAGCTATTTCTAGAAGCATGATGTTCTACTAAGCAATCATTTATTTTTTTGGTAACATAAAAATTATTCCCCAATTATCAAGTTCATAATACATACATATATACATTTAAAATACATACATATCCATGTATGCATGGATGTATGTATATTTTCAAATATTTCTAGAAATAAATATTTTGCTCTACGATGTCTAAGATAGATTCATAAATGATGAAACTAGACTTAGGTGAATGAAAAATAGTTAAATAAAATAAAAAGTTCATATACACTATTGTTGTGAGAGTGATCTTTGTTGTCCACTTGGCACCATGTAAAACTTCATCAATGTGGATGACATTAAATTATAATTGCATGTCAATATTTTATTAGATAACTCTAGCAGTAGATTTGGATTACACTTTTGATTTTATTCCAACACAACTTTCGGTGCATCCATAACTCTTCTTCTTCATCTTTGATGGTTTTAACCCCCCTTGTTTCAGTCTTCCAGAGCATTGATTGTCAAGTTTGATTTGGAGGGTCCACCATCAAGAGACATCAAGGCCGAACATCTTCACCCTTTTTCCTATCTTGTAAATGAAGATCAAAAGCTATTTTTAGAAGGGTGGCATCCTATTAAATAATCATTCAATTTTTTTAGCAGCATATATGAAAATTATTCTTCACACATATATATATATACATAAGTGATAAAAAAAATATATATTTAATTTAATTTTATTTAAATTATTCAATTTTTGACTACTTGATGCGTAGACTAGAAATTTTTAAATCATATGATTTTTTATGTGTATGCAGTTTTTAGATTGTAAATCATATTCAATTATTTGGATTATTGATATAAAATTTTTATTATAAAATTTTGATCTAAGTGGATTTGAGTCCCCATCCAGTCGACCTGATTCTATCCTAGCTCTTTCTATCTCTCTCTTTATGTATGTATGTGTATATATATATATATATATATATATATATATATATATATATATATATATATATATATATATATATATATATATATATATATATATATATATATATGTTTGTTTGTTTGTATGTATGCGTATCTTACTATCCGTCTCTGCAAATGTATATCTATGTATGTATATTTTCTTAAATATTTCTAGAAATAAATATCCTAATCTGCCATATCCAAGATGGATTCATAATTGATGGAACTAGACCGTAGGTGAATGAATAATAATTAAATAAAACAAAAAAGTTCTATATATACTATTGTTGTCATCCTGTTGGCCCCATATAAACACCATCAAGTGGATGGCATTAAATTATAATTGCATATCAATATTTTATTAGATAACTCCACTACACTCTGGTCCCATGCCAGCTGAGCAACCAGAATATTGGCATGCGAAAAGCAATGACGCATGAATAACGCCCCAGATAAAAGTCCATATTTATCCAAGGATTATCTCAATTTTGTGCTCTGCAATCAATTGGCAAATGACTCAGACTGAGTAAAATGAATTGATTCTTTGTAAGATTCTAGAACCCTAGTAAACTAGTAGTTTTTTCCTACAAGAATTCCCACATTTGCCGTCCGAATTAATCCTTGAGAATGTTTTGATTAAAAAATATTTAAAAAAATAAAGAGAGAGAGAGAGAGAGAGAAGGTCCCCTCAAAAGCTTCTTTCCTCTTTGGTATTTGTTTAGTATGTCGCTCTTAATTATTCTGAAGTTAAATTGTTCCTCAGGCAAACCACATAAACAACATATGCAACTCATCTTAATTGCGTTTAAGAACCTAGAAGTGAATTTGAATCCCTAGATGATAGATTTAAAATTACATTACAAAATGGCATCAAATGCTACACTCTTGCAGGGCCACATGAACAATTGGAGATTAGGCTCGAGTGAGTCACCGAGACCGGAGGGTCATGACAATGGAATGTTGCATTCACTTAATCGTTTCGATAATAATCTGGAACTTTTTGGGAGTGAACATTTGCTATAATTTTATGCTCTAATCCATACATCATGGTGACCAGGTGTCGCTGCGGTGATGCGTCAAGGTCGTCGCCCCACACTTAGAGCATATAATAATAGATATTGATTTCATGCTTACCCACATTCAATCTAATAAAGGAAGATTAATAAAGCCGAAAGCAAGTTAAAAGACTTCTTAGGTGTACCATGTGGAGAGGGGCCATGGGTCATGTAGGCTCTATCAAGGAACAACAACCACCCACTATTTCTCACAGCATCCGACGCGTATATCTTCCCCTTCTCTGTTGACTGGGTGGTTGCTCCTTAAAGGCACGCCTCCACAAGAAGCATCAAAGATATGTTGATGTAGGGTAAGTGGTCCATACTTATATATTTAAAATGAACTAAGGATCTAACTCTATGTCATTAGGGATGGCAGGCCTTTTGATTTGATTCTTGGAACGGACCGTGCTTATATTTCAAATAAACTAGGGTTTATATGCTTTATGGTAAGAATAGTATACCACATATGATCATCAAAATTTTCAATTAAGAATGCACTGCATGTAGCATTAGGTGCAAACTATGATGTACCGAGGTGCTTTGATATGCTCCACGTAGGACCGTCAATTTTTTTAATTAAGAATGCATCGTATGTGGTATTAGGTGCATATGTCTAGATGCTTCAATATGCCAAGACTAGGGTAATCAATAATTTAACCAGGAAAGAAATGTTGATATTCGAAATTAATAACGGAAATTGATTGGACTAGATGACCTATGACAACTCATCGTAAGGTACTTGAGAGGATGCACCAAAATACTTCTTTCCATTGGACCCATACTCGAACAAAAGTTAACATAAAAAGAGGCACCTTAAAGGTTATGTAATGTATGCACACTCGCAATTAGCTGCTTTTAGTAAACCTAGGTTTAGATTCATATGGGATACTATTCAAATTCCAGCTATAATGCCTTATTTAGTGCCCGATGTTTCTATAATGCTTCTAATTTTACATTTATTTTTAGTGGTCATATATTATCACATTTATTAAGACAAATTATACCTCTTTTACCAATATATTTCGCATTTCTATCAGAGAGTTATATTCAGGAAGAAATGGCTCATATTATTCTTTTGTGAGAAGAACCAACGAGTGACATCTATATCGAAACCTACCTTGACTAGGCCTGTCTATGGTCCCTAATTCGATGGAAGCCTACCCTAGATCTGGCTTTTAGGTCTAAGGGCAAGGATTCAGTTTTAGATCATAGATTTGGCTATGTTAATTATATCTTCCTAAGATTCTAGCTCAACACTATGGATCTTTTGGTTTTTGGAACAAAAGTTCAGCTAACCCTAGGAAAATAATGTCTTCTTAACTTTGCAACGATGTTACGTTCGAAGCATTACTGGCTTCCACTAACAAGATCAATTTAATTAAAACCTCTAACTTGGCATGGAAATTTTCTTAGTCGGGCTTATGATAAGACAATATGGAGCACTACAAACTTGATACCTAATTTTTTATAAAATTGCTCGACCATAATATGGCATCTTGGTGCATGCACCAAAAGTTAGGGTCCGTGTGGGGCATAATACTCTCTGATAAGAGACGGTTCGAACACAGTGTCTTTGTTTGACTCTTGGTCAACTTAGCCAACACGTTGTGATGGTAAACTGTTGACCTAAAGTGCCAACCCATGTAAGATGACCAACGCATGCCAACTAGTGTAGATAGCTATGAAGAATGACTCGTGTGTTTTGAGGCCCACTACCTAACAACCGTCCTAGCCCTAGGATAAAAAGGATAATTATCACTAAACCAACAAATATTTAAGTATATCTCCTTTGCAATGATGAGGTTAAAACATCAAACTTTGTACTCAAAACCAGCAATTACGGCCCTTTCATCTAGATTTTAAACTATACTTTTAACAATTTAAACATTGATATCATTTTTCTTTCTTCCTTTTTTTTCTTTTTTTTTTCTGGTTGTTGTAATTATTGTGATTGTGGTTGGGGGTGGGGGACCAACAGATCACTTATAGGAATTAATAAATTTTGGTAGTGATAGTAGTAATCTGAAGTACATGTCACAAAAGAAGAAGCAAGGTTAAAAGAAAAAGGAGTTTGAGCACCATAAGTATATGGTGGTCCTTCAAGTAAATTCTCTCCTAATTACCAATTAGTGTGAGGGAGATGGCTTTTGATAGGGAGATGCATAGCATGGAGGATTCTCAAGTAGGATATAAATAAGAAAGCACGCTCCCAACCTATTGTCACACTGACCAGGAGACAGCCTATGGGTAGAGAGTAGCTCTTTAGGCGGTAATTTGGTTGGAACCATATATGGAGGGGCAGTTTGGTTGGGGGACCTTAGAAAATGGTTGGAGGAAAGGTCCATGGACTGCCCAAGAAGATGAGATCCTCATCGAGCATGTGAACCAACATGGTGAAGGAAGATGGAACTGTGTCTCCAAGTTAACAGGTAATCAAAAACCCTCCCCCCCCCACCTGCAAATCAAACCAACTTGCTGCTTTCACTTTGGTGAGCCAGTTATATATGGGCTCATTCTGTGACCATATTCATATATAGCTTGTTGCACTGCTATACCTTCATGATCATTAGCTTTAATCCAACTCTATTCTTCTTGGTTTTAAAATATTTTAGGGCTTAGACGAAATGGCAAGAGTTGTAGGCTAAGGTGGGTGAACTACCTGAGGCCTGATCTCAAAAGAGGGAAAATTACTCCTCATGAGGAGAATATCATTCTTGAGCTGCATGCTTTGTGGGGAAACAGGTGACACTCCATTTCTTCATCAGAAAATTATTCTTTCTTCGATTGTTTTCTTCGCAAAATCTTCATCGATCGAGTCTTTCATGGACCATAACATCCATGGTATCACGAGTGTAGGTGGTCCACCATTGCTCGGAGCCTCCCCGGGAGGACCGACAACGAGATCAAGAACTACTGGAGGACTCATTTCAAGAAGCGCAAGCCCTCGAAGAACATCGAGAGGGCGAGAGCTCGGTTTCTGAAGCAGCAAAAAGAGCAGCAGAAGGGAGAAGAGGAGCAGCAGCAGCAAGCAGATATGAGAGGGATCATGACCCAAGTAGAGGAAGCAACACTCGCACAGGACATGCAGGAGATGAAGTACTACATGTGCCCCCTAAACTATATGCTTCAAGAGGATGGTAGTGTTGTTGGTGGTGGCTCCATGAGCGATGGCTCGAGCGAAGAAGAGATGTGGGGGAGCCTGTGGAACCTTGATGACATACATGATGATCGAGAGGGCGTGCGTCGTGGTGATTTCACAATGCAAGATCAAGAACTTGCTTTCTACTGATGAGGAGAATGGAGAATATCTAGTAGCTCTCATGAAAAGAGAGAGAGAGAGAGAGAGAGCGAGAGTGGAGGGTTAAATATGCGTTGTGTTGTGGATGAGGACGCAAGCAATCCACTCTGAGCACTCCCATATCATCATCTCTTGAAACTTGGTACTTGTGATGCCATGCTTTTCCTATCCTAGCTCCTTAATGTTGCTTTTAATTATATGATGCAAACATCAATAATATTATATGTTTATATGGTGCAAACATAAATAGTATATTATATGTGAAAGAACCCATTTTCCCTTAATCCTATTGGAAATTAATTAAATGATTTGCATCTCTCTCTCTCTCTCTCTCATGTTAATCCCACTAATAATAATCTAATCATATATACTGCTAAGTTTTAAAAGGGGCACACAGAAAGATTTTATTTTCCTGTTATGATGAAAATGGAGAGCCCCATCCTAAGCATCTCAGAGTATAAATTTCTAACTAGATAAGCGGTACAGGGGACATATAATTCCATAAAAGGAGGCAGGAAAATAGAAAGCAAAGTGATTGAAGTTAAAAATTGGAGGTGTTGATAAAATATCCTTAGCAAATCTGGATACAGAGAAATCGACTTTCTTTCTTTCTTCATTTTTTTTAATCTCGAATAAAACTTTTATGTAACTAAATTATTTGCTGTGAATCTTCTCAAAATGAAATTTTTTTCGGTCGTTGTGAGTCCCTTGGGGGTAGCAGAGAGGTTGGCCCATCTTAACTCTAACGTGCTTTATTTAATAATTTCCTTTCTAAAACTATTTTAGTGAGAAAGGCAGTCTTCTAATCAGGGTGAGTTTAAAGCAGCCATGTGAGGAACGTTAGCTTTATTGCAATGCTACGATAAGTGGCAGAGTTGGAGGGGATTCATCATATTATATTCATGCTATCAGGGTGACATGTTTGTTAGCCATATTCCCAAAAGAGAGTCTAGATTATTTTTTGCACCATCCTTTTCTGGCCTCAATAAAAATATTTCAAAAGTCATTTCATACCATGTCGTGGTTAACAAGAAAAAAATTATTAGATAGACTCATTCTACCACGTAGGCCGTAGGCAAAGTTAATAAAAATTCCATACATCAGTTGATTTTTTATTAATTACTAACTATAATTAATCATAGTTTAATATTTGAAAGCTTTGATTGCCTCCTCTTCACTTCCGAGCAAATCATGATTAATCATGATTAGTAATTAATGAGAAATCAGCCGATGTGTGGAGCTTTTATTAGTTTTGCCAATAGTTCTACGTGGTAGAATGAGTCTATCTAATAATTTTTTCTTGAGGTTGTGTATGAAATTGCAAATGAACCAAGATGTTCATAACTAAGCCGACAAAGCTAAATTAAGCTCAGTCAATTAGAAAACTAGCCAAGCTCAAAGTTCATCTTAAAAAAACTCGATCCAATTAGCTAAGCCTAAGCACTTCAGGATTAATATATAAAAAAAAGCCTCAGCTTCTTTCAGCGGCTCCAAGCCTTTAGTCAAACTCTCAGCGATTGAGCTCAGTCGGACTCTACGAGAGTCAAACTTTCTCCATACTCCTTTCGTCGGACTTACCCGAGAGCAAATTCCCTTCGGCACCCTCAACTGTGTCCTACAGAACGTCAACTCCTTCTTCGAACTTCTCTTCGGTCGAACTCTTCCTCAGTCAATCCCTCCGCAGATTTACTCCTGGATAATTTTTCTTCAGACTTATTTCTTCAGAAGTCCTAACTTCTCTGAAATTAATATAGCCGAAAGTCCAACCAATCAACACCTTCTCTCAAAGCTACGACTATTAACTCGATGAAACGCGCACATCAGTCGTACCACAGGCCGATGCACACATTGACATGGCTGCACTACAGTTGGCGACCACTCTCTCTTGTAACAATTTCCATGCGGGCCACGACCGAACGAACTATGGCTTCCACTTATCAGTCTGACGATACCTCTCTCTCATACTGAATTCCATGCGACCTCGCTGGTCCGCCACTAATGATATGGTCGTCACCATCATTCAAGCTCCTCTATAAAAGGATCTCCAGATAATTTTTCTCAAGCTCTCCTCTTCCTCTAAAGCTTAAGCTCATTTTCTCTTATTCTGAGCACTAGGTCCATTTCTGTGCGGTCCCAGAAGAGCTGATTTTTGATCGTGGAGGGATTCTATTGAGCACACCAAGTTTTTTGGGAACTCACGAATATAATTTAAAAGATTAATCTCGGACACCTCCAACCACTTTGTTTAGACCTGGCATTCGAAAGCATGTATTTACTGTGGGTCAACAGTGGCTTTCAGGAATGCAACCGCCACTACCCCAATCTGGATCGAAATGGACAACGAATTACTCTGGTAGCACTCTCCCTTTCTTCTCTTTCCAGGCTATAAGCGATCAACGAGAAATACTTATCACGGTTAGGAAAAGGACGCACCAGAAATATGGTGCGACTTAATCTAAGGCTAATATTGATTAATTGCCTTTTAAACATATATTGAGAGAGACTAAGTTCAAAAGGACACTTTATAGTCCTTTCGGCTTCAATCTAGAGCCCAGGAATCACACCCAAAATATTTGTCGTATGTATTTGGTTATTTGTGGGGCTGCCCCTATAAGACACAAAACAAAAAATAAAGAGATGTCGCTGATTGTATCGTTTCCATTCTTCTTCTTTTATCGCAATTAACTAGAGCCTGACATGTATGATCTGAAATGATATCAATTCTCCGAAGATTTATTGGGTCGAGGTCCCAAAGACAAAAAAAACCCACTACATACTAATAAAGCAACACCAAAATATTGTTGGAAATCCTGGGTCTTATAATTGAGGAACCAGAAGGCTAAGACTTCTTGAAAATTTTTAATTGCCATTTTATGCATGCTCTCCACCATTTTCAGGTCCTCTCTCACGTAGACACGGTTAATGTCCTTTACATGCCAAATAGAAATATAGAGTAAGTCGCACTAATTCAATTGGTTGATATTCATTGTGTCGATTTCCAGATCCAGGAAGGTAGTACGGGAACTCATTCCTGAAGGAGAACGACATGGACTGGCAGATCAGTATAGCCGTTTTTTTCTGCTTGCAAGGGTCCTAAGACAATGTAGGCGGTGAAACTTTTTAAATTTATTTGAGTTCCCAAACCTCTGTAGTTCCCAATAAGTTTTGATGTGCAGCCAAATGTTCCTTGCGTTAAGCCTAAAAATTTTCGAAGCAAAATGTTATCTATAGGGTCTCCACCACATCTGTGAGGTTCCGGACATGGTGGCTGTGCGCTTCCAAATAAGAAATCCTCCTACAATTAGCGATACAATACTCAGCTCTCCTTTGAACTCACTTTCCGAACATCTCGCGAGATAGGTTGTGCAGTGCTCAGAACAATTGGCTCTTATTACAATGTATCCTCTCTCATACGAGCTCTTGTATATGCAGTGGACCAAATCGAGTAAGCATGTGACATCTTCAAGAGAAAGAAACACTTCTAAATTTTGGTACATCCTGGGAAGTGGACGCTTTTCGCGTGTTTAAATAGGAGACAGCTCGAGCGAAGATCTTGAGAGTTGGTAAATTGATTTAGGACCGCATGCTTTCGCAAAGAGCTTACGCTCGGTGGTTGGACTCAATATTGTAACCCGCATAAGCTTTTACTTGGGACCTATCATAGCATCGGCAGGTCTCCTCATTTTCTGAGAAGCAAGAGGGTAATCCAGCATAGGAATTGTAAAATCACCACTTGTGAACCCATTGTCACCATGCTGGCATGACTTCTAAGGAGATGGATGCTTTGTACAGATGCGATGTGATAAGGTGGCCACATAAAGCCGCACCTAAGAATACGCCCCATGTTGTTCTGCCACCGGATTTGAATGTCACCGTTGCGACGCCCCGAGTACAATGGAACTTGTTTACTGACGAGAGAGGGTGTCGCAGAGTAAGCTAGTGAAAATTCATCAGCTTGGGCTCTATAAATGATACAAGGAACAAATACGAGTTGATCTAGGATTCGTCACCCTCTTATCTCACACTGCTTTACGGGGTCGGTTTAAAGATATGGCGCATATTAATCCTATAGCACGTGAATGGTTAAGAAAAATAAGAGAAGGTGCTTCTGACTCTCAGGTCTTATTACAATTGGTGAATTGCCTTGAGAGAATCGTATTATAATAATTTTATAAGTTTCTGTGTAGAGCTGTTGATTGATTGAACTTGATCATCCAAGATGTTGTATTCTCACTCCCTGTGCCTCTATTTGTCTGAGATAGATATTTTGGTAGTGCGAGATCCACTATAGAATCTAAGTGTTGTTCGAGTAAAGACTAAAACATCATATCTCTCAAGAGAAGATCGCTAATTACAGAGTATGAGATTGATTAAATCTTATATGTGTCCAATGTTTGAGAACTGATCAGGGACATTTTGGTTCAGTGAAGAAAAGTTACATAAGGGTAGGCTGAATGAGGGCAAAAATATATTTTAAGTTCTTAACGCCTTTGTGTAGTTCTACATAAGATAAGGAGACTCCGTCCTTAGTCCACAAAATGGTGGGGAATATGCACTCTAAGGAGCCGACCCGGGAATGGCAAAAGAGACACGTTTATAACTGGCATCAACGCGCCAGTTGGTTACATAAAAATTAAACTTGCTTGAAGATATTTGTTATCAAGCGCTAGGAGGCTCACTTTTTTCTTTTTAATTATTAATCTGAAAGTGCTTAGGGCTTAGCTAATTGGATCTGTAGGATTTTTCTTTAAGACTGAAACTTCTTGAGCTGGAGAGGCTTGGTGGCTGAAGGGTTATATTCTAATTTTTGGCTCCTCGGGAATGTCCGACGAACAGGAGTATAGGAGAAAGTTTTGTACTCTCGTAGGAAGTCCGACCTGAAGCTCAAATCGCTGAGAAGGTTTTTGAACTAAAGCTGGCCGCTGAGAAGTTTGGTCGGTGTTGAAGGGATTCGGCTATAGATTTCTAACCGCTGGAGAGTTTTCGAAAGGGGGCTCGACCGCTGAGAAGGTTCAGTCGGCTGAAGGGTTCGGCTAAGACTTCATCCATCTAGAAGCACTCTTCCCATGACTACCGATTTGCATTAGGCTGAGCATCAGACTTGAACTTCGATAAGGAGCAAAAATTTATCTCCCAATACTATCCTCGCCCCACTTTCGAGTTCGAAACATCGAAGGAAAGGGAAGTGCAGAAAAAGGTGACTGCCGAGGGTCCTCTTCAGGGCTCTATGCAGTTAGTTAAAGCTCGGGAGATCTTTCATCTCCAGCCAAAGTTGAAGTTGAAAGTTGAGGCCTCGAGGAAATTCTAGCCGAGGTTGAAGGAGATCTCGTCTCCCTTATGTCGTAGGTGAAGGTTGAGGCTCTTCGGAGGAGACTATGTATCTCCAGAGCTGAGGTTAAGGGCTGAGCTCCTCAGAGGAGGTATCTTGCATCCTACTAGTCAGAGCGTTGACTTCGAATCGCTCGGGAGATCTTATCTCAAGATCAGGTCGAAGCTTGGGGAAGATCTATCTCCTGCAGCCGAGGTTGAAGGTTGAACCCCTCGAGGGAGATCTTATCTCCACAGCTAGAGGTTGGTCGATCGCTCGGGAAGATCTTATCTCTAGCCGAGTTGACTTTTATCGCTTGGGAGAGACCTTATCTCTAGTCGAGGTTGACTCGATCGCCTCAAAGGAAATCTTATCTCCTGTAATACGAGGTTGAAAGCTCGGAGAGAGTCTTAATCTCCTAACAATCGAGGTCGGTCTATTGCTCGAAAGAGATCTTCATCTCTAGCCGAGATTGACCTCGGTTGCTTGAGAAGAGATCTATTCTCTGATCGAGGTTGACTCGGACGCCCAGGAGAGATCTTATCTCTAGCCAAGGTTGAAGCTTGGAGGAGATCTTATCTCCTGCAGTCCGAGGTTGAGACTAGAGAAGATCTTATCTCCTACAGCCGATGTCGGTTCGATCGCTCGAGAGAGATCTTAATCTCTAGCTGAGGTGACTCGATCGCTCGGAGGAGATCTTATCTCCTATAGTCAGCGTTAGCTTCGATCGATCGAGAGAGATCTTATCTTCTATAGTCGAGGTTGGCTCGATCACTCGGAAGAGATCTTAATCTCTAGCCGAGGTGAACTTGGCGCTCGAAAGAGATTCTTTCTCTAGCCCGAGGTTGAACTCGATCGCATGTGGAAGAGATCTTATCTCTAAGCTGAGATTGACTCGGCGCTTGGGAGAGATCTTTATCTCTGACCGAGGTTGAAGCTTAGAGAGATCTTATCTCCTACAGTCGAGGTTGGCTCGGTCGCTCGGAAAGAGATTCTTATCTCTAGCCGAGGTTGATTCGGGCGCTCGGAAGAGATCTTATTTCTTAATCGAGGTTGACTCGATTGCTCGGAAGAGATCTATTCCTAACAGCAGAGGGTTGATTCGGACACCTAGGAAGAGATTTTATCTCTAGCCGAGATTTGACTCAAACGCACTCGAAAGAGATCTTATCTCTAGCCGAGGTTGACTCGGACGGCTCGGAGAGATCTTATCTCTGAACCGAGGTTTTGAAGCTCAGGGGAGATCTTATCTCCTGCAACCGTTGGCTCGATCACTTGGGAAGATTTTATCTCTAGTCGAGGTTGACTGGATGCTTAGTAAGAGATCTTTGATCTCTAGCCGAGATTTGACTCGGAACGCTCGAAGAGATTTATCTCAGCCGAGGTATAACTCGGGCGCTCGGAAGAGATCTTATCTCTAGTCAAGATTTGATTCGAATCGCCCTCGGAAGAGATCTTTTCTCTAGCTGAGGTTTGATTCGATCGCTTGAAAGAGATCTTATCTCCTACAACTCGAGGTTGACTCGGGCGCTCGGAGAGATCTTATCTCCTGCAGCTGAGGTTGACTTGGGCACTCGAAGAGATCTTAGTCTCCTAGCCGAGGTTGACTCGAGCGCTCGAAGAGAGATCTTATCTCTAGCCGAGGTTGAAGCTCGGGAGAGATCTTATCTCCTACAGTCGAGATTGGCTTGGTCGCTTGGAAGAGATCTTATCTCTAATCGGAGGTTGACTCAGGCGCTTGGAAGAGATCTTATCTCTGGTCGAGGTTGACTCGAATGCTCGAAAGAGATCTTATCTTTAGCTGAAGCTGACTCGATCATTCGGAAGAGATCTTATCTCTAGCGGAGGTTGACTTGGACACTCCGAGGTTGACTTGGTCGCTCGAAAGATATCTTATCTCTAGCCGAGGTTGACTCGATCGCTCGAGAGAGATCTTATCTCTAGCCGAGGTTGACTCGGGTGCTCGAAAGAGATCTTATCTCTGACCGAGGTTGAAGGACTTCGACCTGCTTATGTTAGGATGAGGTTCTCTTTCTGTTCCTTACACGGCCACTATTGATTGCTTCTTTTCTGTTATCACATAGTTTTTGCACCAAGAAACAATATTATTGAAATGAAAGAATTTTATTGAAGAAAAGTTACTGGCAGCGTATCCCCAGATTTTCTATATTTTAGGATCGTGGGAGCATTGTTCCTCTAAGTTTCTTCAGATGGTAAGTCTCGGGTCGGATGACTTTCTCTATCTTATGCTGGCCTTTTCAATTTGTAGCAAGTTTCTCTTGGCTTTGAAGTTGGAAGATAACGGCTCGTCGAAGTATCAAGCTCCTTCCAGACGTGGCATTGATGATATGGGATGCGACTGATCTTTTTGTTATTCCTCCATCATTGGTGGTTCTGGCTATGGCAGCGTCCTTTGTCGATCTTCTTCTGCTTTAGACTAACATCTGAGGAACCGATTCAGCTGGCCTCTCCTAATGAGCTCATCGATTTTGTCTCAAAGCTGAACGCATTCTTCAGTGTCGTGGTCATGATCGCGATGGTAGAGGCAGTACTTGCTTCGATCGTGCTTGTTTGGAGGAGATCATAATTCTTCTGATCTTGGTAGCTGGTTCTTAATTTTTATCAGAATTTGAGCTTTAGAAAAGTTGAGGAGGGCATAGTTGTGGAACCTTCTGAGGGAAGGACTTCTTCGCATCCTTCTATCGGGACTTCCTTGATGACAAGTTCAAGGAGAAGTTCGGACTCGCTTGCACTTGGAGGAAATCCATGAGTGCAGTCGAATTTTATTCGGTCCTCCATTGACGGCGGATCTATTACACTCGTCCATTTGCCGCTCTCCTACGATTTTTTAATCCTTCAATTTGAAGGCTTCTTCCATGCGGGCACATCTCTCAGCCCGGGCTAGCAGGTCGACAAAGTCTCTGGAATACTTCTTCTTTAGAAAAAATAGTAAATCATTCTTCTGAAGGCTGTCCTTAAGTGCGTCTATCGCAACAGACTGATCTAGATCCCGGACCTTCAATGCCGTGGCATTAAATCAGATGAAATAAGGCTGGATGGATTCTTTCTCCTTCTGCTTGACATTCATCAGAGAATCCAAACCTTGACGTGGGCGTCGGTTATTGACGAAGTGAGCCACAAACTGATGGCTCATCTAATCAAAAGAGAAGATCATACCTGGCTTTAACGTCGAGTACCAGTTTTTCGCTGCTTCCTTTAAGGTAGATGAGAAGGCTCGGCACAATATGGCGTCTGGTACACCATGGAGTAGCATCATGGTTCGGAAGGCCTCTAGATGATCAACTGGATCAGAGGTTCTATTGTAGCTTTCAAATTGAGAAAGCTTGAAGTTCGACGGAATGGGCTCTTGCATAATTTAGAGGAAGAAAGGAGGATCGGTGCGGACGTCGTCAAGGTGAGTCGGGGCGACATAGTCGAGCTCCTCAATCCATCGGTCTATCTCCTACAGTCTGTGATCGAGGATGTCATCTTGGTTGTAGATCTTAGGAGGCTTCCGACTATAAATGGGGAAAGTCTCCTTCAGAGAAGAATCATGATCCGAACATGGATCATTTGCTCTCTATTTTTTCTTTCCAAGGGTGACGGGTATGCTAGCCCGAGTACTCTTTCTTGGGATCAATTTTCAACATCCTAATGACGGATTTTCTAGTGGAGTCACCACCGAAAGCTGTTGCATGGCTTGCACCATCTCAGTGAAGCTCTGAATCCACTACATCAGCAGGTTGAATTACACATCTACCGTGGCTATAGATGAAATCTGAGTTATCGGGACTGAAGTAGGAGCAGATAGATCTGGATGGGATCGAACCGCAGGGGCCATCGATCGTCGGATCGAAACTCTCCTAGGAGGCATTCTCTCTCGAAAAAGAACTCTAAAGAGGAAGAAGAGAGATCTCTGAAGAGGAAGGAGAGAGATCATCGTTGAGCATTCCTTTAAGAACAAGAGGACCTCAAGAACAGAGGCGCCCTTCCTCTAGCGCCAATTCTATTGGTGCAGAATTTGGTTGACGTCGGATCGAGCTAGAGTGCAGGAGGATGAGATCGCCATCGGTGATCTGCAAAATAAAGTTTTATCTGGAGTCGATGGTGGTGGCTCCGATAGGATCCTTCGATGATCAAGTCAGCTCTTCTAGCTAATAGAAATGGAGTGCTCAGGAAAGATAAATGAGCTTTGAGCTTTAAAGGAAAGAGGAGAGCTTAGAGAAAATATATCTGGAGGATCTTTTTTATAGATGGAGCTTGAATGATGGTGACAACCATACCGTCTGATAGCGAACCGCTCGAGACCACGTGAAATTTGGTACGGAGAGAGAGGTATCGTCAGATTTGTAGTGGCAGCCATGTCGTTCGGTAGCATCGCCTGTGGTAAACTGATGGCAACCGTTCGTCAAGATTTAATAGCCATAGCTCTGAGAAAGCAGACGTTGGTTGGTGGACTTCGGCATATATCAATTCCAGAGGAGTTCGAACTTCTGAAGAAAATAAATCTGGAGGAGATTATCCGAAAGTAATCCGTTGGAGGGATCTGACTGAGGAAGAAGTTCGGAAAGAATTCGGCTTCTGGAGGAGTTTGGCCGAAAGAGAAGTTCGGAAACAGTTCGACTTTTGTAAGCATCCGGTTGGAGGAGTGCGGAGGAAGTTCGGCTTTCGTGGGAGTCCGACGGAAGGAGTACGGAAAAAGTTCGGCTCTCGTAGGAGTCCGACTGAAGCTCGACCGCTGAGAAGTTCGACTGAAGCTCGATTGCTAAGAAGTTTTACCGGTTGAAAGGATTCGGCTAAGACTCGATCGCTGAAAAGTTTGGAAGGGGCTCGGCCGCTGAGGAGTTCGGTCGATCGAAGGAGTTTGGCTAAGACTCGTCCGTTGAAGCTCTTCCGTGACTACTGGTTGCATTAGCCTGAGTATCAGATTGAACTTTGATAGAAGCAAAATTTATCTCCAACAAGTAATAATTTTTCGATAGGCATCCATAAATCTATTTTACATAGTAATATCGCTGTCAATATATTTAAAGCATGGAGAAATCTTTATGGAGCCATGATATCATTTCCAATGCTCTACATGTAATTGTTAGAGGTCTTCATTTCTAAACTTCTTATTGATTTTAATAAACAGTGGGGTCCTTGCTGCCTCTGCACTTCCAAAAAAAAAATACATATAGATTGGTAATATATAGATATTTGCTTCAATCTTTTAGAAGGCCTAAATGCAAACCGAGCTCTAATCCACTAGCTAGCTATGCCTTCTTAGTTTGGAGAAGGTTTTGTTTTGAAACCAAAGTAGCTGCTCTTTTTTGGTTCCTCGAGTCTTTGACACGAATAATTTATGTATTATTTATTTAAAGTGATGTCATGGTACCCTTGACATTATTTTCAAATGAAAAATTCAAGATAATTATAAATTTTATGTAATACGTGCCAGTGTTCTTGCTATAAATCGGATGCTTAGCTCAACTACTGAGGTTAACCAGAGATGGAAAATACAAGCGTCGCCGTGCTGCCGTATTTCCTTGTACATTTCAGGTGGAGTTGCAGAGTCTGACAGTCCACAGCGGTTGTTGGAGGGTAAGCCATCAATGTTTCTGAAACTAGCATCCATCTACAAGGTCCAGCAGTATGACAGATACTTGAAAGGATCTTCGAAAGAGGAGAGGCACTGTCTAAAATATAGAATAGGGTAGTACACATCTAATCTTCTATCAGTTGTCTGCCTAACTTGGAAGCAGTGCAGAGGAAGGGAATACACCCATGGGTTGAGCAGCCAACATAGAGAGAGGAGGAAAGAAGAGGAAAATGATGAGGAGATATTGTAGACAGCGACTCACTTTTTGTTATCGAGGAAAAGCTGGGCTACAGTTTGAGTCGACCTTGGATAAATATGTATAAAGTCTATCAGACTGTTTGAATATTCAAATTTTATTTTTAAAATAAAAATATAAATTTTTGGTGTATAACAATTCATTTTTATTATTTTAGATTTTTATTTAATTTAAAGTATGGTATTCTATTTTTATTTTAGTGTAATTAATGTAATGTTATTTCAAATACTGTTTGGTTGATAGGATAAATTTTTCAAAAAATTTAAGAATGCTTTTAAACAAGTTTGTATAATAGAGATTGAATTTTTTGCCTAAATATTGTCGGAAGCTATATTGTTGGAGCATCACCATCATCAATTTTTGATGTATAAGAATATGCAAAAAAAGATAGATGAATCTAGCATTTTGCCAAACAAAATTGAATATGTACAATTGGTAAGAGCAAAGAATGAGACAGCGAATAAAATATAATCTTTCAACTGAATCTAAAATCCAAGAGTTTATACAACTAGCAAAAGAGTAAAGAATAATAACCCAACATATTAAACATAACAAAAAGGCCTGCCAACCATTTAAATCTATTATAAACTTGATTAGGTTGCCAAAATCCAAAAGTCAAGAAAAAATTGAACTCAAAACATAAAGCATCCTCAACAGTAACTACATAGGTGTGGAAGGGACTACCAAAACCTATAACTATAAGAGTAAAGAATGAAGCACAAGTTAAACATATGGGGCTATCGGATAAAAATAACCACATGAAGCATCCAAAAGAGCTTACAATTAGTAACAGTAAAGAAAAAAAAAATCCAAAATACAATAGGATAAGCCACCAATTAGTATCGCATAGCATGTGGTATAGAATGGGGTTGCCAACAAATGAAAGCAATCCATAGTCGGCAATATAAAGCTATCCAAATATAGCTTACAACGGATTGCCAATAAGTTAAACATTGCACCAAACGGGCTGCCAACAAATCATAAATCGAAAAGCTTCATCAAGCTACCAAAACAGGAAAGATCAAGAAAGAATTGAACTCAAAACTAATTAGTAAAAAATAAGAGAACAGTACAATTAGTTAGAGTAAAGAATGAGGCACAAATAAGAATATAAACTTTCAATTGAATCCGAAACAACAAGAGTAGAGACAACTTATAATCGTAAAGAATGAAAATCCAAAACCAAATTTAGAATAGAAGTAGCTACCAACAAGTTAAACATAGCATCAAAAGGGCTGCCAACCAGTTAAATTCGTAAAATAGATATCATCGGACTACCAAAATCTAAAAGTCAAGAAGAAAATGAACCTAAAACATAAACCTGAAAATAAGAGCCTGTACAATTAGTAACGGTAAAGAATAAAAACATAAAGCAGATGAGAATATGAACATTTAAAGAGGCTATAAGCTCAGAAATTAGTTATAGCATTACATTGGTCTATAGAGACATATAATAAGCATGCCTTCAAGTAATACATCTAGCCTTCAATATGTTGCCTTTTCATCATTGCAAACATCTCTACAATAGACAATATTAGTATAAGGCAACTACAGCTTAGGAAAAGCCCCATAACTAAAGACAGCAAAATCAAAATGAGGCAGTAGTACACATCAATTATGAAAGCAATCTATATACAATATAAAGCTATCCAAATATAGTTTAGAATGGAGCTACCAATAAGCTAAACATAGCACAAAATGGGCTGATGAACAAACTATACAGGTTGCCAACCAGTTAAATCCAAAACCAAATTTAGAATGGAAGGGGCTACCAATAAGTTAAACATCGCACAAAAAGGCCTGCCAACCATTTAAATCCATTATAAACTTGATTAGGCTGCCAAAATCTAAAAGTCAAGAAGGAATTGAGTCCAAAATATAAAGCATCCTCAACAGTAACCACATAGGCATGGAAGGAGCTAGCACAAAAATGGTTGTCAACCAATTAAATTCATAATAAACCACATCAGGCTACGAAAATCCAAAAGTCAAGAAGGAATTGAACCAAAAACATAAAGCTGAAAAAAGGAGCCTGTATAATTAGTAATAGTAAAGAATGAAAATCCAAATCAAATAAGAATATGAACTTCGAAGTTCATATTGTACAGGCTCTTATTAGCATGACATCAAAAAATTCTGGCTGCCAGAGATTACTGTGATATCAGAGTTTCCATGGTAAAGCAATACTAACAGTGACTACTACAAAAAAGGGCTACGGCAGTGGTTCGTAATCGCTGCCGTAGTCCAAAAAATTACTGTCATAGGTTATGGCAGTGATTTTCTAACCATTGCTACTACGACCATCGTTGTAGCTCTATGGCAACGATTGTTACAGTGATTGTTTGAACCGTTGTCATAAATAGCCTATTGCAATGATTTATAAACCATTGCAATAGATCGACCTATAGTAACGGTTACGTAACCGCTATCATAGTTAATCTATAGCAGCGATTACATAACTGCTACCATAGATAATCTATAGCAGTAATTTCTTAACCACTGCCATAGGTCTAATGCAGCGATTGACACCATTTGCACCAAGAATCTATGGTAGCGGTTGGCATGGATGTGGCAGCGGTTGGCACGGATATGGCAGCAATTATAAAATCACTACCGTAGATCTTAAATAATTAAATTAAATAAAATTTTTATTTTTTTATATATTTTATCTGATAAATATAGATATATAACATAAAAAAATATAATAAATATAAAAATTATTTTAAAATACTAAAATTTTATTATCGAATAAAATTTATTATAATATTTTTTAAAAAAATAAAATACATCAAAAGTTTTCTAAATCTACATCATCATCATCATCACCAGGAGCCAGAGCTAAAGTCGGAGCTGGAGCTGGAGCTGGAGCCAGAGCCAAAGTCGGAGCTGAAGTTGGAATGCGGACCAATATATCCTCAAAGCTCGTGACTCCAAAATATGTGACATCATGTCTTTCATGATGCCTTCTAGATGAGATGCGTGCTCCTCAGTCCGATCTGTCCGTGTCGCAGCATGATTTGCCCATGCCAATGCCTCCTCAAGCTTCTTCCGACTGACGACATCGAAAGTCTATGAGAAGATGCTCATCTTGGATCGGTAGCTCGTCGACGTATGTTCGGACCTGCATCGGATCCTCCTAGAGTGCTCAAGCCCCAAGATCTGAGATAGATGGTCATGCGGCTTAGAGGTATCTGGGCCCTCGCTCACGAGCGTATCTAATTGATCCTATAATTATAAATTAAAATAAAATTTTATAAAAAATACTATAATACTAATTATATATACTAATATATTTAATACTTACAAAAATATATCCGATTGTGGCATTCATCGATCTGCCCGTCTTATCCGTGCGGTTGGATCGAAAGATCTCACTATGATTGGGCATCACTCCATCTCTCATTAGCTATAACAAAAAATAAATTTATCAGAAAGATGATAAATATGAATTTAATTTTTCTAGTAAGATTTAGAATTAATTACCTCTCTATGCACATGACTGGCCATAGACTTGTGGCTTAGAGTGTGCGTATACTCCTGAGCTACATGGTTCTTCTGATTTTGACGAAAGATAGCCTAACAAGTATTCAAATAAATAATAAATATTTAAATAAAATTTTAAGTATATTAAAAAATTTAAAAGTTAAAAATTTTACCTCGAACTTCTGGCTCCTCCAGTGTCTAACCATCCTCTTTCACTGACTCGAAGGACAGTCCTGTATCCAGGAAATAAGCTCCTCTGGAGTGTCTCGTCGGTGCTTGAGTCATCTTCTATGGAGCTTGACCTTGTAACTCTGGTACAACTTTTTGATCTTCTTCAGTCGGGCATCTCGAGCCCTTTCGTGATCGAAAAAGTCATACTTTCTCTGCATAAATTTATCAAAAATCAGTTATAAAATTATTCTAATCAAACATATATAGTGTAAACATATAAAATACATAAATATAACTAAGATGCGTATACTTACCTATATTTCCTCCCATACCCAATCCCTAACGACAGCATCTATCAAACACCAATCTCTGGACTCTATGGGAATGATGTCCGACCATCTTACAAGCACTCCAAAAAAGGAATGCATCTTTCGTGTGGTCTCACCTACCGACCTTTCCTTCGCATCGTAATAGACCATTACCTGATGCTGATGGTTCTACACTTGTGCCATACATGTGGAACTATAAAATATCCGACCAGATGATGCACCTACAATGCAAATACGTTATATAAATATATAAGTATGAAAAATACTATATAAAAAATAAAGTTGTGCTAATATAATAAAAACGTACACTCAGATGCCTGCATAGTAGCATGTGCCTCAGATATGGACGATGGTAGAAGCTCAACTGTCGGTGGAATAGATGCCATTGGTTGAGTAGATGCCGTCGGTGGAGGTCCCTGAGCAGCCAATATCGAGGTGGATGAAGTATGCTCCGACTGCTCCTCGGATGCTGAACTACGTGTAACCCGCTGAGGGACAGGGGTGAAAGCTAGATGGCATTTCGATAGCATCATGATCTGCAACGTTAATGAACATTAATCAATATAATATGTTGAACAATAATATTAGTATAGCATCAATAAATAGTCTCTAATATGTATACTAATCAATTGATGGGTCTATCATTATCCAATGCAATAAATAAAAGTAACATGGTATAAACATCTAAAAAATGTTATGCAATAAATTCTACAACATGAATTATATTCATAAATAATTAAGGATGAGCAACAGTCGTAGATCTGATTTCTTGCACGAATCTTGATGTTAATCCAGAAATCTGAAAGAAGAATAAAATAGATGATGGTGGCATCTTAGGGCTTAAAGTTGGAACCTTAGAGAGACATATCAAATTCTATTCGCTCGAAAGTCAAGTCGATTTCATGCCTGAGACAACCGACTCCATGCTTGAGACATCCGACTAGGGTCCTACCCCAGTCGGCTCGATCACGGCCCAAGCCGGCTCAACTACATATCCCAGCCAACTCGACTGTGTGCCATCCCCTTGAACACTCCCTCTCTCCCTCTCTCGATCTCTCTCACCGACGATGGCAGTGAGGCCGAACCCCTTTCTTTCAGCTTTTTCATCTCTCAATCTTCCTCTCTTCCTCTCTCGATCTTCCTCGTCAGTGAGGTCGGATCCCATCCCTCCCTCTCTCACTCTCTCAATCTCCCTCATCGGCAAGGCCGGACCTCATCCCTTCCAGTGATATCGGCAAGGTCAGACCCCCTTCCTCCTTCTCTCGCTCTCTCGATCTTCCACTCTCCCTCTTTTGATCTCCCTCATCGACGAGGCTGGACCCCCTCCCTCCCAATGATGGCGACGAGGCTGGATCCCTCCCTTCCTCTCTCAAGTACAGACTCATCAAGTATTCGGATTCGGATCCGGTATCAGTAATTAAAATTGAATTCAGATTTGAATATCCAGATTTTGATCTGAACCCAATCTATTGACAGATCTAGTCCACAGCCGCCGACATGGCACGACCCAAGGCTACCGCCACAGCATGACCCAAAAATTATGGCATGCAGATAATTATAATATTTATAATAAATATTTATAATATTTATTATAAATATTTTATAAATTATTATAAATATATATGATTAATAAATAATACTATAAAATTTAAAAAAATTATACCTGTGGCTATAGAGAGTGGGTCATACCGAAAGCTCCGAGAATCGCTAGTGACGATGCTAGAGGAGGACGATGGTACTAGAGATAACCTGTAAAATAAAAGTAAGATGGTGAGATAGAGAAGAAAGAAAAAGAAAAAAAGAGAGAGAGCAGGGGCGGCCTGGGATGGGGGCCAGGGGGAGGAGGCATAGTGACGAGGAGGCTGAAGGAGGCTTTGCATTCGACCGGAGAAAGGTCAGAATGGTAGTGGTGGTGGGGGGGTGGGATTTCACGAGGGCCGAAAGAGGGTGGAGGGGGCTTGCCAGAAGAGGGGTTTGGTTTCACACCGAAGCTGAAGGAGGATAGAGTGTGGGGGAGGAGTTTCATAGGGGGTCAGTGGAGGATCGAGGGTGGATGGGAGTTCGTCGGAGGGAGGGTTCATAAGGGACCGAGGGAGGGTCAGATGGGGGGTTCGTCGGAGGGGGGTTCACTAGGGATCGAGGAAGGGTTGGATGGGGGGGCTGGGGGGGTAGGGTTTCATGGGGGGGCTGAGGGAGGGTTGGATGGGGGTTCGTCGAAGGGAAGGTTTCGTTGGGAGCCAAGGGACGGTCGGATGGAGGGGGGCGGGGGTGGCGGCGGTCGGGGGGGGGGGGGGGGGGGGGGGGGAGGAGGAGCGGCACTAGCCAAGGGAAAGGAGGGGCAACGTCGGTCGGGAGGGAAGGAGCCTCATCAATGATGAAGAGGAGAGAGAGAGAGAGATCGAGCGTGCATGGGAGAGAAAAAAAATTTGAAGAATTTTAACCTAACCTACGACAGCGGTTATCGAATCGCTGCCATAAATCTATGATAGTGGTTATCCAAAATCACTATCACAGATCTACGGTA
This sequence comes from Cocos nucifera, assembly GCA_006176705.1. NCBI lineage: Eukaryota > Viridiplantae > Streptophyta > Magnoliopsida > Arecales > Arecaceae > Cocos > Cocos nucifera. The sequence goes on from QRFJ01000579.1 coordinate 1,037,836, forward strand.
GCGGTTCTATAATCACTGTTGTAGATCTATAGCAGTGATTTTTAATAATCGCTATCATAGGTTGAAAATAATTTTTTTATTTTTTTTTAAATATTATATAATTTTAAAATTTAATGTTCATCTTCATCATTCATTATCTAAATAATTATCATTAGAGTATCGTTGCAAAAGGTCACCTCGATTCGATGGCCCTAGCTTTATCGATCAGAAAAATTTAATTTCAACGATCACGAACGATGATGCGATGATCTGATAGATAGAGTCCTTCGATGGATCCAAAATCTATAATGATGATCTCGATGATGTTTGTAGCATACTATCAAAGTTTTACTTTAATTGAATATCGTTATCATGATCAATTTAGTATGAAATAATTTCTATCATTAACTTGGAAACAAGCGATCAAAGGGTTAAACGACGTTCAATTATGAGATAATTTTTTAGTTAAATAATTTTTATTATAATTTTAAATATTTTATATGATGATGATAGTAAAATTTAAATCATTTTCATATAAACTGTTCATGTTAAGCTGATATTACAAAAGCATGAGTGTAACAATCAGTAAAGTTTTAGAATGATCATCAGAAGATGTATAATTTTAGATCGTTCTTTATCTCACGAGTTAAATTTCATAATCACCATCATAAAAAATGATTAAATTAGTAGCCAAGATCATTTATAAAAAAAATTATCTCATAATTGGACACCATTTGGTCTTTTGATCACTTATTTATCATTTAACGATCGAAACTAATTTATACTAAATTGACCAAGATAATGATATTCGATTGAAGTAAAACTTTGATAGTATGCTATAAACATCACCAAGATCATCATTGTAGATTTTTGGATCCATCGGAGGTCTCTATCTATTAGATCTTCGCATCATCATTCGTGGTCATCGAAATCAAATTTTTTTTATTGATGAAGCTAGGGCCATCGGATCAAGGTGACCTTTTGCGATGATACTTTAATGATAATTATTTAGATAATGAATGATAAAGATGGATATTAAATTTTAAAATTATATAATATTTTAAAAAAATATATGGCAGCGGTTATAATTAATCGCTGCCATAAATCAGATTATAGTAGCGATTCCTACTAACCACTGCTATAGATCTGATCTATAGCAGCGGTTAACGAAAATTGCTATCGTAGGAGCTATGGTAGCGGTTTCAAAAATCGCTGCCATAGGCCATTTTTATAGTAGTGAGCATCAGGCCCTGTCTTATCACGTATGAGATATCAACATCCATTACAGGACTAAGATAAAATGAATATGTCCGAAATACCCAAAATAGTACCCATAAGTATGCCTGATAAGCATCCTCATCGATCAATAGTAACCATATAGGCATCAGCCATAAGTTAAGCAAAAAGCTGAGGGTTGACTAAGTCATTAGTAAGTAATAACAAACTCCTTCTACTCAGCAACACTAGCAAACTAGAAGCAATAGTTGTATCAAATACCAAATGGGCATGTGTAACAAAAGCTTCGCAATAGCTACAATTATGTAAGAATATAGCTTAAGAACCAAGGCATCAGCAACATGTGCCTTTGAAAGATAAAGAATAAAAATATACATTGGATTATAGTAATATGAGAGAACTATGAGATAGCAAGCAAGCCAAGATAAAACTATACAGCAGGTGTTGGTGCAGAATCTAGTTGACACCGGATCGAGCTAGAGTGGAGAAGGATGAGGTCACCATCGGTGACCTATAAAATAAAATTCCGTTCGGAGTCGGTGGTGGTGGCTCCAGCAGGATCCTCCAACGATCAAGTCAGCTCTTTTGGCCAATAGAAATGGAGTACTCAGGAATGAGAAGTGAGCTTTGAGCTTTAGAGGAAAGAAAAGAGCTTAGAGAAAATATATCTAGAAGATTTCTTTTTATAGACGGAGTTTGATTGATGGTGACAGCTGCAACTATCTAGCAGTGGGCCGCTCGAAGCCTGAAAAGTTTGGTATGCAAGGAAAGGTATCGTCAGGCTGATGGTAACAGCCATACCGTCTGGTAGCGTCGCCTGTGGCAGACTGTAGTGTCATCTGTGGCAGACTGATGGCGATCATTTATCGAGATTTAATAGCCGTAGCTCTGAGAAAGTAGGCGCTGGTTAGTGGACCTCGGTATATATCAATTTCAGAGAAGTTCGAACTTCTGAAGAGAATACGTCTGGTGGAGATTATTCGAAAGTGATCCGTTGGAGGAATTTGATTGAGGAAGAAGTTCGGAAGGGGTTCGACTCCTAGAAGAGTTCGATCAAAAGGAAGGTTCAGAAGGAGTTCGGCTCCCGTAAGCATCCTACTGGAGGAGCGTAGAGGGAGTTCAGCTCTTGTGGGAGTCCGACTGAAGCTCGATCGTTGAGAAATTCAGCAGACTGAAGGAGTTCGGCTAAGACCCGACCATTGGAGAGTTCGGAAGAAGCTCGATAGCTGAGAAGTTCGACTGACTGAAAGAGTTCGACTGAGACTCGACCGTTGGAAAGTTCGAAAGGAGCTTGACCATTGAGAAGTTTGATCGACTGAAGTGATTCGGCTAAGACTCGACCATTGAAGCTCTTCCGCGGCTATCAATTGCATTAGACTGAGCATCAGATTAGACTTCGGTAGGAGTGGGGTTTATCCTCAACAACAGATAAACAAGCGTGCCAGATGCAATAACTACCAAAACATACTGTATAGCAACCTAATACAATAACCACCAAAACATAATGTATCAGCATCATTAAAAGGTAATAAACCATCAAAACAAGTATGGTTTCTAACCATTTAAAGTGTAAATACATCAATATGGCTGCCAAAATGCACTAGTCCAAAAACATTATTAAGTACCATCACAAAATAAGTTAAAGATGTCCAACTACAAGATCAAGAAGAAAGCCTACAACAAAGGCAACTACAATCAGAAGCACGGTATGCTCACGTGCACACACATTCATTGGCCTGCCACCATGGTTTTTGTCTTTTGTAAATTTGTTAGCATGCATGTGTTCATGAGTGGGATTACTAGGAGATCGTAGATAGCTATTAAGTGCAGCAGTGGCCTCTTTTTTAGTTGAAAACTTCTTGTATAAGGCATGCTTATATCCGAAGACTTTTCACTGACACTCAACCCAAGAGTCATAAATCTCTTGTGTACGCTCCTCAAAAATCATAAAATCTTTTCGAATACATCACTATAACTCACTGAACATCCCATCAATTTTCTGCATTTATGTGCAGTCAAGATTCAAATACATTATATAAATTAACATAAACCATGCTTCAATTAGCATACACATTAAGTTCATATCGTATGGCCCAAATTATAAAAGGTATTCCATTGGTTATGAGCAACCGATAGCCTATTAGCTATTGACCCTTGCAGTTCTTTGCCTCTATGGGCTTTATCGTCCCCTACAATTAAAAAGGGATCGATGTCATCCCCATCCGGATCCATAGGTAGAGGTGCCAATGATATGTTGAAATATTTGTCATTGCCTTGGTTGCATCTTATGAAGTTGTGAATGATACAACAAGCCATTATAATACGCTTTTGCATCTTGAAGGAGAATGGGATCGAACTTCTCAATATCTTAAACCGCTTCTTTAGAATACCAAAAGCCTTCTCTACACCATTCCGCAATTATGCATGTCGATGGTTGTATAGATTCCAATAATTTGAATATCGTCGTGCCCAAGGATTGTTGAAGCTACTTAGGTGGTACCTATTACCTTGATAAAGGGCAAGAAATTTATCCGTGTTGGCATATCTTGAGTCAATAAGATAATATTTTTCAGTACCCCACTTAGCAATGTCAAAATAACTACAAAATTCAATATTAATGTCAGAAACCCTAAAGTTGATGGGATATGGATACCTTCCGACTCTTTGAATCCACTCGACTTGATACACCAATGAAGAACCTTTATGTTGGTTGCTGATCCCTCCCATTCGGTGCAAATGAAAAGAAATGAGTGATCGAATGAAGCTGCAGCCGTAGCATTTTGGAAAATGATATCCTTTCAATTATGAAAGCAGGGTTGTTTGCTCCTATTGATTTGTGTAGGTGTGTGCATTCTATCCACTGCGTCGATAGCATTTTGTAAAGTAACCTAGCTATGTTAGAGAGATCAACTAATACTAATAAAAAATAATGAACAACCATGGTGCAGTTCAGGGGTACCATAAAGTATGGATGGAAAAGATTATTTTTATGGATGCATGGGTGCACACCTACATCCTCACTGGATTGAACTATAAACTCTTGCTTCAGTGAACACATGGATTTTAGTATCCCATTAAAGTGCCATGAAATCATCTCTCCTGAGTGCTAAAAAGTTTCAACCAAAATCCTATTGGTGACACCATGACCTATGCAGTATAGGAAATAGGCTAATTGCTCCTGTGCCATCACATGACGGGTGCTAGCTAGTAGGCCACATGATATAAGCAACTGTTCTAGTTTTAGAAACATTATGTTTGTCATTCTAAAGTGATCGTAACCCCTATCTGGATGGCCACTCAATATGTCTATTGTGAGGTCGTGACCGATGAAAGGATGGGTCTGACAAGGCATCTTCACAAGGTTACCATAATCCTCGACACGAATGATTCCACTGCTAATGAGTGTGGTTATGACATCTTACATATAATTATCCTCCTTAATTAAGAATTCCATCAGCTCATGCAACATATCCATATTAAAAAAAAGTACGTCAATTGATGATTACTCCTATACAATCAACTCAGTGGTCGTACAACCTGTCTAAGTAAAATAATAGAAACACAGAAAATAGAAGTTATAAGGCTATAAGTAAGTATATCATAGCATAATATATAAATTTGCACTAATCCAAAAGGTATATCATCGCAATAAGTTAATAGATATTAACTTGCACAAACAAAATATGGCTGCTGTGAATTATAGTCAGTATATCAATAAGATCAACCATGACTATAAAAGTGACCAAGCAATGTTGTAGGTGCAGCTGAACTTGGATCATATGTTTGTGGGCCACCTTGTGAAGAGGTGCTTGCAAAATCTGGAGAAGGCTACGTACTACCAACCGAAGGGCTACCATATGTGGTAGTCCTGAAGGACTGTTCCATGAAAGGTTGATGACCATCTTGATTTACACCATGCATGGAAGGAGGCATAAAAATATTAGAGACACTTCTAGAAAATCCATATGATCTATAGCGCCTGCCATAGGTGGTGGGATATGATAGAAGCCAGCCATTTATCTCTAATGCCAAGCTTCCAAGAATGGCCCCTCATAATGCATGAAAAATCATTGATTCATCTCATTCTTAAATGTCTCTCCTGCAGCAAGGATGCACTCAGGTATCACACCGGAAAGCCTCTTAAGCTTCGTCATGCACTCATTAATAGAATATAGTGTAGGCCTCGCAAGTTTATCCCTCCTAAGAATCTCGTTGGCAATTTTTAATCTTCTTCTCCCTTGATCAACCAGATTTAGGAGAGCATCAGTAGACATCCTAGTCCTACGTGTTGTAGGAGTCATGGAGCTTGACCTAGACCTCTTTCCGGTGGAAGAGGATGGGCATCCATCTGTAAAATAGTCAGTGGATTGTGTCGAAGCAATAGTAGTCGGATTGGGAGCTACATTAGATGGACTCTATTCAAAAGAAGAGCCAGATACTCGACCACTAGGTTGTGAGGATTGCCCATCCCTAGCACTCAAGAACTCTATGTCCATCTGATCTATCTCATCCTCGGAGATGTCATTATCAGAAACCCCCTCAAAAAGAGTAGATGTGTCTGTGTGCCTACCAGTGGCTATGTTCTTTGAGAATAAGATCTCAATGTCATCATACGTAGAGAAGGGCTTATCCTTAATACGAATATACTCCTTGTTTATCTGTTATTAATACAAATAAATAAATATGGTCACCTGCCAACATGGGATCTAGCTATGATATTAACAACTATCCAACACTCATCAAGATAACCTCCTCCCATAATTTGTTCATCCCCAAGGGTAGAAACTTTGAGCACAGGATCCCATCCCCATCCCCATCCAGATCTGTTTGCTAGGTTATAATATAGGTTGAAGTTCTTCTTCAGGACCTTCAACCGATTCTTCAGGCTTCTATAGGTGAAGTTCTTCTTCGTTTGCTCGTTAAACATATTTGTCATCTTCTTCTAGATTTCTTAAGAGAAGGTACCATTTTGACAATTACCTTGATCATCTTCTTACCTCATCAAGTCAAGTATGAGCAGATCAAGGAAATCAGTTCAATTAGGAGCCCTCCTACATAATGATCCTATCCTCCAATGTTCAAAATTGTCAGACGTATGGGCTCTCGACATCTTAACTACACATGAACCCAATTGATTAAAATTTAGGGCTGACTAATGGTAAGAATAAAAAAGCATTAAAAAATAAAGCAGAAGTCACTATATAAAAGGTAGAAGATAAATAATGACATGGTAGAGCAAGAACAATGATAAATATTGATAAATAAAGATAAATAATGGCAAGAATAATAGTCATTGGAGCATCATGACTACAAGATAGAAAACTCAAAACATAGTTAAACCTTGTCTTCCAACCATGCTCAATCATAAGGCAGCCCATCATCATTGCCAAAATAAAATAAAAGAAAGGTAGCAAAAAACATGAGACAATAAATTGCAAGCATAAAATGGGGCTACACTAAAACCAGCATTTACACTTTGATTGTATGAAACAAAAAATGAATATTTATAAGCATTTGAAAAATATTAGAAGATGGCTCGGGACATGCGAAGTTTTATTATATTCATTGGAGCATCGCGGCTATAAGATACAAAAATTAATGACATAGTTAAAACCTTATCTTCTAGCCATACTCAATCATAAGGCAGTCCATCATCATTGCCAAAATAAAATAAAAGAAAGATGGCAAAAAACATGAGATAATCAACTCCAATTGTAAAATGGGATGCACTGAGGTCTGTATTTGCACTTTGATTGTATAAAACAAACAAACAAATGATTTTGGATCATTTGAAAAATATTAGAAGCTGGCTCAGGACATGCAAAGTTTTATTAATGTCGTTGGAGCATCACGGCTACAAGATACAAAACCTAATTACATAGTTAAATCTTGTCTCTCAACCATGCTCAATCTTAAGGCAACCCATCATCATTGCCAAAATAAAATTAAAAAAATATAATAAAAATTAATATAGAAGAAAAAATAGGTACATTACATAGGTTCAAAGTCAAGCAGAAATTAATGGCAATGGCAAAACATGATGCTACCACAAGAGGCCTCAGGGGAGAATGTCACATTAGCCCTCATAAGAGAAAATAGGACTTTCAAAAATTGAAACATAACTTAGCATAGAATATAGTCAATAAGGAACACACACCGTGCAAGAAAAGGATAGCACAAAAATAATAATAATAATAATAAATATAAGAATATGATGCTATAGAATATAATCAGTAAGAAACTAACAGCATGCGGGAAGAGCATAGCACCAAAACACTATAAAAATATAAAAAAATAAAAATATAAAAATATAAGAACATGATGCTAATAGAACATAGTGAGCAAGGAACTAATACCATGCAAGAAGAGCATAGCACCAAAACAAACAAATAAAATAAAATAAAAAATAAATAAAATATGATGCTATTTAGAACATAGTCAGCAAGGAAGTAATAACAGCATGCAAGAAGAGAATAGCACCAAAATATAAAAAAATTTAAAAAATAAAAAAATATAAGAATATGATGCTATAGAATATAGTTAGCAGGAACTAATAGTATGTAAGAAAAGTATAGCACCAAAATACAAAAATAAAATAAAATAAAATAAAATAAAATAAAAAATAATAAAAGCATGATGCTATTACAACATAGTCAGCAAGGAACTAATAACAACATGCAAGAAGAGCGTAGCACCAAAATATAAAATAAAAAAAAATAAAATAAAAAATATAAGAGCATGATGCTATAGAACATAGTCAGCAGGAATTAACAGCATGCAAGAAGAGCATAGCACCAAAACACAATAAAGAAAAAGAAAAAAAATATATAACATAGCATAGAACATAGTCAACAAGGAACGAATAACATGCAAGAAGAAGATAGCGCCCTAAAATATATATATATATATATATATATATATATATATAATAGAGCGATATTCTAAAAAATTAAGAAATAAAATGAGGTAACATTCATAGGACTTATTAACCGAGATGAGGCTCCCAACACATCATAATAACATAGCAACAACAAGCAAGAAGTTCCAACGCCATACCAAAGGTACGAGGATAATAGAAAGGGTCATCGATCGGGAGTAGAATGAGAGAAGGACAGAAGCAGCAAGGTACATGGCAAAGGGGATGGAGGAGATGAGGCCTGCGGATGATCTTAACTCACCAAGAAGGTGAAAGGTCGTGAGTAGCGACCGCGGGTTGAAGAGGTAAAGAATGAAAAATGGCAGTAGATAGGGTTTTACCCACCGACCTTACCACTTTCATAATGATACAGCTGCCCCCAAAACAAAAGAACCATGAAAATCTAATTACACCGTCGCCCATGGAATGCTTATTCGAGGGTTAAGAGCAACCGACGGGAATTAATAAATCAGGAGGGCTCACTAATGATATTGATGGTGTTTGGGGGAATAAGGTGGAATAAGCTCTTATTCCACCTGGAATTACATAACCAAATACTACCTCAATGATTAATGCAAAATAATCATGGGCCACGAGTCTATTTGAGGTGCAATTGTAATGCATTTTTAACATAGCTGGAAGCATTTGTCTTAATTTCCTCACAAGAAGCTTATGTCTACACTCTCACCTTTTATATTAACTTCTTAAAAATTCTCACTATAAGAAATCTGAATATTAGCGATGGTATTAGCGGTAAAAAACTATATCGCTAATAAGAATTTTTTGCTACCACAACACCGACAAAAAAATCTCTCATTGATAATAATATTAGCGATGGCAAAATAAATATTAGCAATGGCAAAGACCATCTCTAAAAATATAAATTTTTTTTGAGAATATATAAAAATAAAAAAAATTATTAGCGATGGCTAGTTTCGATTATTAGCGATAGATAATAGGTCGTTGCTAATAGCAAGATATTAACGATGGCATTTTTAACTTTTAGTGATGGCAAAAACTGCAGCTAAAATTATTTAAAATTTTTAAATATTTTTATCCTATTTAAATATAAAATAATTATTAGCAATGATAATTTTGAATATTAGCGACAAAGTTACTGATAGTTTTTTTAAAAAAGGGATTTTGAAGAAAAAAATAATTTAAATTTTTATTTATGATGGAATTAGCGATGGATGATTGTTGTTGCTAATATGTTTGGTATTTAGTGATGACAATAGTGACTGTATATTTATCGTTGCTAATAATCCAGCCCACTGTTCAAATCTATTTTAAACTCGATTCAAATCCGATTTGAAAATTTTATCAAACCTAATTAAATTAAACTTTGAATCCAAATCTTACTTAGATTATAAAATTTAATTAACTTTAAATTAGATAAAAATTAATTAAATTAAATTAAATTAAAATCAATTAGAAGAATTTTATTTTTAATTTGGATTCAATTCGAATCTAATTCAAAATCTTGTCAATTCTAATTCAATTAGACTATTAATTTAATTCCTACTTGGATAGTAAAATTTAATTACTTTTAAATTAAGTCAAGTCTAATTAAATTTAAGCTAATTTAGATAATCAAGAAAAAGTAGTTTGCAATTTGGATTCGATTTGATTTCTATTCGAACCGAATTCGAATCCAATTCAAAATCTTATCAATCTTAATTTAATTAGATTTTTAATTTAAGTCCTATTTTGATACTAAAATCTAATTATATTTAAATTAAGTTAAAACTAATTAAATTTAAGCTGATTTAAATCAATTAGAACTTGCTCCATGATTACATTCGAATCCAATTCAAATTTGATTCGAATTCAATTTGAAATCCCATCAAACTAAATTAATTAGGCTTCAAATTCAAATCCTACATCGATTATAAAACTCAATTAATCTTAAATTAAGTCAATATTAATCAAATTAAAACTAATTTAAATTAATTAGAAAAAATAAATTTTAATTTATATTTAATTCAAATTCAATTCGAATCCGAATTGAATCTGAATAAAAAACCTATCAGTCCTCATTCAATTAGACTTTAAAATTCCAATCCTACTTGGATAGTAAAATCCAATTACTTTAATATTAAGTCAGGCCTAATTAAATTTAATCTAATTAAAATTAATTAGAAAAAAATAGTTTTAGTTTAGACTCGATCTAAATTTAATTGGAATCGGATTCGAATCCAATTCAAAATCCTATCTAACCTATTTCAATTAGACTTTGAATTCAAATCCTAATTAAATTTTAAACTAAATTATCCTAAAATTAAGTCAAACTTAATCAAATTTAATTTGATTTAAATCAATTAGAAGAACATAATTTTTAATTTAGATTTTATTTAAATCAAATTCGAATTCAATTCAAAATTCTATCAAACCTAATTTAATTAGACTTTGAATCTAAGTCTTATTTAGAATATTAAAATTAAATTAGCATTAAATTAAGTTAAGATTAATTAAATTAAATTTATTTTAAATCAATTAGAACTCGATCCATAAATTAATTAAGTCAAAAAATAAAATATATTTTTTAAAAAAAATTATGAGTATTAGAGATAGCTTTAGTGACCGCATGCTTGCCATCACTAATAACTTTAAAAAAAATTATTTTAAAATTTAAATTAAATATTTTTAAAAATTTAATATTATTGATGATGGCACTTTTTTAGTAGCGACAAACCTCCATTGGAAATTTTTTTCGACAGTATTACCGACGATGTGTTTGCCATCGATAATTATTGAAATTTTCAAAAAAAAATTTAAATTTAATATTCTTGGCGATGGTATTTTATTATTAGTGATGGCATACACCATCGCTAGTAACATTGGCACAGAAATTTGGGTTTTGGCGACCATATTACCAACGAGATTTTTACCGTCGATAATAGTTTCCCGTAAACCCCACTCATGGAAAAAAAAATTTTGCCCGAAATTTTTTTCTTTATGCCTTCTCCGCTCCCCACACATCCTTCTCGGCCTTCCCAGCTCCCTATGCATCCTCCTTCCCGACGACTCGACCTCGTTGGTGCCTTCTGGGTGACCCTGCCACGCCGACCTCGCCTCCCCCGAGGCCGTCCTGACCCCGTAGCTCCATCCTCGCCTCGCCTGCAGCAGCCCCTACCCCACCGATGTCTCCTACTCCATGGCCTCAAGCCAACCGCCCCTGCCCCACCTCTCCTATGGCCATTCTGAACCCATCGGTGCCTCCTATGACGTGGCCCCGAGCTAGCCTCCTCGGCCCTGCCTCTTCCGTAGCTGTCCCCCCGACCAACATCTCCAATGTCGCGGTGTTGAGCCCACCGCCCCGGTCCTTCATCTCCCACGATTGTCCCCACCCCACTAGCACCTTCAATGCCATGGCCCTGAGCCCATCACTCCATCCCTACCCCTCCCGTGGCCACCCCCATCCCGCCAGCGCCTCCTAGTTTGTGGCCCCAGAGCCTACTGCCCCTATCCCACTGGCCTCCTCATGGCCCCATTTTGGCCGGGCTGACTGCACGACCCTTGCCTCATTGTCCCAACCTACGGTCTAGAAATTACAGTCCTTTGCAGCCCCCTTCCTTCCACTGTAACTCCCTCCCTCCTCCCACTATAAGCAGCAGTAGTAGCAGTTGTGACAGTATTAGCATTGGCTGATATGGTGTAGTATTAGTGATGGCTAGTGTCGTCACTACTTAAATAAATAAATAAATAAATAAATAATTAGATATATGGGATTTGGATTTTGGTATGCAAAATGTTCGAATCGAGAGAAGATGTTGGGTAATATTGCAAACATAGGGCTGGGGCATGCCTGCATGCTCGGATCTCAGGTCATAGCTAGTGTCAAAGACATTTTGCTCTCACATGCCGGACATCATTAATTATATATTTATTTAAATAAAATTTGCATTGCATGGAATGATAGACCTGTCAGTTGATTAATATACATATTCTAAGGTATCCATACATTTATTTATTTTTATATGAATAAAAGAATTATATACATTAATCAATTGATTGTCCACTATGGGTAGTTTAAGAAATGCAAGTAATTTTATAGGTCGTTATAGTAATCAAACGATATGCTGAGGGTTCGAAAGAAATTTTGGATAGAATTTCTTTTTTGTTCTCCCTACATGGAAGAATTAAGAAAAAATACTATCAAAATTTTTTTCGATCTCTGTTACATATTGTTTGATTACTGTAATATACCAATATAATTAATGCATTTCTTGATTGAAATAGGACCTATCTTTACCTATTAGTTGATGATAGGATACATTAATTTACTATGTAAGCCATTTTGAATGATAAAATAGTATTTTGCAATTATCTTATATTTATGCATATGCAGAATTCTTAGATAGTCGGTCATGGATCGTAGTTGGATGGATCGTCGAGTAGTCGATGGAAAGATTTCTGTTGAATATAGAGAGGGTGTAGGATAGCCAACATGAGGAGGTAGATTCAATTGAAATTATTTTAAAAGACAATCCTCCCTAAGAAGAGGAAGAACAAGTGGAAGAAGAAGAAGAAGAGTTGGAAGAAGAAGAAGAAGAGAAAGAATCAGAAGAAGATTTAGAAGAATACTAAACATCTGAAAAGGCTGATGAGTAGTGCTAAGTATATAATTTTTAGATCATTTTAATTACTTATCTTGCATCATTTTAAACCTTACATTGCTATCCATAATTATATAATTAATTTGGTAAATCTATTTAGTTTTATTTTTAGAGAGTATATATCATGTCTTTGAGAGACCGGAGCCATGGTAGTCGAGGATAGAGCTCTCGAGGAGAGAGCGATCATATCGCTAGTTCTCATGATTTTACATATCTCACATCGGACGGCAAGCTCTAATACTTTATATATTTTTATTTATGTTATTTTATTATTTGTTAACTAGTATAACATTCTTTATATTAGATATTTTGCATTTAGATTTGGAGGACAGGAGGTCACTAGTGATTCCATAGTCCCATGTGATGCATGCTAATCTATAGCTATGGCAAGTGCACCAGTCGATCAAATAATAAAGTGAATGAGTAGAGTATCATCCCTAGAGGATTGAAAAATAAGTACTGAAAAGCTCTTTTCTATGCTTTATTTAGAAGATCAATTTATGAGAATAAGAAATTAAAGAATAAAATAAAAAAATAATTAAAAATTTTAAGAAAATAGAGAGTTAAATTATTAGGGTTTTAAACTTAAAGAGCAATGGATTACTAAGGCAATCGGTTCACCAACTCAGTCAATACAATATTCAGGTTTTAGATTAATTTTATTTCATGTGACGGTGGAGTCTCCTAATTTTATTCACTATCCTTTGGTCCAGGCATAGCAAAACTATTCAATATTTATTAATTATACCCTTTGGTCCAAGTGTAATTTAAATAAATATTAATGCATTAAGTTTTGTGAAACCCTCTAATTAAAATACGCTGCGTCCAAAGCGCACTAAAATTTCCTGCATGCATATGAATTCTAATTTGATTCATAATACAAGGTATATAATCAAGAAGCAATAACATAGATGTACTTGGTCCGTAACATCTATGTTCATCAGATCAATTAGAAGATGGCCAGTAATCTAAAAGCATTAAGATCAGATTTATATACTCCTCATGGATAAAATTTAAAATTAAAAATAAATCATACTGAATATTGCATCAAAAGAGTGGCTACACCTTAGCCTTAGTAAAAAAAAATTTAGTTCATGATAACAAGTTCAAAAATAGCAAATAAAATAAAAAGTATAGAAAAATTAGACTATTTGATTGCTGAAATTGATTGTCCATTACTCTTAGTGTGAAAAACTTGATGAAGAAGAAGAAGCTCCTTAATCACTGTTCTGATTGTCGGAAAAAAAATTAAAATTCCTTTCCTTTCTCTCAAAAATCTCTCTTCTCTTTCTACCTCTCTCCTCTCTTTCTCTTCTTTTTTTTTATTTCTCTCACTTTTTTTTTATTTCTCTCACTCTCCCTTCTTTTTTTTTTCTTCAGCAACAGCAGACTTTATAGGCTCAGAGATGGATTTTCTCCTAAAATCCTTTGAAAATTAGGTTTAAAACTCTCAAAATAACTCAAATTAGGATCCTGGATGATTCTGACCGTTGGATGTTGATCAAATGGTCCAAAAATTGCTTAAATTTTTTTTAAAATTTCTCAAATCAAGTTGGAATTCATAGCAGCCATCAGATCAATCACTGGATTGAATCTGTGCCATCAGATTGCACACAGAAAGGCTTCTGATCTTTAGTTTAACATCGAGATGAATCTCAACCATTGGATCTTGATCGAGAGCTGTGGATGCCATTCGTCAGCGCATGTATTTCGATCGTCTGATCAAATCTCAGTGAAATGCGCCCGTCGAATCAAACAAAATTCTCAAATTGTCCTCTATAGATCATGCGCGAGTCCAGTGTTGCATGGACTGTAATATTCTTCAGCCAATCGGAGCCCGCTTCTACATGTAAAATTTTCGAAATGCCCTTAAATTGGTCCACCATGCACCACAAAAAATGCTGACATCAGCCTAGCATCAGCGGGTCAGTCTGCTGGTGCAGTCGAATCGGGCGATCTGCTGAGCCAATTTTTCTGAACTGATTTGAACGGAACTTGCTCTCTTTTTTTTTAAAAAAAAATTAATTTTGGGCTCGTTTGAAGTCCATTTTGCCTGAAATTTATTTCATCTGAATCAAAAAAATAAGAGCTTCATATTGGTAGCCTTCTTTCCTACATAGATTAATAAAAATATTAATTTTTAAAAAAATAAATTAATTTATTTTATAATTTAATATTTTTATTAGTATATTTTTACCACTTATTAGCATGCAGTAGCGACCGCTGGCTCTCAGACACATCATCATGGTTAAGGACCCATCCGGCTCGCGGCACCTCTAACCAGGTTGGAGGATAAGCAGCTCATCCATATCCAGAATCGCTCATGAGTACTACATCCTCACTTAACATGTTTAGAATTTAGTAATTTTAGAGTTAATATTTATTCTTCAAAATCAATTTTATAGTATATTCAGAGAGCCTTTAACATCTCGTGTTGTTATCAAGATCATATGCCAATTGATGTCGGGCTCGATGAACGATTTCTCGAGTTGGCCATCGAGAGCTCGTGATGCAGTCTGAAAGATATTTTTGATAAATCAAAACTAATTTAATTTTTAAATTTTTGATACATTGGTATATTAATTATATATTAATACTTGCTTGCTTCTATCCTGCAGGAGTATTACCGATTTGAGACTCCCCAAGATGAGGAGGTTGGCCATCAGACTTTTGAGGAGCTGGCCATATGGAGGCTCTAAGATGGCCTCTACAGTCTCAAGCAGTCTGTCATCCAGTACTCTAATTTTCTATCACCATCAGACTGGAGGTTTTTCATCGATCACTAGATGCGGACGAACATATGACAGACCCTCTGTGATCAGTGGAGCACCGAGGAGTACTTTGATAGGCAGCTGATGGCCTGGCAGAATCGGGCTGCCTAGTAGGATCCGATCAGGTACACGAACGGCTCGATCAGCACACATGTTGTGGTTGATAGATTGGTAAGAAATCAATATCAAAACTCTTCATCAAAATGATAAAAATTTTTATATATATATTTTAATTAATTTAAATTTATTATTTATTTATTATAGATACGATAGTTGGATCATCCATCAGATCAGCTATAGTTATGGTGGGCCATACACCAGTCTAGGAGGACTGGTGACTATTTAAATTCTACGTCGCGGCATATCACGATAAGAACTTCAAACTTTATTTAATAATTAAGTTGTTACAAGATTTGATATTTATATTACCATTAATGTATTTCTAAACTATGCAGATGTGTTATGTGGAGTACATTGCTGAGAGGTTTGGTGATGACTTGTCTTCTCAGTGCCTCCTTAATCTTGAGGGATGGCTCAATGCCACTGGGGGGTGAGTAGGAGCCGGATCATAGAATTTGGCTACAGCTTTGACCCTCCACCATCTTGATATCCTTTAGCATCCTCACAGGCCTCGATGTCTTAGATTTGGAGCGATGCGCACATGGAGGAGGTCGTGCAGAGTCTTCTGAGCCAACAACCTCAAGGCCTCCTGGATGCCATCCGTGATACAATCGTGGAGCTTCTTCAAGATCTACTGCTGCATGACTAGCTAGGCTCATCATCCCAGCCATCACATCAGATAATTATATTATTAATTTTTTTACTTATTTTAAATTTTTATATTTAGAAGTAATTCGTATATTTAGGTTTCAGTTCAGAAAGGAGATCTAAGGACTAAAAATTTAATCTAACCATCCAAATCGATGGGCCGGAGGTGTCTATAGCTCCATATCATCAAATCAAATATGTAGAAATAATCTATTTAAGAATAAAAGTAGTGTATCAAAAGATATGCCTCCATATCAAAAAATACATCTCTATATCAAAACTTACTAATATTATTTTATTTTTTTGTTATGGGATGCTAGAACATCCGGCTCTCATCCACCAGCTATTGAAAAGGAGCAAGAGGAGGAGGCGAGTGACGACGAGGATTGAACTTGATTTTTTTTTTATATATATTATATTTTTTTATACTAATTATAAAAAATATATAATTTATATTTTTAATAAATATAATTAGTTTTTATTACTGATTATCTAATTATTCTTGGATTTTAATTAATTATGAATCATAATTTATTATGATTAATTAAGATAGATTTTAAAATTATTATTATTATCTTTTTTAAAAATATAATTTAGCATTAGCGTCGGTATTAGAGATGGCAAATATCCTTCCTAATAAATATTAGCAATGGCTTTAAAGACGAAGCTCTATCGCTAATAATTCTTTAAATATTTTTTATTTTATTTAAAAATTATAGAACATTATGGATTGCATTAGCGGTGGTAGATTTGATCGCTAATAATTATTAAAGATGACATTAACCACCAAGATGCCATTGCTAATATTTTTTAAAATATTTTATTTTATTTTATTTTAAAAATTTATAATTATTAGAGATAATATTAGAGATAGAATTTTCTATCACTATTAATTATTAGCGATAGTATTAGCCACAACATTGCCATCGCTAATATTTTTTTAGCAAAATAATTTAAACATTAAAAATTATTAGAGATGAAATTTTTTCATTACAAAAATCATTGCTAATATCATTATTAGCGATGGCGATTTTTGTCATTGCTAATAAAGATAATTAGTGATAAAAATTTTTTAGACTGAATTTTATAATGGTATTGGCGACAACATCTGGACTATTAGCGATGGCAATTTATCGTCGCTAATAGTCTAAATTCTTGTAGTGCCTCTTTACTTCTATATTGCCACTCTATGTATCTTACATGCACATAAATTCTTATATCAATAAATTTTAGGAGAAGTATTTTTCACTTCCTCCATTTCAAATCAATAAAAAAAATTATTTTTTTAAAATGTGGTATCCTTGGTCTCTATTTGCCCTAACGAAATCGAGAGCACCTATAAAGAAAAATAAATATCCATCTACCATTCTTTTTGCCAATTCAAAGCCAAGCTTGTTATGTAAGTAATTGTCCTTCTAATGATTTTTGATTTTTTTGGTAAATCAAATATGTTGTGGGGGAGAACCACCTAGATCACAATCCTCGGGGCCCATTCTTCAGAGGATGGCCAATGGGAACAATAATGAATGGACGATTGCCACCCTTAACATCGGTAGATGGACAAAGATATGTAAGATGCCCTCTGACCTCCGAATAAGGGCATGGACGACCTCCGGGTTAGAATCATATTGACAAAGATGCATAAGATGCCTCCAACCTCTGGATTAATGCATGGATGACCTCCGGGTCAAAATCACATCAATGATTTAGAGAGACCCCTACTAGGGCTCAAAATAGATATGTCGACCCTCAGCCGCACCCCAACCTCGGCCATATCTCTCCGCCCACACGGGTTTCACCAAATCATTTGACACCTTATAAGTGCATGGGGGAGCAAGCACCCACAATCAACAAACTTGACAGGTGCCTGCCTGGCAGACATTCACGACTAACAAATCTAGCAGGTGCCCATCCGGTAGATGCCTATGATTAAGAAATCATTTTGCCTATCTTAACAGCCTATAGGCTAAAGATATGACAAACTCCGATGACCCCCTATATAAAGAGGTAACTCTAAGACCCCTGAGGGAGGTAAAGAAAAAGAGGCGATTCTCTCCCATACTCCTCTCACTACAAGAATTTAGACTATTAGTGATGATGAAATACCATCGCTAATAGTTCATCAGCCATCGTTAATAGGCACACCATCGCTAATACCATCGTAAAAGCCAATCTAAAAAATCTTTATCGCTAATTGGCACTATTAGCGATGACAAAAATCATCATTACTAATAAGATAATTAGCAACAGCTTTAGAGATAAAATAATTCCACCTCTATTTTTTAAATAAAATTTTTAAAAAAATTAAAAAATTTTTAAAAAATATTAGCGATGATGGATTCATTGCTAATGTTGTTGCTAATTATTATTAACGACCAACTATTCTATCACTAATGCCATCTCTAATTTTATTTAATTCTTAAATTAAATAAAAAAATATTTTAAAAAATATTAGCAATGGTATTTGTTGACCCTAGATTGATTTTGATGATAATAAAAGCATTTGAGTATAAATTATTATATTACCAATATTATTTATGAGGATGTGTGGTTGTAAATCTCAAGTGCTCACAAACACTAAGTATTTTCATTCATCAGTTATTCAAGATCTTAGAGAGGACATTTGAAATTGGAATCATCTTTCAAGAGATTTTAATTAAGGATAAATCAAGGCAAAAAGATAAATCTAACCTACAAAGTAAATTGGAAAAGAAAGGATCATAAATAGTATTTGGTGCACCTGACATGCAAACTGGGCCGACCCAGTCTGAGATCGAGCTAACCTAGTCTTAGTAGAAGCAAAAGATAGAAAGTGCAGAAAGTCAGTTTTTAGAGACTGAGCCGACATAGTCTTAGTGGAAGCAAAAGATAGAAAATACAAAAATTAATTTTTTTAAAAATCAGGAGACTGAGCCGACCCAGTTAGGACTGAGCTGACCCAGTAAAAAACTAAGTCGATCCAGTGATCGTAACGACTAGTTTCTGTAGCTTTTTATAACGACTAGTTTTTCACTCCAACAACTATTTCAGCCCTTCCAATGGCCAAAATTTTTTTAGTCATCACAAAGAGTATAAAAAACTAGAAAAATATTTGAAAAAGTAGATTAAGTAGATTGAAAGTAGATATCATTAAAATAGTGAAGTTCATTAAATATCAAAAGAAAAAAAGAGAAAAGAGAGGATCTTGTGCATCAAATTCAGAGAGCTTCAAAGTGTGATCATCCTCATTCATTCAAGCTTTCTCTCAGCCTTCAAAGGAGAGAATACTAAGCTTCAAGTGCCATCTTTCAGCCTTTCCATCGAGCTTCAAAAGAGTTTCTTTTTATTTTTTATTCTTGTGCTGAATTTTTATATTTGTATCTTTGGTTCTTTATAAGTTTCTTTGGAAAAAAAAAACTTGGGGTGTAGGTTGGTCCAAGCCAAAAATTGGACGGTGTAAAGGTTATGGTTGGTGCTCCTAGGTTAAAATCAACTGGATTGATAGTGAACTCGAAAAACTATCAGTGTAGGATTGTGATTGGTGAGCCCGGCAAAATCAACTGAATTTGTTTATGATCTCGAATCAAAATAAATGCACTATAATCTAGGATTATAGTAAAATTTTTAAGAAGAGCTTGGGGAGTGAACGTAGGTGTGGGATTGCATCGAACCACTATAAAATTCTTGTATGTTTGATTGTGCTTTTGCTTTATTTGCTTTACATATTTGTATTAATTAGTTGCTTTTAATTCCGTTGCTACACATTGCTTATTCATCATAAAGCATTCAAGTTTCTTTTAATTAGAAGCACATATTAGTAATAGAGTTTAAATTGGCCAAATTTTTTAGAAACCCAATTCACCCCCTCCTCTTGGATAGCCATACCTAGGTAATAAGTGGTATAAAAGTAGATGCTCTAATATTTATTTATTGATCTAGCGGTCAAAAGATAAAAGATCTTGGCAATCCAAAATGAAAGCTCTATTTAATGAAGGCCATTCCATTGATCGACCCTCACTATTTGATGGCTCAAATTATATTTATTGAAAAGCTAGGATAAAAATATTCATACAAGCACATGACTATAACTTATGGAATATTATTATCAATGGCCCACATACACACAATGCATTGATTGTTAATAAAAAATAATCCAACTAAATGTTAAAGCCATGAATATACTTTATTGCTCTTTGGATTTAAATATATTTAATATAATTTTTTCATATATTTCAGCGAATCAAGTATGAAAGAAATTAAAAATGATTTATGAAAGAGCAAATCAAGAAGAAGAACCAAACTCCTAAGAAGTTAAGAAAGCTCACCCCAATCTATGCCTCATGACTCATGAGGATGGAAAGAAAAAGAAGAAGAAAAGACAAAGAAAAAAGAAAGTTTTGATTAAGGAGGAGCAAGGCATAGAAAAAAAAAAGAGGAAGAGAAAGAAAGTATCGCCAATCATTGCCTCATGGCTAATGCAAATAAGGTAAATTCTGAAAATTCTTTCGACTTTACATTTGATGAATTATATGAAGCCTTTAATGAATTAATAGATGATTTTAAAAAATTAAGATTAAAAAATAAAAAATTTAAAAAGTTAAATTTTCTCTTAGCTAATGAAAAGAGTAAATTATTAATTAAAAAAAATATTTTGAAAAAAATAATGCTTTAGCTGAAGAAAAAGAAGAACTTCTCAAATTCAAAAAATCTTTAGTTAAAGAAAAGAATAAACTCTTAATTGAAAAAGATGATTTCATGAAAGAAAAAAATTTATTTGCTAAAGAAAAAAAAAATCATTCAAATTCTGAAAAATCTTTTATAAAAGAGAACTCAAAATTAAGAAAAGAGATTGAAAGATTGAAGCCTATGCTTAATAAATTTATAATTGACTCTCAAAAGCTTCAACCTATTTTGATCAATCAAAAAGCTATTTTTGATAAAATTGAAATTAGATATAATTTATTAAAAAAATAAAAATTTATAAATAACATGTTTAGCCGAGCTTATTCTAAAAATCATTTTATAGTTTACTTTAAATATAATAAAGTAGGCCATAAAAATTTTGAATGTAATATTAAGAAAATTGATCATACTTTAGTTAAATAAATTTAGATTTCAAAAGAAACTATGTGCTCTAACCTCAATGGACCCAAGATAGCTTATATACCAAAATCTAGAAAGTGATTTTTGTAGGTACACCAAGGATCTAATGAAATAAAAAGAAAAAAATATTTTGATGGATGCATTGAAAATGAAATTAGATGGGTGATGACATTTTGGTAAAATCTAAACTTCTCTCACATCATGCCATCATTGTTTAGTAAATATATTTTGATTATTAATTAGCATAATTATTAAGTATGTTTGATTAACTTTGATGATTTATTATTGCTTATAATGATCATACTCTATGAATTGAAAGTTTGAATGATTTGTTTCATGTTTTGATAAGTATGATTGATTTTGATGCTTGCAATGATTTGAATATTTTGATTTTCTAAGTTAATATACTCTTCTGTATATATCATGCTATGGATGAAATAGTTTATTTTAAAATTCAGCATAATATTTTAAGTCTCTCTATATCAATTTTATAATTAATGAATTTAAATTAAAAGATGCTTATTGGATATGATTGTTTAAATTACTAAACCAACAAGAGAAACTAATTTTTGACATTCTCCCATAAAATGCTTAGATATTGAGATTCTCCTAAAAAGTGCATGACTTAAATACTTAAAAATAAGACATTCAATTAATACAAGATTAAGTACTTGAAATATTAATTTGAATTGTATCTTAGGTTAACTCCTAAGCATTTCAAAATGCCCTAGTTGAATTGAACACATAAAGCCTTCATTTAATTTCTCCTTGATTTGATCTTATCCTATTTGATCATCGAAACCTTCCAATTGATTAATTTTTGATTTTTCAAATTGATTTCAATATCTTTCTTGATTATTGATTTGATTGCCTTTACCTATCTTAAAAAAGAATTTTTTTAATATGAATATTCATTCTTTGTTCTGATTGAATGATTTTGAAAATTGAATTTGAGAAATAGTTGTCTTGAATCCTTTGAAGTTGATATCAAGCAAGATATTTCAAAAAAGTTATCATTTATTATTAAAGCTAAACTTTTAAAGAAGATTTTAGTTTTAAGTAATTGGTATCAAATAGCATATTATTTGTCATATATTTGATTGATTTATCTTTTGGCAAAAAGAAAAAAATATCTTTGTTTCAAATCTGATTTTGCATAGTTATATGTTTGATATAATATCATTTAAAATAAATTCAAAAATATATATCTTTTCTGAATCTATAATTGCTTGATATTTCTTAAGAAAAGAAAGAGAAAGTTTCATGTAGAAATTTAAAAATTTAGAACTTTCTTAAATCATTATCCCATATAAGAAAGAAGGACCAAGCTTCAAAATAATCCTTAAATTTCTAGAGCAAGAATAAATTTTAATTATATATAAAATTAAGAGATTGGGCTAAGAAATTTCATATTCTTTTGATCTATTTGAACTCAATTTAAGAATTCTTTGGAAACATAATGTTTAGGATTGAAAATTTAGACTCAAAAGTTTGAAGTATCAATATTATATTGAATGATATAAGATTAGCTCGAATACTAAGGATATTTATTAATGGACTAAAAATTTATCTGCTTCTTGAATTTGCCCACCTACCTTGGATTGGCAAGAAAATTTTATGGTTGCATAAAAATGAGAGTTGAAGGTCTAATTTTTAAAATAAAAGGGATGCAGATTGAGATGAATATTGATAATATTGGATGCATGCTAGGAGTACCTTGGATTGTCTTAAGTAGTGATATATTTAAATATTATGTTAGTTTGAGATATTATCGAGGGCATTAAACATATCAATGCCAATCAGTTGAGTATAGAAATGGGACTACTATGATCAATAGGATCTTCTTCATATTAGTCATGTATCATATTCTCCAGAAGATTCTACTTTGCATATCTACGCTTAGGCTATAATAGATGTCAGGATTGAGGATCTAGTAGTTTAGACAAAAGTAGCTCTACCTCCATAGATCAATCATTAAGAGAGCTCAAATTGATTATTTGGTATATTGGATGAGAAAATACATTTATCGATAGGAATTGCATCAGAATCATTCTTTTTGTTTGTGCAAAAATTCAAAAGTTTACTTCACAGACACAACAGATAAGATGAGATCTGATAGAGGCACAATCATCGATCAGAAAGGAGTCAATGTGATTGATTCAAGCTATTACTTTAGCGAGGGAGTATATGCATGACTAAGATCAATTATTTGGAGATACTAGACTACCCTCTCTATCTAGTCAACTTGAACTTTCTTCTTAAAGATATACCGACTTACTCTTCTTAGGATGCTAAGATTTATTTTCTTAGAACTTTAGTATTCCTTAGTAATATATTTTTGTAAGTTATAGATGTGATACATTTTGATCATCTTGATGTTTGTCATTCTTGTAGACATCCTTTTGAAAATAAATTGATTTTGATACATTCTTATAATTTTGAAACTCATTGATAAATATAATACTTAACTATCAAAACTTTCATAATTTCTATCAAACAACACATCATTGTCTTACACTTCAATGCTTTATCTTTTAGCAAAAATAAAAAAAATATCTTTATCTTAAATCTAATTTTGCAAAGCTATATTCTTGATGTCACATCATTTAAGATAAATCTAAAAAGTTCATATCTTTTCTAAACTTAATTGGCGAGTATTTTATAAAAAAAAAAGGGATGAAATGATCTTTCAAAGAATAACAGAAGATCTGTTTATAATTTACCTTGGATGATTTGATGATATTAATTCAAAATGATTTATCATATTTTAAAATTCTCAAAATGGTGATCAAGTTGTTATTTGATTTTATTTTCAAAGCTATTAAAACAAAAGAAGATTTTTTTTTGTATCAAGAAGATTCTTCTTAAGAAATTTCTCACACTTGATATCAATAGTTTCATTCTTGTCTTGAACTTTATAATATTCTTTTTGGCAAAAGAGAAGAATGTTTTAAATAGAAGATCTCTCTATGATTTATTTTGAATGATTTGTTGATATCAATTTAAATTAACTTATTAAGATAATTTGATCTAAATTTAAATTAATTCATCTTTTTTTATCAAAAACTTCAATGATTGATATCAAATAGATCATTATTATCTTGTATTCTATTGCTTTATCTTTAACAAAAAGAAGAAAATATCCTTGCGTATAATCTGATTTGCATGAATATATTCTTGATATTATCCTTGAGACAAATTATAAGATTAATATATTTATGCTTCAAATTGATTGATACTACTTAAGAAGAGAAAGAGATATTTCCTAAAAAATTAAACAAATCTCTAAATAGTATATCCATTTGGGATTAGATAGCTTATAATATGCCTTATATTTTATTGATTTATCTTTTGGCAAAAGAATAGTTGCTTTATCTCAAATATAAATTTTCATGCGTATATTCTTGCTATTATAATGTTTGAGATAAATTCTTATGATATATTTTTGAATAATTTAATTTAATATCAAAGTGAAGAGAAGTATTTTTAAGATTATATTATTTAAATTTTTGAAGCCTAAAGTTCTTATTAATTAAAATTAAGAAGTATATCTACATGGCATACTTTTGGATTTTAATGGATTGTTAACATTGTAAACATCTTTTGAAGCAAATAAAAAGTAAATTTTTGAAAAAAATTAGTTTCTACATGAGTGAATGCTATATTTATTTAAATTAAATATATAATTTAATACTTAATTCACTCAATTGATGCTTGCTCTCTTAAAATTTTATTTAATTTAAAAATAGCTTTATTTGCAAAAGTAAGGAGAAAAAATACCAAAGATAAAATGATTACTAACTTGGTATCAATAAAATTTAAAAATCTAAGTTAAAAGATAAATTTGTATTAATTAAAGATTAATGTGGTATCAATTAAATGTGCTTAACTTGAAAGAAAAAGGAGTAACAAAAATTATAAAGCTTATGCATGCAATTTTTTTTTTTAAAAAAAAGTAGGAGATAATGCTAAAGAATGAATATATATATATATATATCAATTTGATAATCTAAATTTAAAATATACTTATTTTAAAATAAAGAGGAAAAGAAAGTTAAAAAATAAATCAATCCAGCTATTAGTATGAAAAGTAGGAGGAAAGATATTTTCTAATTTAATTTGATTAAAAATATTAGTAAATTTATGATCTTAAATTCTCAATCAATTATCTTATTTTAAGCTTTATTGTATTGATTTAAAATTTTAAATCAAATGTCTTATAGTCTTTTCAATTTGTGATTTCATATGTTTATTCAATTCGATTTACTTGATTTAATGTACTATAAATTTAAAGTAGTGTCAGGCAAATAAATTATTTTTTAATAATTAAAAATTACTTAAAGTAGAATCATTGATATGCTGATTTTATATTTTGATATATATGATTTGATAGCCTAATTATTTTTGATAATTAATTGGAGTTAAACTGAATTTGAAAATCCATATAAAATTATTTGTATCAAAGTAATTTTTACTCAAGAAATAAATTTGAGAAAGTAATTCTTATTTAGTTTGATACTATTATTGATTTACTTGATATATGTCTTTTCTAAATTTAAATGATGGATTTTCATTAAGAAAATGAATGAATAAATATTGATGTGCATATTATGCTTGAATTCATGGTCAAATCTTATGAAAAGCTCTATTTCTTTTAAAGATTAAAAGTACATCTTTAAAAATTTGATTAAAAAATTATATTCATTCAAAAAAATTGGGAGGGGGGGAATCTTTAATATTTAAATTCAAGCTAATTTTTGAAAAGAAAGAAATAATCATTCAAAAGAAGAGATGATTAATTTAATTTAACTTTCTAAATTTGATATATCTCTCAATTTAATACCTTAATATTGATTTTGATGATTTTTCTTATTCTTTTTCATGAGTTTTTTGATGTTGTCAAAAAGGGAGAGAGGTATATTGAGTATATGCTTAAAAAATTAATACTTAAGAAACTCAATAAATTTCTTACTTGAAACCTTAATACTCATTGATTTAAATTAAAATATTATTTTAATATGAGTATATAAATTATGTGAAATATTATTTAGAGTTTTTGTGAAGTATGCATTTATATTTCTTACTTGAAATCTTAATACTCATTGATTTAAATTAAAATATTATTTTGATATGAGTATATAAATTATGCAAAATATTATTTGAAGTTTTTATGAAGTGTGTATTTATATTTGTGTACATTCTCACTTTATATTTTATACTAGCTGTTAGTTGAAATACATTAATTTTATTTTTGTGCATATACTCAAAATTTTGTCATCATCAAAAAAGAGGAGATTGTTGATCCTAGATTGATTTTGATGATAACAAAAATATTTAAGTATAAATTATTATATTACTAATATTATTTATGAGGATGTGTAGCTGTAAATCTCAAGTGCTCACAAACACCAAGTGTTCTCATTCATCAGTTATTCAAGATCTTAGAGAGGACATTGCAAATTGGAATCATCTTTCAAGAGGTTTTAACTAAGAATAAATTAAGATAAAAAGGCAAATCTAATCTATAAAGTAAATTGGAGAAGAAAGGATCATAAACAGTGTTGGGGTGCCTGGCACGCAAACTGGGCCGACCTAATCTGAGACTGAGCCGACCTAGTCTCAGTGGAAGAAAAAGATAGAAAGTGCAGAAAGCTAATTTTTTTAAGAATCAGGGGATTAAGCCGACCCAGCTATAAACTGAGCCGACCCAGTTAAGACTGAGCCAACCTAGTCTCAGTGGAAGCAAAAGACAAAAAGTGCAGAAAATCAATTTTTTTAAGAACCAGGGGACTGAGCCAACCTAGCTATAAATTGAGCCGACCCAGTTAGGACTGAGTTGATCCAATCAAAAATTGAGCCGATCCAGTGATCGTAATGGCTAGTTTCTACAGCTTTTTGTAATGGCTAGTTTTTCACTCTAATGACTATTTTAGCCCTTCCAATGGTCAAAACTCCTTCTGCAGCCATCACAAAGAGTATAAAAGGCTAGAAAAATATTTAAAAAAATAGATTAAGTAGATTGAAAGTAGATATCATTAAAATAGTGAGGTTCATTGAATATCAAAAGAAAAAAAGAGAAAATAGAGAATCTTGTGCATCAAATTCAGAGAGCTTCAAAGTATGATCATTCTCATGTTGGAAATGTATCCCAAAGCTAATCATCAATCTATTGATGATTGGATCATATATTTATAATTATATATAAATTATAAATTAATAAAAATTATTTTAACATTTTTCATCATAAATTCTATTATCTTCTAATGAACTCTTGTGTTGTGATGAAGTCCTTAGGACTATCTAGATTCAGCAAAGGAGGATTTGTCATTTAGTTCTTAAATAGTTTACGATCAAATGATACGTTGTTTCTTAAGATAATAATATTTATCAAATATAGATCATTGTGTGCCATATAGATTGGTTGTCCTCATAACCAAGAAGTGTTGAGACACTAATATGGCATGCAAGTGAGATGTATGGGTACATCTGTACTGAACATGATCAACTCCGGGGCTTTTCTCTTGTAAGATTAGCTTCGATGGAATATGGGTATAAATGTTCCTCCAACCTGAGATCACCATGATGACCTTCAAGCAACTCACTATATTTTGGTGCCGGACTATCTAAATTTCTAATTTAGTGATGGAAGGTTTCTGGGCACAGTCAAGTACTTATGGAGTCGGTGCATGTATCAAGATGGGATTGACCACTCCTAATTTCAGGAGCTATGTTCAATTATATTTTAATTTAGAAAAATCTTGGTCAAGATAGTCTTAGTGAGGAGTCATGAGACTAATTACTTTGAGACACAATATGGATATATTTTCTAGGATTGACAGTCTAACCCTAAGTCATCTATTACACAAAGGTCATAGAAATGAATTATATGGTAAGCATATTCATGTAGGTTCTGAATGTTATGATTGCGATTATTTGATCTATCCGAATGTTGGATACCATTGCTAGATGGTCACTACGATTAGTATAGAAATTAGTTTCTATGCTACCGACTTAGGTTCGGACCTGCGGGGTCACATGCATTAGGAGTTTTTACCTGATCTGATGTCTGATCAAGAGTTTTATTGGTCTGAGACTCTATGATCAAGAGTCTCACTAGACTAGAACTCTGTGACCAAGAGTCCTACTAGACTGAAACTCTAATTCCTACTTGTTTGAGACTCTCTGATCATGAGTCCTGATAATCTAGGACATTATGGTCAAGAGTTTCACTGAACTAGAACTTTATGACCAAGAGCCAACTGGACTGAAACTTTGAGTGCTACTCATTTAAGACTCTCTAATCAAGAGTTTCACTAGTCTGGAACTCTATGATCGTGAGTTTGATTCATTTGGAACACTGGGTTCAAGAGTCCCACTGATTTAGGACTCTTTAAGAGTTTCATATTGATATAACTCTGTTTCCCAGTAATCCATTCGATTTAGACTCAGATATTTTTTAAAGAATTAATTAGTAATTTAATTGCTGATTAGCTCAATTTGATTGAGTGATGAGAATTTAATCAAGTTTGATTAAATTTAATTTGATTGGATTTGACCCGATCAGGACATGAGATGACCTAATTGCTATGGAAGTTTTGATCCTGATTTGATCAAGACGTAGATCTAATTAATTTTTAATTTAATTAAAATTTTATTAGATTAAGCTAAGCCTAATTTAATTAGATTTAACCTAGTTTAATTGGATCTAAATTAATTGGTTTGGTTGAAACCAATTAGGACCAAGTTAAATGAAGTTTGAATTCAAATTCTCCCATGCGCCCATCATTTTTGATTTTTTCACTCTGCTTCCTACGCCCTCCCTTTTGTTTGTCAAATATTTTTTAAGAAATAAAAATATGCACATAGAAAGAAAGTTCTTCTGCATGTTAAACACAAGAAAGGGGGCATTGGATAAGGATAAGAGGCTCATTTGATTTTTGAAATCAAGTGAGTGTTTAAAACCTCTCAACCACTCAATCCTTATCATTTTCTATGCTATTTTCTCATGGTATTCATATCAATAAATTATGATAATTTTTATGTGTATAGAAGGATAAGTTAGCATTATGTGGTAAAAATTTTAGAGTATTTGGGCATCAGTTATGGGCAAAAAAAATCTTAGAGTGAAGGTGAATAGGATCCTACAGCACTTTACTTTTCCCTCATGTCTCTCTTCTTTTGTGATTTTCACCTCTAAAGATATCCTATTTTTAGATATGATCTAAAGAGGAATTATATATCTAAAAGTTATCTTTTCATAAAAACTTATTTCATATAAAAAATCCATATAGAGAGGGCGTGATAGAATTTTTAGTATGTCAGAATTTTTGGGCTGAGTGAAATCTTAGATTTGAAAATCTAGGTTCGGATGGAGAGATCGAGTGCTGTGAGCATCGGATCACCACCAAATTTGAAAAACATCTTTATCATCCTCCAATATTTATGTTTTAATTTTTTAAAATATCTAAAAAATTAAAAAATATATGATCGATTGGATCGATCATGATCAGCCATCAAAGATTTCGATGAGGAGCTAGCGCTCCAGTAGGACTGATCGAGATCAGAAGCTCCGTATGGACCAACCATAGAGGTTGAACATGTATGCAACTGTGACATGATACCAGAGCATTATCTGATGGAATTAGATTATGATGATCGACTATTTGCAAAAAGATATTATGTTTTGAACACGTAGATATAGTAAATAGTTTATCATATAGTTTTATTTTCAGATCTATTGATGTATGCATGCATATTATGTTTAGATCCTAATATATAGGATTAAATAATCTGATATGATCAGTAGATAATTAATTAAATTAATTATTTTTTACTACATCATTGCTATTTTTGAAATATTTTTCAAAAGTAGCATAGTAAATTCTACACTGTTTTCTTCACCTCATTCATTCAAGCTTCCTCTCGGCCTTCAAAGGAGAGAATACTAAGCTTCAAGAGCCATCTTTCAGCCTCTTCATCAACCTTCAAAAGAGTTTCTTCTTATTTTTTATTCTTGTGCTGAATTTTTATATTTGTATCTTTGATTCTTTACAAGTTTCTTTGAGGGAAAAAAACTTAGGATATAGGTTGGTCCAAGTCAAAAATTGGATGGTGTAAATATTATGATTGGTACTTCTAGGTTAAAATTAATTGGATTGATAATAAATTTAGAAAACTATCGGTATAGGATTGTGGTTGGTGAGCTCGACAAAATCAACTGGATTTGTTTGTGATTTTGGGTCAAAACAAATGCACTGTAATCTAGGATTATAGTGAAATTCTCAAAGAGAACTTGGAGAGTGGATATAGGTGCAGGATTGCACCGAACCACTATAAAATTCTTATGTATTTGATTATGCTTTTGCTTTGTTTACTTTACATATTTACATTAATTAGTTATTTTTAATTTTGTTGCTACATTCACCATAAAGCATTTAAGTTTCTTTTAATTAGAAGCACATATTAGCATTAGAGTTTAAATTGGCCAAACTTTTTAGAAATCCAATTCACCCCCCCCCCACCCCACCCAGGTAGCCATACCTGGGCAACAGTATTTTAGTGTCTAATGTTGTCGATAATATGCATTAGCGACGACACTTGCCATTGCTAATATCGATGATAATAGTTAACTTTATTTTTTAAAAAATTAATAATTATATTTTTTAAAATCTATTTTAATTAATCATAATGAATTATGATTTCTGTTGGTGCAAAATTTGATTGACATCGGATCGAGCTGGAGTCGAGGAAGATGAGATCGCCATCGGTGATCTGCAAAATAAAGTTTCATCCAGAGTCGGTGGTGGCGGCTCCGGTAGCATCCTCTGACGGTCAAGTTAGCTCTGGCCAACAAAAATAGAGTGCTCAGTATGAAGTTCGGCAGAGTTTTGAAAAGGAGAAGAAAGCTTAGAGAAAACGTATCTAAAGGATCCCTTTTTATAGGCAAAGTTTGTTGTAACTATCTTGATTAATGACTGTCGTAACCGTCTTGATAAATGCTGATCATGATTGACTTGATATATGCCAATCGTGATTATCTTGATAAATGACAATCATAATTATCTTGATAATTATAACCGTTCAGTAGTGGGATCGCTCGTAGGAATCTGTTTGAAGGAACAATCTGTAAGGGGTTCGACTTTCATAAAAGTTCGACTGGATGAGGAGTCTGGAAGTAGTGTGGCTCCCGTAGAAGTCCAACTACTGAAGGAGTTCGGCTTTCATAGAAGTCCGACTGTTGGAGGAGTCCAAAGAGGTTTGGCTTTCGTAGAAGTTCGACTGCTGGAGGAGTCCGAAAAGAGTTCGACTTTCGTAGAAGCTCGATTGCTGAAGGAGTCCAGAAGAAGTTTGACTTCCATAGAAGTTCGACTGTTGGAGGAGTGCGGGAGGAGTTCGGCTTTCGTAGAAGCTCGATTACTGAAGGAGTCCGAAAGAATTTTGACTTTCGTAGAAGCTCGACTGCTAAGAAGTTCGATCGATTGAAGAGGTTCGACTGAAGCTCGATCGTTGGATAGTTTGGCCACTGAATGAATCCGACTACTAGAAAAAGAATTTTTGATTGAAGCTCTTCCATGATTACCAGCTGTATTAGGCTAAGCTTCGGACTGAACTTCAATGAAAGCGAAATTTATCTCCAACAATAGTTTCCCTACTTTCGAGTTCGAAACTCGAAGAAAGAAAGTACAAAAAGTATGACTATCAAAGTCCTCTGCATCTTATCTCCGATCGAGGTTGAAAGTATAGTTGAAGCTCGGGAGAGATCTTATCTCCTATTATTATCGAGCATAATGGGGTTATCTTCGAGGTCTTTCCTCTCATCCCATCTAAAATGACCAAAATGGACGAGGTCTTCGACTTTGCTCATGTTAGGATGAGGTTCTCCTTCTATTCCTAATGGGCTATGGGGGCACATAAGAGCCGTTGACATGGCCTCTCCTCCTATCTCATCTAAAATGAATGAGATCTTCGACTTTGCTCACGTTAGGATGAGGTTCTCCTCCTATTCCTAACGGACTATGGGGGGCACATGGGGCCATCGTCAGGGCCTCTCCTCCCATCTCGTCTAAAATGAATGAGGTCTTCAACTTTGCTCACATTAGAACGAGGTTCTCCTCCTATTCCTAACGGACTGTAGAGGTACAAAAGGGCCGTTGTCAGGGCCTCTTCCCCATCTCGTCTAAAATGAACGAGGTCTTCGACTTTGCTCACATTAGGATAAAGTTCTCCTTCTATTCTTAACGGACTGTGGGGTCACATAGGGCCATTATCGGAACCTCTCCCCCCATCTCGTCTAAAATGAATGAGGTCTTCGACTTTGCTCACGTTAGGACGAGGTTCTTCTCATGTTCATAATGGGCTGTGGGGGCACATAAGAGCCATTGTCAAGATCTCTCCTCCTATCTCATCTAAAATGAACGAGGCCTTCGACTTTGCTCACGTTAGGACGAGATTCTCCTTCTATTTTTAATGGGCTGTGGAGGTACATAAAGGCCGTTGTCAGGGCCTCTCCCTCCATCTCATCCTAAATGAATGAGGCCTTCGAAGCTCGGTTGGGAGAGATCTTATCTCTAGCCGAGGTTGGCTCAGTCGCTTGGGATCTCTAGCCGAGGTTGGCTCAGTCGCTTGGGATCTCTAGCCGAGGTTGGTGCGGTCGCTTAGAAGAGATCTTATCTCTAATCAAGGTTGAAGCTCAGGCACTCGAGAGAGATCTTATCTCTAACCGAGGTTGGCACGGTCGCTCAGGAGAGATCTTATCTCTAGCCGAGATTGAAGCTCGAACACTCAAAAAAGATCTTATCTCTGACAGAGGTTGATACGGTCGCTCGGAAGAGATCTTATTTTTAGTCGAGGTTGACTCGATCACTCAAGAGAGATCATATCTCTAGCCGAGGTTGACTCAAACACTCAGGAGAGATCCCATCTCTAATCGAGATTGACTTGGATGCTCGAGAGAGATCTTACCTCTAGCTGAGGTTGGCATGGTCACTTGGAAGAGATCTTATCTCTAGTCGAGGTTGTCCCAATCGCTCAAAAGAGCCCGATCGCTCGAAAGAGATCTTATCTCTAGCCGAGGTTGAAGAACTTTGATCGGCTCATGTTAGGATGAGGTTCTCCTTCTATTCTTAATATGACCACTATTGACTGCTTCTTTCTTATCATCACATAGTTTTTGCATAATTTTTTGCATAGTTTTTACATAGTGTTTTCTGTCATCACATAGTTTTTGCTTCTTTTCTGTCATCACATAATTTGGAGCGAGCTCCTCTTGGCTTTGATGTTGGAGATGACAGATCGTCGAAGTACCAAGCTCCTCCTAGACATGACATCGATGATACGGGAGGCGACCGATCTTTCTGTTATTCCTCCATCATTGATGGTTCTAGCTATGGTAGCATCCTTGACCGATCTTCTCCTGCTTCAGACTAACGTTCGAGGAATCGACCCAGCTGGCCTCTTCTGATGAGCTCCTCGATTTCATCTAAGAGCTGAATACATTCTTCAGTGTCGTGGCCGTGGTCGAGATAGTAGAGGCAATACTTGCTTCGATCATGCTTATTTGGGGGACATCGTAATTCTTCTAATTTTGACAGCTGATTTCTAATTTTCGTCAGAACTTAAGCCTTAGAAGCATTGAGGGGGGCATAGTTGTGGAACCTTCCAGGAGGAGAACTTCTTGGCACCCTTCTATCGAAGGTTTCTTTATGACGAGCTCGAGAAGTTCGGGCTCGCTTGCATCCGATGGGAGTCTGTGAGCGTGGTTGAACTTCACTCGACCCTCCATCGATGGCGAGTTTATTAGACTCATCCATCCATGGCTCTCCTATGACTTCTTCGTCCTTCAATTTGAAGGCTTCTTCTATACGAGCATATCTCTCAGCCTGGGTTAGCAGATCGGCAAAGTCCCTGGGATCCCTTTTTTTAGAGAAAATAGCAAATCGTTCGACTGAAGGCCGTCCTTAAGCGTGGCCATTGCAACAAACTGATCTAGATCCCGGACCTCCAATGCCGCAGTATTAAATTGGATGATATAAGCCCGAATGAATTTTTCCTCTTTCAGCTTGACATTCATCAAAAAATCCAAACTTCAGTGTGGACGTCGGCTGCTGATGAAGTGAGCCATGAACTGATGGCTCATCTGATCAAAAAAAAAGATCGTACTTAGCTTCAATGCTGAGTACCAATTTTTTGCTGCTCCTTTTAAGGTAGATGGAAAAGCTTAACATAATATGACGTCTGGTGCGCCATGAAGCAGTATCATAGTTCGGAAGGCCTCCAGATGATCAACCGGATCAGAGGATTCATCATAGCTTTCAAGTTAAGGGAGCTTGAAGTTCGGTGGAACGGACTCTTGCATAATTCGAGAAGAGAAAGGAGGATCGATACGGACATCATCAGGTGAGCTGGGACGACGTGGCCGAGCTTTTCAATCTGTCGATCCATCTTTCATAGTTTGTGATTGAGGATGTCGTCTCGATCGCAGACCTTGGAGAGCTTCCGACTATAGATGGAGAAGGTCTCCTCCAGAGAAGAACTATGATCCAAACTTGGATCCTCTACTCTCTATTTTTTCTTCCTAACGGCGACGGACATACTAGCCCAAATGCTCTTCCTTGGGATCGATTTTCAACAATCTGATGGTGGGTTTCTTGGCAGAGTCACATCGAGGGTTGCCGTATGGCCTGTACCATCTCGGTGAGGCTCTGAATCCACTATATCAGTAGGTTAAACTACTTCAGATCTACTATAGCTGCAGGTGGAGCTTGAGTTATCGGAGCTGGAGCAGGAACTAATGTATCTGGACGGGATCTGACTGTAGAGGTCATTGATCGTCGGATCGAAGCTTTCCTGGGAGGCATTTTTTCTAGGAAGGACTCTAGATCACTACTGAGTACTCCTTTAAGATCAATGGAATCTCAAGAATAGAGGGCCCTTCCTCTAGCACCAATTCTGTTGGTGCAGAATTTGGTTGATGCCAGATCGAACTGAAGTCGAGGAAGACGAGGTCACCGTCGGTGACTTACAAAATAAAGTTTCATCTAGAGTTGGTGGTGGCAGCTCCGGTAGGACCCTTCGACGGTCAAGTTAGCTCTAGCCAACAGAAGTGGAGTGCTCAGTATGGAGTTCGGCAGAGTTTTGAAAAGAAGAAGAAAGCTTAAAAAATATATATCTGGAGGATCTCTTTTTATAGATGAAGCTTGTTGTAACTATCTTGATTAATGACTGTCGTAACCATCCTGATAAATATCGATCGTGATTGACTTGATAAATGTCGATCTTAATTATCTTGATAAATGATAATCATAATTATCGTGATAATTATAACCATTCAGTAGTGAGATCGTCCGTAGGAATCCGTCTGAAGGAATAGTCTATAAGGGGTTCGGCTTCCATAAAAGCCCAACTAGATGAGGAGTTCGAAAGGAGTGCGGCTCCCATAGAAATCCAACTGCTGGAGGAGTTTGGAAGGAGTTTGGCTTCCATAGAAGTTCGATTGCTGGAGGAGTCTGGGAGGGGTTCGACTTCCGTAGAAGCTTGACTGCTGGAGGAGTCTGGAAGAAGTTTGGCTTCCATAGAAGCTCGATTGCTGGAGGAGTTCAGAAGAAGTTTGGCTTCCATAGAAGCTCGATTATTGGAGTCCGAAAGGAATTTGGCTTCTGTAGAAGTTCAGCTGCTGGAGGAGTGCGGGAGGGGTTCGGCTTCCGTAGAAGCTCAGTTCCTGTAGGAGTCTGGAAGGAGTTCGACTTTCGTAGAATCTCAGCTGCTAAGAAGTTCGACCAATTGAAGAGGTTCGACTGGGACTCGACCGTTGGGTAGTTTGACCACTGAATGAATCTAGCTGCTAGGGAGAGAATTTTTGATTGAAGCTCTTCCATGATTACCAGCTGCATTAGGCTAAGCTTCAGACTGAACTTCGACGGGAGCGAAATTTATCTCCAATAATTTTTAATATCTATTATAATTAAAATCCAAAGATAATATGACAATCAAAATTTAAAAATTAATTATATTATATTAAAAATAAAAATTATATAATTTTTTATAAGTAATATAAAAAAAATTAGATCCGATCCTCATCGTTATCCGTCTCCTCCTCTTGCTCCTCTACAACAGTTAGTAGATGAGAGCTGAATGTTCTAGCATCCTGTAATAAAAAAATAAAATAATATGAGCAAATTTTGATATGAAGATGTATTATTTGATGCAGAGATATATTTTTCGATATACTCTTTCGATTCTCAAATAGATTATTTTTGCATGTTCTATTTGATGATATAGAGCTATAAATACCACCGACCTATCAATTAAATAGTTAGATTAAATTTTTAGCCCCTAGATCTCCTTTCCAAATTCAAACCTAATTATATATAGCTTCTAAAAATAAAAACTTAAAATAATTAAAATAAGTTAATAATATAATCACTTGATATAATGATTGGAATGATGAGTCCAGCTGGTCATGCAGATGCAGATCCTGAAGAAGTTTCACAATCGTATCGCAAATGACATCGAGGAGGTTCTTAGGTCGCTGGCTCAGAAGCCTCTGTACAACCTCCTTCATGTGCGCATCGCTCCAAATCTAGAATGTCGAGGTCTATAAGGATGCTGAAGAATATCGAGACCATGGAGGGTCGAAGCTATGGCCGAATTTTATGATCCGACTGTTAGATGAGTGTCCTAGAAGCTAGATTAGCTGGTACTTATAATACATTTTTTAGAAATATCTTTATAATTTTGACTTAAAATTAATAAAAAATTATTTTTTTCTATCATATTATATATAAAATATCTATGATATATTCTTTGAG
This sequence comes from Cocos nucifera, assembly GCA_006176705.1. NCBI lineage: Eukaryota > Viridiplantae > Streptophyta > Magnoliopsida > Arecales > Arecaceae > Cocos > Cocos nucifera. The sequence continues at coordinate 1,075,013 of QRFJ01000579.1, forward strand.
TTAATGAAAATAATAATACATATTTTTAAAAATTAAAAATTTAAGATATATATTATCATAATTAATTCATAAACTGCTTCCAATCGTAGGATCATCATGAGGATGTTGATCGATCTGAAAGATTGGTGTATGATCACTTTCTTAAGATAGATGTATCTTGAGTCTACGGTATTGAGATATCAGAGCAAGAGTATAGGTACTTATTGCGAATAAGGGCACTAAGCATGACCACCTCAAGCAGTCATAAGGGAGTCTATCTTCTCATCGATGACTAGCTTAATACTGCAATCATGTGTCTGGTTCTTTGATCTGAGGTGCATCGATAGTTTATCTTGAGTGTGTTATAATTTGACTACACCATAACTTAGTTTTCTAGTCATTCAAAATTCTAAGGTATATGTTATATATAGCATGTTCATTATAAGAACTGGATCGTACCAAGATGGAATCTATCAACCTTGATAGAGTAGTCCTATGATATTCTGAGATTGAGTCCTTAAGCCCATGGCCATGGCTGTATGAATTAATAAAAAAAAATTTATTATAATTTTACATCAGACTCGAATCAAATGATTCATTCATATGATGGGTGTTGGGTTTGACAAGTTTACATTAATCCTAATCCTATCAGGGCTCATGATAGAAGAACCCAATCACATAGGTAGCTACACTGAGAGGTTCATATTTGATTCTGATGGATTGCAACCATATACTATTATGTATCACTGATAAATTTTAGGATCAATTAGAATTGTCTTGATAATCGATAATTCAAATTAGGTGAACCGAAAGAGTTCTGGTCCATCAAAAGTTATTTCGATGATGTCGAAGATAGAGATCGCGATATGTTCCATTACCATATAGAACTGAACCTAACTAGATCATACAAACAAGAATTTAGATTTGGATATCATCAATTAGACTAATTCAGTTCAATTAATTTATATTAGATCCAATTAGGTTCAAAAAAAATATGCTAACACATGATTGAGCCTAACATTCTCATTCTGTAGCCTTTTTGATTCGTCTTGACTGAGCCAAATTGGATTTGGCTCATTCAAAAGTCTTGTATGAATTTATCCTAATTTGACTAGAGGTTGTCCTGATCAGAATAGGCTTGTCTTGATCAAAATAAGGCTTGTTCTGATGAGATCAAGGCTTATCCTAAAATCATAAGATGAAATTTGAATAAGGCTCTCCCGGATATCCTATATGGATTTATCTTGATCTGATTGGACCTAGCCCTAGCCTGATCAAGGCTTGTCTTAACTTGATTAAGACTTGTGCTAATTCCATTAGATGGGACTTGATTAGGACTTATCTTAAAATAAGCGAAGGGAATAGGACAAGGGTCAAAGTTTGACCCATGTTGTAGGAAAGAAAGGATAGGGGTGTGCGCCTCATGGAGATTTTCTAGGGGCACATGCCCCCAGGTATTTTCATGAGGAAGAGAAAAGCACACTCCCCCTAGGCGTGTGCCCCATATAGATAAGGGTGGAGAGTCCCATTCAAATTCCCCATATAGATAAGGGTGGAGAGTCCCATTCAAATAGAATTTGAATGGGTCAAATCATTTGAATTTGATTCAAACTCTTGGGAGATAAGTTTCTTGCACCAACCCAACTTGATCCATCAATCTCCATGCCAAAATTCTAGAATTTTATGCGACAAAACTCTAAGAAAAGGAGTGTGGGGCATGGTAATCAGATTGGGAGTCCTTCTGCTTTAAGCAATTCAGTTGCTTAAAGCTCCAGGACTCTAGGATGGCGCCTAGGCTTATAAATAGGGCCCTATGCTCATTGTTTTGCATTGCAATTCTCTCTATGGCGAAGCCCTGTCTCTCCTTCCACCTCCACGCTCTCTTTTCTAGATCTCCTCCCTCTTCTTCATGTCTAAGAAGTTGGGCATTTCAGCAATCAAAAGTTGAGAGCAGCTGGCACAAAGATAAGACAAGAAGATCCTACTCGTGAGACGAACACGCAACCTTCGAAGATTATTTTGAAGGCCCTTCGGATTAGTTTTAGATCTAATTTTTGAAAATTAGATCTAGTAGAAGATGACATCTGGAACCAACTCAAGTGGACTTCAGTAGAGGCCGGGCATGTGCACGGCTAGATCTGGAATCTTAGGCTTCATAAAATCATCGACGGGATAAACCGTTTACCCAGGTAACATATGATATTATGATTTTAGTTTTAATTTTAGTTTTTATTTTTAGATTGATCTAATTAGATCTAGGAATGCTCAGATCTATAGAAAAATTTTTAAAATTTCTATCATAAATATGATCAGATCAAATTGATCTTGCAGTAGAAAAATTGGATTTTTCTTCATCGGCTCCTACTCACCCCCTCAGTGGCATTAAGCCATCCTTCAAGGTCAAGGAGGGCCGAGAAGATGAGTCATTACCATACCTCTCAGCAACGTACGTCACATAATGCATCTGTACAGTTTAGAAATATATTAGTTATAATAGAAAAATTAGATTCTATAACAACTTAATTAGTAAATAAAGTTTAAAGTTATTACTGCGATCTATCATGATGTAGAATTTAAATAGTCATCGGTCCTCCTAGACTGGTGCATAGCCTGCCATAATTACAGTTGATTTGGTGGATGACCCAGCTACCATATCTATAATAAGTAAATAATAAAATTAAATTAATTAAAATATGCATATAAAAGTTTTTTATAATTCTAGTAAAGAGTTTTGATATTAATTTCTTATCAGTTTGTCGATCATAACATGTGTGCTGATCGAGCCGCCCATATGCCTGATAAGCACTTGCTGGGTGGCTCGATTCTATCAGACTTTTTGTCATCTATCGGAGTACTCCTCACTACTCCACTAGTAGTAGAGGGCCTGCCATATGTCCATCTGCATCCAATGATCCATGAAGGATCTTCAGTCCGATGGTAACTGAAAATTAGAGTGCTGGATGGTGGACTACCTGAGGCAATAAAGATCATCTCAGAGTCTCCATGTGGCCACCTCTTCGAAGATCTGATGGCCGACCTTCTCATCTTAAGGAGTCTCGAATCGATGGTACTTCTGTAAGATAGAAGCAAGCATGTATTTATATGTAGTTAAAACACTAACATATTAAAAATTTAAAAATTAAACTAGTTTTGACTTACTAAAAATATCCCCAGGCTACATCACGTGCTCCTGACAGCCAGCTAGAAAACTCGTTTATCGGCTCCGACATCAAGCATCAGATGATGTCGGTAACCAAATGAGATACTCCAAACTCTCTAAATGTGCTGCAAAATTAATTTTAAAAAATAGATATTAACTCTAGAATTATTAAATTAGAAATATCTTAATTAAAGTTATAGTACTTATGAGAGGCTTTGAATGTGGATGAGTTGTCTATCCTCTAGCCGAGTCAGAGATGCCGCGAGTTGGACAGATCCTCAACCACGACTCTATGTCTGTGAGCTAGTCACTACTGCATGTGACTGTGGGATCACGGTGACCTCCTATCATCTGGTATGAGATGTGCAGAACTATACGAGCTGATCGCATGATCGCTCTCTCCTCAAGAGCTCTGTCCTTAGCTAAAATAGCTCTGATCTCTAGAAGATATGATATATAATATCTAAAAATAAAAATTAAAATTAAAGCAAGCAGATCACCTAAATATTGATTCAAAAAAATATTTATCAGAATATAATAAAATGATCAAAATTTAACTCAAGTATAATAAAGATTGTTTTAGCATCTATAATATATCAGCAAAAAAATAATTCTCATCCAACAATATATAATATTGTATTGGTCTGTTGATTTTTTGATTTAAGCATTATCTGATTCTTATCTAGCAGTACATAATAATCTCAGTACATGAAAATGTGAAGAAGGCTTAGATCTACCATTAAAAAATAAGGCATTGCAAGTTTCTCTGCACCTTTAATCATGAGCTAGCTGCACGTGGTTATCTACAATATAATAGACCATCCAAGCTTGCCCTGCATTGCAAGTTCTTATACACCAAAGTACAGTGAGATGGCTGTAAGTGATTGTTTACGATGTAACAGACCATCCAAGCTTGACCATACAATAACAAGAACAAAATGCATTACCTCCATTTAGGTGTAATGCATCTTGCATAGGCAGTCATCATAGCCTTTATTTTTGAGCTCTCGACCACCTCCTCGAGCAGCAAATCAAAAATATAAATTTTATTAAAAAATAAAATAATTACTTAAAAATAAAATTATATACTCGCTCAGTCTAGTCATTTGGCAAGCTCTAAGTCCGTATGCGCAGGATGCGCATCCTGACCGTCCTTATTTGCAATGATGTCCTTTACTTCTATAATTATGCTTTTGGAAATGCTGCACTCATAGGGAAAGAATGGGCTCATTGTCTTTATAAGAAATATGTCAATAGAGAAATGCTTGATAGTGATACAATAGTTGCCCATTCACATAGGAGTGAATTTTTGTCAAACTAAGCATTGGTACCTGCATAGGAACACGTGGGAGATAATATGCATGGACGAAAAGCTCTACTTGTCTAATATATTTATTGATGTGCAAGAGCTTAATGATGACAGGCTCGAGCATATGATTAATATATTTAGTGGCTTTTAATTTGATTATTAGTGAAAGCCCATGTAATAATCTTCCAGATGGGAACCACCATAGTTGTGATGGATTATAGGGATTGCTATAGTTATAGCGTTGCTTAGCCTCTAGGGGTAGCAATCCTATAGAAGGTAAGTATGACTATAACCATAGCAATCCTGTCCATTATGACTATAACAATTGCAATCTAAAAGATTATTACATAGACATCTACCAATAATCAGATCAAATATCAAATGTATTGATCATCTGCTCAAGCCATCACCATTAAGCTCTTGCACATCAGAGAGGTCTTAGACAAGTAGAGCCTCCGAAGCATTTGCAATTGTCTCCTACATCTCGATCCCCATACAAGTACCAACACTTATAGTTTGGCATAAATCCACTCCTTTATAAATGGACAACTATTCTATCCCCATCAAACATTCTATATTGATACATTTCTTACAAGACAACGAGCCTGTTCTTAAACTACGAGTGTAGCATTTTCAAAAGCATAATCATAGAAGTAAGGGATATCATTGCAAATGGGGATGGTTTGCAATGCTATCCGAACCTTTCCTCAATTCAAATGCTCTACATATCGAGATCAGAGCGGTAGGGTACATCTCGGGTCCATGTTTGCAATACTATCCAAACTTTTTCTCGATTCGAGCACTCTAGATATAGAGATTAAAGCATGCAGGACACATCTCGACCTCATGTTTGCAGCCTAAATTTTTCTTCGATTTAAGCACTTTGCATGCCAAAATCAAAGCGCACAGGGCGCATCTCAGGCCCATATTTACAATGCTGCTTGAATTTTTTCTCGATTCAAGTGCTCTACATGTCAAGATCGAAGCATACAGGGCACGTCTTGGCCCCATGTTTGCAGCTAAACATTCTCTTGGTTCGAGCACTCTACATGCCGAGATCGAAATGTGTAGGGCACGTCTCGACTTCGTGTTTATAATATTGTCTGAACCTTTCCTCGGTTCAAGTGCTCTACATGCCAAGATCTAAATTTTATATAAATTAATACTTAATTAAATAATTTATCATATCTAATTATATTTAATTAATATAATTTAAATAAAAAAATAATTTTTAGTAGTTGGTATTAGCTATCGCTAATACTCATAATAGAAGAAGGTTACCGTATAGGATTGAGGCACGGGCTAGCACGTAGGAATTGAGGTGCGAGAAAGCATAGGCAAGTAGGGACTAAGGCTCGAGGATGCGGCCATAAATGGAAGCTCGAGGTGGCAGAAGGCAACCAAAAGGGAGCTACTGATCAGAGGAGAGAGGGGTGGTGGTGGATTGAAGGGCGGGGAGAGGAGGATGGTGGGTTGGGGTTTGAGAAGGCGGAAGAAGGTCGGAGGCTCGAGGAGGGGCCAGTGCAGCTAGGGGGAGACGACCGGAGGGAGACGGCCAGGAGAAGCCACCGATCGAAGGAGAGAGGGGTGGAGGAGAATCGAAGGATCAAAAATTTGGAAAAGTAGGAGGTGGCTGGGGGTTCGAGAAGGGATGCGGGAGGCAGTCGAGGGAAGAGAGGGGGTGGCGGGAGAACCGAATGGCTAGGAAAGAGGAGGGTG
>QRFJ01000580.1:0-94973 GCA_006176705.1 Cocos nucifera
CAACCTCGGCTAGAGATAAGATCTCTCCCGAGCGACCGAATCAACCTCGGCTAGAGATAAGATCTCTCCCGAGCGACCGTGAACAACCTCGGTTAGGAACAGGAGGAGAACCTCGTCCTAACACGAGCACCAACCTCGGCTAGAGATAAGATCTCTCCCGAGCGACCGTTGACAACCTCGGCTAGAGATAAGATCTCTCCCGAGCGACCGTGAACAACCTCGGTTAGGAACAGGAGGAGAACCTCGTCCTAACGCGAGCACCAACCTCGGCTAGGAGATAAGATCTCCCCCGAGGGAAGCTCGGCTGCAGGAGATAAAATCTCTCCGAGCGCGCGGTCTCACCTCGGCTGCAGGAGATAAGATCTCCCCCGAGTGAAGCTCGGCCGCAGGAGATAAGATCTCCCCCGAGCGCGCACTTCAACCTCGGCTAGAGATAAGATCTCTCCCGAGCAACCGAATCAACCTCGGCTAGAGATAAGATCTCTCCCGAGCGACCGTGAACAACCTCGGTTAGGAACAGGAGGAGAACCTCGTCCTAACACGAGCACCAACCTCGGCTAGAGATAAGATCTCTCCCGAGCGACCGAATCAACCTCGGCTAGAGATAAGATCTCTCCCGAGCGACCGGAACAACCTCGGTTAGGAACAGGAGGAGAACCTCGTCCTAACACGAGCACCAACCTCGGCTAGAGATAAGATCTCTCCCGAGCGACCGTGAACAACCTCGGTTAGGAACAGGAGGAGAACCTCGTCCTAACGCGAGCACCAACCTCGGCTAGAGACGAGATCTCCCCCGAAGAAGCTCGGCTGCAGGAGATAAGATCTCCCCCGAGCGCGCACTTCAACCTCGGCTGCAAGAGAGGAGGTCTCCCTCGAGTCAACTTCAGCTGATGAAGACAATGTCGCCCCCGAGGAGCTCAAATCCGACCTCGACCGTAGGAGGCGAGATTTACTTCGGCTTCAACATCAGCTTCATCGACTTTAGCTGGAAACGAGTTCCATTTCAACTCCAAACATCGACTGGAAGATGAGGTCTCCCCCAAGCCTCAGCCTCAACTTCAGCGTCAATATTGGCTGGAGATGAGACCTCCCCCGAGCTTCAGCTGCAACAAATGCGGAGCCTGGAAGAAGACTTCGGCAGTCGCCTGTTTTGGTACTCCCTTCCTTCAATTTTTGAACTCGGGAGTGGGGGGGCTACTGTTGGGGATAAATCCCGCTCCTGCCGAAGCCCGGCCCGACGCTCAGCCCAATGTAACCAGTAGCCGCGGAAGAGCTTCGGCAGACGGGCTTCAGCCGAACTCCCAGCGGCCGAGCTTCTTCCAGCAGGCCGAACTGGTCAGCTCCCGAGCTTCTTCCGGACTCCCAGCGTCGAGACCGAACTTCCTGGGCGGCCGAACTCCTTCGGACTCCCCACGGCCGAACTCCTTCAGACTCCCCACGGTCGAACTCCTTCGGATCGACTCCAAGCGGTCGAGCTTCAATGAAGTCCTCTCAGCGGCCGAACTCCTTCGGACCGACTCCAAGCGGCCGAGCTTCAATGAAGTCCTCTCAGCGGCCGAACTCCTTCGGACCGACTCCAAGCGGCCGAGCTTCAATGAAGTCCTCTCAGCGGCCGAACTCCTTCGGACCGACTCCAAGCGGCCGAGCTTCAATGAAGTCCTCTCAGCGGCCGAACTCCTTCGGACCGACTCCAAGCGGCCGAGCTTCAATGAAGTCCTCTCAGCGGTCGAACTCCTCAGCGGACGGGCTTTAGCGGCATATCTCCAGTCAGACGCCTATGGGTGCCGAACTCCCTCCTATCTTCCTCTTCAGGAGCCCGAACTCCTCCAAAATGGGCACACGACGAAGGCCTTCAACCCTTCATTCGGCAAGCTCTGCAACCATCACCATCTGTCAGTCTGCCGCAAGCGATAGCGATCCACTATCAGGCGGCGATGGCTATCACCCTCAATCCGCCGCACACGGCACCAGCCCATGAGACTGACTCCGCCGAACCTCGAGCAGCCCGCCAGCACGCGGCTGCAGTTGTCACCATCAAGCTCCACTATATAAAGGACCCTCCCGACACGCTAAGGCTAAGCTCTCTGATCTCTAAGCTCTCTGATCTCTAAGCTCTCTGATCTCTAAGCTCTTCTCCTCTTCTCTAAGCTCCGGAACTCATTCCGAGCACTCCATTACTGTTGGCCAGAGCTGACTTGAGCGTCGGAGGGTCCTACCGGAGCCACCCCCCACCGGCTCCGGACGGGACTTTGTTTTGCAGGTCCCCGGCGGCGACCTCGGCGGCCTCGACTCCAGCGACCTCCGGCGACGACCAGTTTCTGCACCAACATCATTAATTATAGTCAAAATTACAATTTTGCCCCTAGAAGTGTATTACAAGTGTCAGCCAATTTTGGCTTCTAGGGCACATATATCTAACAATCTCCCACTTGTCCTAAAGCCAATTGGCTATAAGTCTAAGTCCCATCTTCTCAAGGTGGGCTTCGATCTTCTGCTGGCCCAACGGCTTTGTAAGTGGGTCTGCCACATTATCTGCGGAGTTGACTCTCTTGACCTCAACGTAACCTTTCTCAAGGTAATCGCGGATGAGATGATATCACCGTTTGCTTGGAACTCTTCCAGCACAAACAGTCTGCCAGATGTCGACTTTCGATCATCTATATCGGACATGAAGTCCGAGTCTGTGTATCCCTGAACTTGGAGTTCTCCATTACCAAAGACCAACATCATATCCTTAGTTCTTCTCAAGTACTTAAGAATACATTTCACAGAAGTCCAGTGTTCTTCACCTGGATTTGACTGATATCTGCTTGTGACACTCACAGCATGGGCTATATCAGGTCGTGTACATAGCATGGCATACATGAGGCTCCCTATTGCAGAAGCATAAGGGATCTTGCTCATGCGTTCTATTTCCTCAGGTGTGCTGGGGCACATCTTCTTGGAAAGATGAATACCATGTCTGAAGGGTATTAATCCCCTCTTAGAGTTTTCCATACTAAACCTCTTTAGTACTTCCTCTATGTACATCTTCTGTGAAAGTCCTAGCATCCTATTCGGTCTATCTCTATAGACCTTAATTCCTAGAATAAAGGATGCTTCACCTAGGTCTTTCATGGAGAATTCCTTGGACAACCACATCTTGACTAATGTCAACATGGGAATATCATTCCCAATAAGGAGGATGTCATCCACGTACAATACGAGGAAGACAACAGCGCTCCCACTGACCCTTTTGAAAACACATGGTTCCTCTTCATTTTTGATGAAACCAAACTTTTTGATCACATCATTGAAACGAGTGTTCCAGCTCCGAGATGCTTGCTTAAGTCCATATATGGACCTTTGCAGCTTGCAAACCTTGTGATCAGTATCACTGGATGTGAAACCTAGCGGCTGTTCCATATAGATATCTTCCTCAAGATATCCATTTAGGAATGCCGTTTTCACGTCCATTTGCCATATTTCATAATCGAAATAGGCTGCAACAGCAAGCAATGTGCGGATGGATTTTAGCATAGCTACCGGGGAAAAGGTATCCTGATAGTCAATGCCTTCGCGTTGACTATAACCTTTTGCCACCAATCTAGCCTTGAATGTCTCCACATTCCCATCTGCACCAATCTTTCTCTTGAAGATCCATTTACACCCAATAGGTACTATACCTTCTGGTGGATCTACCAAGGTCCAGACTTGGTTTGAGTGCATCGAGTCAATTTCTGACTTCATTGCCTCAAGCCATTTCTCGGAGTCGATATCTGATATCGCCTCGTTGTAGGTTTTGGGATCATCACCATGAGCACCATTACCTATGAGGAACATTTCCTCTATATCCTCTGAAATAATACCTAAGTATCTTTCAGGGGGACGGGAAACTCTTTCCGATCTACGAGGTGGAGGAGGTAGTGTTCTTATTGGCTCAACCTGATTTGGTTCCACTTGGTCCTTAGCTCTTTCTGCTTGTGAGACTTTCTCATCAAGCTTAATCTGCTTTCCAATGCCACTATCTTGAATAAACTATTTTTCAAGAAATATGGCATGTCGACTCACAATCACATTGTGGTCTTCTGGAAATGTAGAAATAGTATCCTAATGACTCTTTAGGATATCCTATGAATCGAGCTCTAAAGGACCTAAACTCTAACTTGTCCGCTTGTTGTCTTTTGACATAAGCCGGACAACCCCAAATTCTGAGATGACTCAGACTTGGTTTCTTACCGTGCCATATCTCATACGGTGTGGTAGGAACGGTTTTAGAGGGAACCCTATTCAGTAAATAGATTGAAGTTAATAATGAATGTCCCCAAAGAAAATCTGGGAGGTCTGTGAAGCTCATCATGGATCGAACCATATCCAATAGAGTCCGATTTCTCCGTTCTGAAACCCCGTTGAGTTGAGGTGTTCCTGGTGGAGTCCATTGAGAGACTATGCCATTTTCCTTGAAGATAGTCTAGGAATTCCCGGCTAAGGTATTCACCTCCTCGATCTGATCGAAGAACCTTAATGGGTTTTCCAGTTTATTTTTCTACTTCATGTCTGAATTCTTTGAAACTTTTCAAAGGCTTCAGACTTATGTCTCATAAGATACACATACCCATACCTAGACAGATCATCGGTAAAGGTAATGAAGTAGACAAAATTGCCTCTAGCCGGCACATCGAAATGGGCCGCACACATCAGTATGTACTAGGGCAAGGAGATCTGTGGCCCTCTCCCCATGTCCAACAAAAGGGAGTTTAGTCATTTTGCCTTGAAGACAAGATTCACAAGTTGGATATGACTCAAAAGTCAATGGACTTCAATAGCCCATTTTTCTCCAATTTGTTAATCCTATCTTCTGCTATATGACCTAATCTTAGGTGCCATAGATATCTGTCGTTTGGACTATCCCTAGGTCGTTTGGCATTCACGTTTTGCTCGATAGTTAAAATAGGTACATCAATATGCAACTGATAAAGACCATTAACAAGGAAACCATTTGCAATTTTATTTCTTTCATAAAGAATGTTACAATGGTCCTTTAAAGAAGGTGATCACATAACCTTCTTGTGCTAAGCATGAAACAGAAATCAAATTCCTGCTAGCTGCAGGCACATAATAACAGTCTTTTAAAACTAAGTCTAAACCAGATGGTAATCGCAGAGGGTATGTTCCCACGGCTACTGTAGCAACTCTTGCTCCATTACCGACGCGTAGGATCATGTCTCCATCCCTCAACCTCCTGCTATCCTCAAGACCCTGCATAGAAGTGCACAGATGAGCACTAGAACCAGAGTCAAGCACCCAACTGGATGCAGAAGAAACCGTAAGGTTAGACTCAATAACGAGCATACCTCCAGAAGGACCTTCCTTCTTGTTCTTTAGGGTGGCCAGGTAAGTAGGGCAGTTCCGCTTCCAATGGCCGTTGCTGTTGCAATGGAAACACTTTCCTTTGCCATCGACCTTCTTCTTCGGTTCTGCCTTCTTCTTCTTTGATCCTTCCACCTTTTGCTTTTTCACAGACTTCTTTTTCTTTCCATAAGACTTTCTTTTGGAAGAAGTCCGTTCCATAGCAAGAACTGAGCCTTTAGAACCTTTCATAGAAAGCTCAGCGGTAACCAGCATATTCATCAACTCGACCAAGGAATTCTGAAGTTTATGCATGTGGTAATTCATGATGAATTGCCCATATGCATCAGTCAAGGATTGCAGAATAATATCATTCTGCAAGTCCAAGTCCAACTTCACACCGAGCTTCTCAAGCTCTTCCATGTCCTTGATCATTGTCAGACAGTGATCTTGGACTGACTGCCCATCACGCATCTTAGCCTTAAAAAGTCGTTTCGTGACTTGATATTTGGCTGCGCGACTCTGTTCACCAAACATCTCCTGCAGGTGAGCCAACATTTGGCGAGCAGTCCCGATATCTTCATGTTGGCGCTGGAGCTCATCAGACATCGAGCCCAACATGTAGTATCTGGCCTTATTGTCTTCGTCAATCCATTTTTCCAGAGACGCTCTCTGTTCAGTGGATGGACGAGCTGGTAAGGTGGGAGGGTCCTGATCCAAAACATGTGTTAACTTCTCTGAACCCAAAACAATTTTGTAGTTCCTGAGCCAATCTTTATAATTGGGTCCAGTCAGTCTATGTGTGTCTAGGATACGTGCCAGTGGGTTGGACGCAGACATTTTTCTGTAGAGAGTCAAAGATTCTAGTTAGATACTGTAATTTTGACTTGACCAATTTATTTAGGGATTTTATTTTTAAACAAATTAGCTCCCACTATTTTCTCGGATCCCTACACTCCCTCTGTAGAGATGCAAAAATCTCCGCGATTGATGATTTCTAGTGGGTGGTGCGGTCTCACCAACTGACTCATCACCTCACCTAACAGTTATTGGTGATGGGTTAGCCAATGAGTGAACAACTCTTGTTCAATGATTCTCTAATCATGGTGCACCCAAACTTGGTCTCTAATTCATGAATCTCACCGTATCCGAAATATTGATCCACTCCTTAGTTAAGTCAGACCCACCATTTGCACAGACTGGATTCCTAATTGGGTCTCTCACTGTATCCAGAATATTGAGCCCAACTCATCCTCCAGCCCATAGCATCCAATGCCTAATAGACATGGTTGCATCTTCCCGGTGCAACTGAGCCACTGTATCCAACCGAGAACAATCAACCCCGGGAAGGGCCCGCACGTCTACAATGGTGGAAGACCACGGACTTAATCTTTTCTTAGGGAGAATTGATTCAGGTCTCATTAAACTAGACTTGGCTTAGTCATAACAATTATGACTAACCTAGTGGCATGGGTCAGCTCGGATTATTGACCACCTCAGATCAAAACTATGTCAACAGATATGGCCAGGTAAGTGAGACCGGTGGAAGGAATATGCCGTTAACTCACACAAGAACGCATTCAGGTCGAGTAGCTTCCAATTAAAAACCAGTCGGTCGTCTGTGCCAAACTTACCTTAGACACCAAATTGTTGAGTCAGAACCAATTGGGTTAGCCTACAATCCAGACTCTAACCTCTGAGCCTAATTAGGTCTTGCTTGATCGTGACTCGATCTTGACCCAGACTTAATCCTATTAGGCTGGTCAATTTAAGCATTGTTGATCCCATCTAACCAACTCTTGATTCAGTTTGATCAACCGCTTAGACCTAATTGAGCTACCCAAGCCCGAACCCAGTATTATGAATATGTCTTAGATCTAAAATTCTCAATTTTAGATCTAATTAATATTCCATAAACTTAATTCTTAATTAAGTTGGGTTCATAAACAAAATATGCACAATAAATCCTAGGGTTTCAGGATCTAGGGTTTTGCAGAAAGTAAGTTTTGGGTTTCTGATTAAGGACGAACACGCAGCACCCCTACACGTCATAAGAACACCCCATCGAATGGGAAGAGAGGGCCTTTAAACCCTTCTTCATTCTTATGACCGGACGGCCAAGAGGAATGCCTTAATCAGGAACATGTAAATCTACAAAACAGTTATAGATCTATATCATATATCTCATATACAAATTTAGATCTAATCAAGGCATATTTTGCATACATCTCATGTATCAATTCATGCATGTTTTTAGATCTAAATTATCACATAATAATCTAAAAAATTAGATTTAAATTGATCTAATCAAAATAAATTCTAATCTAGACAATTATGTAGAACTATTCTACAACTAGTCTAGTCATGCATCTATCATATCTCATATGATATTTAAAATTAAATAATTTTTATTTGCTGTTTATCAGATGTTATTATAACACTTATAATATCAGAAAATAGTAAATAAGAAGATCTAAAATATGATTTAATCATATTAAATCAAAGACATGCAAAACTATTCTATAGAACTATTCTATTCTAGAACTAGTCATGCATATCTTCATGTTCTTAGATCCAAATCATTTAATTTTAATTTTTTTTCTGATTTCAGATCTGATCACATCTCATGTGACATCTGAAATCACTTTATTTTCTAATTAAAATAAAATTAAAATCAGATCTAAACAATCTAGAACCATGGCTCTGATACCAGTTGAAGGGAAATCCTGATTTCCCGGTCCAGGTTCGTCCAGATCTGATTAGATCAAGAGATATATTTCAAAAATTTTCTCTTGATCTCTATCAGATCTTGATATGTTTTAGATCTGATTCTTATTATTTTAATAAATAAAATAAAACAAGATAAATTAAATCAAATTCAATTTACCTGATTTGGGTAATTCCTATTACCCTGTAGATGATCCTGATTGCAGCGGAAGGTTCTGGACCTTAGCCACGCAAGCGCCTGGCCTCTACCGGTATCCACTCGGGTTGGATCTGGAGAACCTCTTCTTCTCTATCACACCTCCAAAAATCAGATCTGGATCTGATCTGGAGGATCTTCAAAACTCTTTTGAAGATCTGCAGTCGTCCTTTTGCAGCAGCGCAGCCTTCTTGCTTTTGATCGCCTTTCCTTGATCTGAATCGCACCAAACTAAATCCAAAATACTTTTGGACGTGGAGAGCAAGGGGAGAAGAGACTATGGCGTGGAGAAGGAGGGGAGAGGCAGCCTTGGGGTGTGGGAAATCTCATTCACTTAGGATTAGGGTTGGGCGCAGGGTCTTATTTATAGACCTCTTGTGATCCAACTCCTCTTCCTCTCAACCAATCACAACCCTTTGTGAAATCAGATCTAAATCTGATTGGTTGGAATAGAGACCCCTGGATTCCTCCTTAGAGGGCGCCTAAGACCAGTCAAACTGGATTCTTAGTAGAACTCTGATTGGAATCCAAAAGGGAGGTGGAGTCCTTGTCCAACAAGGACTCCTAGGCGCCTCCTACTTGGGCTCACGCCACCCTTGGCGTGCGCCCTTCTCCTTGCCAGGTTCTGGCAGGGGGACAGGCCCCCACCAGCTCTCCAATAGGTGCATGACATGTGGTCAAAAGTCAAAGGGTCAATGGTCAATGTTTGACCAGTCAAAGGTAGACTTTTGACCAAAGTCAAAGAACAAGAAATGGCAGGTGACCAAAAATGGCAGGTAATGTCTTACAAATAAGACAACCTATTCTGACTTGGACAACCTCCAGTCAGACCATATGAAGGCCTCTGATTAAGCACAAACTCCTTTGGCTCAGTCAGGACAACTTATTTATGATAGTAAAAGAAGAACGTTAGGTTCAATCGAGTGCTAGCACGATTTCCTTGAACCTAATTGAATCTCATTCAGATCAATTGAACTAGATGAGTTCAATTGATGATCACCAGACTCAAACCCTTGTTTGTGTGACCCAGTTAGGTTCAGTTCTGTATGGTAATGGGATATGTCATGATCTCTATCATAGACATCATCGAAACTCCTTTCGATGGATCAGAACTCTTCTGATTCGAACAGCTAGAATGATCGATCATCTAAATCATTCTAATTGCTCCCAAAATCCACCAGTGACACCTAGCAGTATATGGTGGCAACCCATCAGAGCTGAATGCGAACCTCTTGGTGCAGCTACCTGTGTGATTAAGTTCTTCTATCTTGAGCCCCGATCAGATTAGGGTTAAGGTGAACTCGTCAAACCCTAGTCTCTGTCATATGATGTAATCATTCGATTCGAGTCCAATGTGAAAATCTAAATAGAAACTCTTTCTATTATTTCACTCTACCATGGCCATGGATTTCTGAACTTGATTCTCATGATCATCATAGGGCTACTCCTCTACCACCGAGGTAGATAGATCCCATCTTGATGCAATCCAGTTCCTACAATGAACATGCTATAGCCAACATACACCTCAGGGTTCCATATGGCTAGGAGACCGAGTAATGGTGTAGTCAAACTATAACACCCTCAAGGTGAACTGCCGATGCATCTCAGGTCAAAGAACCAGACACACTACTGCAGCATCGAGTCAGTCATTGACGAGAAGGTAGACTCCCTAATGACTACTCGAGGTGGTCACGCTCAGTGCCCTCATTCTCTAACGAGTACCTGTACTCTCGCTCCGATGTCTCCACACCGTAGACTCAAGACTCATCTACTAAAGAGAAGCGATCGTACACCAACCTTCCGGATCAATCACCATCCTCGTGATGATCCTATGGTCGGGAGCTGTTTATGAGTTAATAATGATTATTCATGTCTTAAATTTTCAACTCTTGAAAATATGAATTATCATTACCATTAACTCAAAGGATGTATCACAGACACTAAATACACATGTGTGATAGAAAATAACCCATTTCATTAATTATAGTCAAAATTATAATTTTGCCCCTAGAAGTGTATTACAAGTGTGAGCCAATTTTGGCTTCTAGGGCACATATATCTAACATATACTACTTAGTGTATGCATGTGTGCAAGATTTCAATCTAATCCTAAAGAATCACACTTACTTGTTGTTAAGAGAATTTTTAGATATTTAATTTATACACATAACTTAGGACTTTGTACTCAAAATAATCCTCCATTGAATTGATTGGATACACTGATGCAGACTAAGGAGGATATAGAATTGATAGAAAGTGCACCAGTGAAACTTGCCAATTTCTAGAGTTGAACTTGATCTCTTGGTATAGCATAAAGCAAAACTCTGTAGCACTATCAACGGTTGAGGCCGAATATGTTACTGAAGGAAGTTGCTGTACTCAAATACTTTAGATCAAGCAGTAACTCGAAGACTTTGGAATTAAGCAAAACAAAATTTCTATTAGATGTGACAATAATAGTACCATAAACCTGACAAAAAATTTCATTCAACATTCAAGAACTAAACAAATTGAAATTAGACATTACTTCATTAGAGATCATGTATAAAATGATCACATTGTGCTTGAATTTGTCACAACTGAAAATCAACTAGCTAACAATTTTATAAAACCTCTAAATGAAGATAGATTTTCAAAAATCTGAGGTAAACTTGGTATTTGTGATCCTCTTTAATAATGCTTAATCTTAAATTTATTGGATCATTTTTGACCTCCTTCCATCATTCCTAACATCCCTTTTTCCATCCTAAAAATTCAAGAAAAATCGGCTTGAAGTTCCTCCTATATTCTGATTTTTTCTCCTATGCTCGAGAAGTCTCGGATTTTTCACGAGACCACTCGGCTGGGTTTTGAGGCCTCTCGTGCTAAACACGAGAGCTCTTAAAGTTTTTGAGATGTCTCATCATTAAGACGAGAGCTCTCGATTCATGTGGGCCTTCTTTTTAAAATCGATCTATGAGAGGTCCCCTGTTCCATTCTTTCATTCCACTCATCCAAGACCTCTCCTCCATTCTCTCGAAAACTCTCCTCCTTTCCTCAAAAATCCTTCAAATCTCCCTCTCTTATCCATTCCCTCCAAATCTTGGCCCCCAATGGCTTTGAAGAAGAGATCACTCGCCGCTCAAAGATCCTCCATCATGCCATCGACTGAAGCTAGGGTTAAATGATAGTGCGACATGGCTCAATCATCTCCATCTGCTTCATCATCTTGTGCCTGACTTTTCATTGCTACTAGGATAGTTCCAATATGCAGCTGTGTGGACATCGCTTACCTTGATCAGGAGGACTTCCATATTGGGTCCTGGATTCAGTAGCAAGGTTGAAAAAAACTCTGTACCCTAAAGGTAAATGTTTATCTAGACTTAATAAGAAAATTTTTGACCACATTAGTTTTGAGCATGGGTCGAAGGTGGAATCTATTGTGAAAGGAGTGCATATTTTTTTAGATGAGAGAAAAATAGGGCAGCTCCTTAAAGTGCCTAGGGCTAGGATCAATAACCTAAACTTATTTGATAAAAATGAAGCCCTTAAGTGTGTCCTAGAACGGGAAGAGGTTGATGAAAATCTTCAACTTGTTGCACATCTTCTTTCAATCGAAATGAGATTACTGTTGCCTTTTGTCAGTCATATTATTTTTTCTAAAGTTGAAAGACATAACTGGATTAGAAAAAGAGAACTTGGAGTCATGTTCTTCATGATGACTGGAACTCCCATCAGCTTTCCCTCTCTTATGCTACAACAACTGAAGGATATAGCCAGAAAGAGCAAGGCATGTTTACCCTATGGAATGATCTTCATCTTAATCTTCAAGAACTTTCAAGTTAATCTAGAAGGTGAAGATTTCAAAAAGCTAGCTTACATGGACTACATCAATGAGGGAACATTGAACCGGATGAAATTTATTAAGAAGGATGATAAATGGGTGAGGGGAGATGAACATGCTGCAATCGAGCCTAAAGAACATAGATCTCCACGCCCTCCATCATCACCATCTGTTGGACCCTCCTTCACTATGCCAGGGTCTCCACACTTTCCTCAGGTGCCTCCTTATCTTGCTCTAGCTCCTCCCCCGGCTTTTGATCAAGATCTATTAGTTGAAAGGTTAGTAGGAGAAGTGGTTCAGATTGTATCTGAAAGGTTTATGGATATACTATCCAGTGTGAGGCATCAACTTTTAGTAAGCATTGAAGAGCAAAGGATATCTACTGAGGGTCAAATAGAAATGCTTTATCAACAAATTAGTGGACTATCTCAAAGGTTAGAAATTTTGGAGGAGCAGCATAAAAGATCAATTCAAATTAAACTACTCCTATCTGACAATGCCAGGATTGCATAGAGACTTGAAGAGAATATCACTGTTCAGTGCACCACAGCTGAAGTCCTCATTTTTACGCTATAGCAAATTTTGAGTCAAACTTCTTCTTCTTTTGGACCATCATCTTCTTCTAGACCATCACCATCTCCTAGACCTGCTCCTCACTTGTCCTCAACTAGATCCAAATCTTCATCTGAACCCATCATTTAGTTCCTCTCTGATGAGGACTAGGTCTAGTTTCTCTTTTGTTTTAACTTTTGATTTAGGTATGTTGGTATGAGATTTATTTTTTATAAACCAACATACACCTCTAACTATGTAGTATTAAGTCCTAAAATGGAATTAATTTCTTTTATATTCTTGCCTTCTTTATCTTTTTTATGATCCTTTCATTGTTGTGATTTTGATGATGACAAAAAGGGAGAGAAATATTAAGGAAAAATATGCAAATGTATAATCAATTCAGAGAAATATTATGAAAAAATATACAAATGTATAATCAATTCAAACTAAAATACAAAAAAGGAGATTTTTCAAACTAAAATACAAAAAAGGAGATTTTTTAGAAAATGAATTGTTTGAATTGATCAAATGCAAATCTTATTCATTTCATATTATTCATTTCATAAGAGCATAAATTAAGGGGGAGAATGATTATTCAAATCTTATTCATTTCATGAGAGCATACATTAAGGAAGAGCTTCAGCACAAAAACTTTGCATTCATTAGTTTATGACATTCATATTTCTTATAATCATTTTATGGATTGATTAATGTTTTATCACCATCAAAAAGGAAGAGATTGTTGAACCCCCTAAATGATTTTGATGATAACCAAACATTAAAGTAAATGATTACTAATATATTTTATTTTATGTGTTCTAATGTCAGAAGAAAGAGAGCTCTTTGATCAAAATAAGAAAGATATTAAATGAAAATCAATCAAAATTCAAATCTCCTTGTTCGAAGAAAAAATTCTCTCAAAATCACCTTGGAGCAGTCTTCGAGATGTCTCAAAGTTTTTTCAAGAGCTCTTGAGTGGACTGTCATGCCCTAAGTGCTGTTCTGGCGTGGTTTTGAGAGGTCTTGAGAGAATCTTGAGAGCTCTCGATCTTAGATGATAGAAAATCAATTTTTATGCCCTGAGAGCGAGAGGTCTCATAGGATTCCTGGGAACCACGAGATGTCTCATTTAGAATCGAGAGGTCTCGATCTTAGAAAAACCATTTTTTCTAGAAAGATGATTTTTTATAAGACTGAAGGCAAGAGCTCTCCTGTTCAAATTGAGAGGCCCCATAACTTGACGAGACATCTCCAGATAAATCGAGAGGTCTCGAGATTTGGTGATAACTTTTTGATGGGGTGTTCCAGATCAGATTTTTCGACTCCAATGACAAGTTGCTGCTCTCCAACATTCAGATTTTGCTTTTTCTGAGCTTCAATCATCACCAAAAGAGAGAGAATGCTGTAGATATAAAAGAAGGAAGGCTTATTCATGATTAAAAAAAAAGAAAAATGAGAGAAAAGAAAAACATGCTCTGCTCTTGAATGAAAATCTTCATCTTCAATCAATCTGTTCACTCAAGCATTGAAGAAACCTCAAGTGCATTAACTCCACTAATTCAAAGAGGCTTTCAACGAACTGCAAGGATAACTCTTCTGCTCATTTGAAAGGAACTATTGAGTTGAAACTTTTTCTTTCCCCTTTCCATGTATTTGGTTTCAGCAGGGGCTGAAACTTGGATTTTGGAATTTTTCTCAATTTTTGTTTATTTAGATTGGTTTATCTTATTCTTGTAAGGGTTGTGGTTGGTGAACTTAAGAAAAAACCAACTAAGTTATTGGATAGTGAGCCCGAAAAAACTATCCAACTATAATCTTGAGGGATTATAGTAAAATTCTCAAGAGTTTGCTTGGGGAGTGAACGTAGGTGCTAGGAGTGCACCGAACCACTATAAAATCCTCTTGCATATGTGTGTGCTCTAGCTTGTATCTTCTATTTATTCTCATATTTGATTCACTCAGGATTTAATCTTTAATCACTGCACATATCTATTTAAATTTTTGAAAATCCAATTCAACCCCTGCCCCCTCTTGGGTTGTTCATCTGGGCAACACGGAGGTACCGACGTTGTATTCCAATTGAATATGTTTAGTGATTTTGAATTCTCAAGTAGGAGCTTGGGGAGTGGATGTAGGTGCAAGAAAAGTACCAAACCACTATAAATCTTTATTGTTTGTGGTGTGCTTGCTGTCTTTCTTTTCTTAGTTTATTAAATTCTTGCTTTGTAATCTTTTATATACTTATCAAACCTAAATTACTTCACACACACTTCTTGTATATCATCATTCAATCTTGATAACTTTAAATTAGCTTTAAAATTTTAAAAATCTAATTCACCCCCCTTCTTGGGTTGCATAGCTAGGCAATAAGTGGTATCAGAGCCCGTGCTCTAGTCCTACTTTGATTTAACCATCAAGTGCCAAAGATCTATGGCAACCCATGTTAGTATTTCTTTAGTCGAGGGATAGTCCACAAATCGATCTTCACTTTTTAATGGATCAAACTATACCTATTGGAAAGCTCGGATGAGAATATTCATACAAGCACTTGACTATGATATGTGGAGTATCATAGTTAATGGACCATACATACCCACTAAGATAATTGATGATGTGAAATCAACCAAATATGAAAGAGAATGGGATGAGGTTGATAAGAAATCAACCTCATCCCACTAAGATAATTGATGATGTGAAATCAACCAAATCCAAAAGAAAATGGGATGAGGTTGATAAGAAAATAGCTCAACTCAATGCAAGAGCCATGAATGTTTTATATTGTGCTTTAGATGCTAATGAATTTAATCATATTTCAACATGCATATCGACTAAGAAAATATGGGGTAGATTAGAAGTAACTCAAGAAGGCACTAATCAAGTTGAGGAGTCAGAAATTAATATGCTTGTGTACAAATATGAACTTTTCAAAATAGATCATGATGAGTCAATAACTAAAATATTTACTAGATTTATGGATATTATAAATGATCTTAAAAGTCTTGGCAAGTCTTATTCTAATAGTGACCTTATGAGGAAGATTCTTAGGTCTTTGCCAAGAACATGAGAGGCCAAAGTGACTGCAATCCAAGAAGCCAAAGATCTAAATATTTTACCCTTGGAGAAGCTTCTAGGATCACTAATGACGTATGAGCTAAGCATGAAACAACATTAAGAAGAAGATGTCAAGAAAAAGAAAATAATAGTCGTAAAATCTACCACTTAAGAAGATGAGAAATCCGATGAAACGAAAGATGAAGAACAAGATGAAGAAATAGCTCACATTACAAGGAAGTTCAAGAAATTTTGGAAGAGAAAACAAGGCAAGAGGAAGAGGCCATCTACCAAAGGGGAGCATAGCAAGGGAAAAGATAGGGAGTAGCCTCTTATTTGCTATAAATGTAAGAAGCCAGGGCACTTTAGGTTTGAATGTCCTCAACTTAAAAAAGTTTTCAAAAAATATAAGAAAAAAGCTATGGTGGCAACATGGAGTGACAGTGACGACTCAAGTTCCGAAGAGGAAGAAGCTCATGAACAAGCCAACCTATGCCTTATGGCACATGAAAATGAGATAGATGCTAAAATCTCAAATAAATTTACATTCAAAAAACTTCAAGAAGTCTTCTATGATTTGGTAGATGATTTAAAGAAATTAGAAACTAAAAATAAAGATCTAAAATTTAAGAATCAAGTCTTGCTAAAAGAAAATGAAATTATCCCAAGTGAAAAACTAGTCTTAAATCAAGAGAAGCTAAATTTAAAAAACATAATTGATAGGTCAAAACTGATAGTTGAAAAATTTACTTTAAGTTTAAATAAACTTCATATGATTCTTGAAAATCAAAAGACCATTTATGATAAGGCTGGTCTAGGCTATAACCCCCTAAGAAAATAAAAAGTTTTAAAAAATATTTTTGTAGATTCACAAAGCAATAAATTTTTTAATGTTACTTGCTTCAAATATGGTAAACTAGGATACAAATCTTATACATATTTCTCTAACAATTTAAATGTAAAAAAAATATGGGTTCCAAAAGAAATCATTATGACTAACCTTAAAGGATTCAAGAAAACTTGGGTACCTAAAGTAAGGACTTGATTTTGCATGTAGGTGTATCTTACATCCAAAGAAGAAAATCAAAGATGGTATTTTGATAGCAGATGCTTAAGACACATGACGGGTGATGAGTCCCAATTCATCATGCTTGACGCTAAAAGTAAAGGAATGGTCACCTTTGAAGATAATGGCAAAAGAAAGATTATCGTTATAGGTAACACTGGTATCACTCCCTCCAAGTATATTGAAAATGTTTTATTAGTAGATGGTTTGAAACACAATCTCTTAAGCATTAGTCAACTTTGTGACAAGGGTTATAAAGTTATTTTTGAATCTTCATTATGCATTATAACTAGTCTCAATGATGATGGCATTAAGTTTGTTGGACATAGACATGATAATATTTATATGGTAGATTTGAATGATCTTTCTATGATAAACATGCAATGTCTAGTAGCTATAAATGCCAAAATTAATGAGACTAGTTGGCTTTGGCACTGTAGGCTTGCACACATTAGTATGCATTCACTTTCAAAGCTTATCAAAAAGGAATTAGTTATCGATTTACCAAAATTGAACTTTGAAAAAGATATAATTTGTGATGCATGCCAACTAGGTAAACAAACTAGAGTTTCATTCAAATCTAAGAATATTGTTTCAACTTCTAGGCCATTGGAACTATTGCACATAGATTTGTTTGGTCCTACAAGAACAACAAGCTTAGGTAAAAATCATTATGGTTTTGTAATTATCGATGACTACTCACGTTTTACATGGATTTTTTTTTTAACACAAAGATGAAACTTTTCATGTTTTCTCAAAGTTTTACCAAAAAGTTATAAATAAAAAGGATTTTCAATTCAAAGCATTCAAAGTGATCATGGAACCAAATTTGAAAACCAAGATTTGGAAAAATTTTGTGATGAAAAAGGAATAAGCCATAATTTTTTAGCACCTAGGACACCCCAATAAAATGGGGTGGTAGAAAAAAAATAGGACTCCAGAAGAAATGGCCCATACCATGCTATATGAAAGCAACCTCCTATGATACTTTTAGGTAGAAGCAATTAATACGACATGTTACATCCTAAACCGTACTCTAATCAGACCAATTTTAAAAAAAACATCTTATGAGCTTTGGAAAGGAAGAAAATCTAACATTGCATATTTTCATATTTTTGGTTGTCGATGTTTTGTTTTGAATAATGGTAAAGAAAAATTAGGTAAATTTGATGCAAAATTCAATGAAGCTATTTTTCTTGGTTACTCCTCTTCTAGTAAAGCTTTTTTAACAAAAAAGCTTTAGTCGTAGAGAAGTCAATACATGTTGTCTTTGATGAGACTAATGATCTTCCATCAAGAAAGAGTGAGGGTATTGATGATGCAGATCTCCTTATAAAAGGGATGAAGGAGATCATCCTAAAGGATTCAACAATTCAAAATGAAGAGGATCATGAAGACAAGCAAGAAAATGAAAGTAAAGGACAATGAGAATAACCTCAAGGTACAAATGATCTTCCAAAAGAATGGAGCTATGTTCACAATCACCTAAAAGATTTAATTATTGGTGATCCTATACATGGGGTAAGAACTGGCTCTTCACTTAGAGATACATATAATCATTTTGCTTTGGTTTCTCATTTTGAACCTAAAACCATAGATGAAGCCAAAAAAGATTATAATTGGATAAATACAATGTAAGAGGAACATAATCAATTCAAAAGAAATAATGTATGGACCTTAGTATCAAGACCTAAAAATCATCCAATAATTGGCACAAAATGGGTATATAGAAATAAATTGGATGAAAATGGAAGTATAATTAGGAATAAAGCAAGATTAGTTGCAAAGGGTTATAATTAAGAAGAGATAATTGATTTTGATGAGACTTTTGTACCTGTTGCTAGACTAGAAGCAATAAGACTTTTACTTGCTTATGATGCTTTATGAATTTCAAATAATTTCAAATGGATGTTAAAAGTACTTTCCTAAATGAATATATTGCTGAAGAAGTTTATGTAGAACAACCTCCCAGTTTTAAAAATCATGCTTTTTCGAATCATGTTTTCAAATTAAATAAAGCATTATATGGTTTAAAACAAGCACCAAGGGCTTGGTATGACAGACTAAGTAAATTCTTGCTTAATAATAGATTTTCAAGAGAAAATATAGATACAACCTTTTCAATTAAAAGAGATCATGATGACATCTTAGTAATATAAATATATGTTGATGACATTATATTGGGATCTACTAATGAAAATTTATGTCAAGATTTTGCTAAGCTCATGCAAAGGAAGTTCGAGATGAGCATGATAGGTGAACTAACGTTCTTCCTTGGATTTCAAATTGAACAAATAAAGGAAGGGATCTCCATCATCTAAAGTAAGTACATAAGGAAGGGATCTCCAAAGCCATTGGTACCCTCATGAGCCCATCATGTAAGCTTGACAAGGATGGAGGTAAAAGTGTTGATACAAAGGTTTATCGAGGCATGATAGGTTCATTATTATATTTAACTGCTAGTAGACCAGATATCATATTTAATATTTATTTATGTGCATGATTTCAATCAAATCCAAAAGAATCACATTTAAATACTATGAAAAGAATACTTAAATACCTAAAAGGACTCAAAACCTAGGTTTATGGTACTCTAAGAATTCATCAATCGATTTAATTGGATATTCAGATGCAGACTTTACCAGATGTAGATTGGATAGAAAATGCACTAGTAAAACTTGCCAATTTTTAGGAGTCAATTTAATCTCTTGGTTTAGCAAGAAGCAAAATTTGGTAGCATTATCTATAGCCAAGGCCGAATATATTGTAGTCAAAAGTTGTTGTGTACAAATCTTATAAATTAAGCAATAACTTAAGAACTTTGGCATCAAACTAAACAATACTCCCATAATATGTGATAATACTAATGCCATAAATCTAACTAAGAATCCAATCCAACACTTTAGATCAATATACATTAAAATAAGATATCATTTCATAAGAGAGCATGTTCAAAATAATGATATAATTCTTTATTATATTTGTACTGAAAAATAATTGGCTGATATTTTTACTAACACTTTAAGTGAGGATAAATTTTATGAAATTAGGAGAAAATTAAAAATTCTAGATCTTTTTGCTTAAATATCCTTCTTTTGATCCCAACTTATCCTCTATTAATATTTTTGGATCAATTCTTGAGACTTAATTTCATTGCTTTCAGTTAAAAATTATCCATCCTTCTTGTCTTTTTCTTGACTATAAGAAGAAAAATTATTTTCGAACTTAATAAGAAAAAATATAGATAAACAATTATACTTTACTTATCTCATGTATTTATTTGAGTATTCTAATAATTTTGATCATTTGATTCATTTTAAGTAACTATTTATATTTTACATATTTTGATCATATTATTATTCTTTTTAAAAATTAATTAGTATCAAGAAATCATTTTTGATCTTAAAAGAGGATTATTGCTGAATATTTATGCCTTGTTCAGATTGATTAATTTTAAAAAATGAATTTAAGAAAAATACTCATTTTAAGTTTTTTGATATTGATGTCAAGCAAAATATTTCAAAGAAGCTATTAAAATCAAATATTCAAAGAGGACTTTAGTTTTTAATCAATTAATATCAGATATCTTAACATTTATCTTATATTTTATTGATCTTAATATATATATATATATAATAATAATAGAAAAGAAGAGATGATCCCTGAAAAATTGAATATATCTTACAATTGACTTTGGATGATCTATTTAAAATATTTAATCTTTGAAATGTTCCATCTCTCTTGAAACTTTGAAGTTTAAAATAATTTTGTTTAATGCACTTATTTTATTCAAAAAGGAGAGATGTGTTTTTAATCCATATTGTTCATAAATAGAATTAAAAAAATATATATATATTCATTCTAAATTTATTGTATTCTTTTAAAATGGGGAAGAAAAGCTAAAAGATAAATTTGTCCAGTAATAATTATGAAAAAGAGGAGAAGAAAATATTATATGATGAATTTTTTGGTATTTACTGTTAAAAAATAAGGGAAAAGATGTTTGTTTGTTAAATATTATCTAGTTAGTCTTGACTAAATATTCTAATTAATTTGAGTTAAGGATAATGAACTTTGATTATTTGATGATCCTTTTAACTTAAGCCTTCATGTGATTATTCAGTTTAAATTCAATTAATTTGATTGCCAAATCATTTTTGATAATTAATTAAAGTTAAAACTAATTTAAAATATATTCTCACTCTAAATAAATTAATTTTGATGCATACTTCTAATTTTGAAACTCATTTAAAAATATGAATATAATAAAGAATTTTTAATGTGCCTTTAGAAATCCTTATAAAATTATTTTTGCTCTGATACTATCTTTGTTTTGCTCGATACATTTCTAATATATATCTTTTTTGAGCTTAATTGACTAAAATTTATTTAAGAAAAAAAAAGAATGAATAATGAATTAAATATTGTGTTTGATTCCACTATTCAAATCTTTGAAAATCTTTAATCCTCTTAAAGCTTAAAAGTACATACTTGAAAATCTATTCAAAAAATCATATTCATTCAAAAAAGGGGAGAGCCTTTGATATTTGAGTTTAAGATAATTTTTGTAAATAAAGAAATTTTAAATGATAAGCTTTTAAAGGACAGCTGATTTATTTGATTTGATTTAATTTTTTAAATTTTTAATTTAATTTTTTAAATTTGATACATCTTTCATTTGACACACTTCATCACATCTTTGATTCCTCATCTGATTTAGATGCTTCTAACTGTGATCTTTACTAGATCTAGTTTAGTCATCTTTGTATTAGGTTATGATCTAGTATCTCTTAGTTGTTTTTATGAGTTATTGATCAAGTCATGGTTGGTTATATTTCTTTTTTTTGGATTTAACTTATGGCATTAGTACTATTAGCTACTTGGGTCATGGATAGTTGTATCCATGAATTTTGTATGTTTTGATGGCCTAACTCTCATGAATACTTTTGATACCTTTAGCACTTATATGCTTTGATGACTTGATGTTATGATTTATTATCTGTGGAATGATATCATTTGGATGTAAATATATGTATCAAAATATGATGATGTCATTTGAATGATATGAAATGTAACCTTTGTGAATTAGCTAAAATTCTATTATGATATGCTGTAAACATTGTATTGTATATAAGCTAATTGAAAGTTTTGTTATAAACTCTTATTCTAATAGAAAAATATATGAAATAATTTAAGGAGGAGGCTTTTTCTTTTTGAATTTTAAAATTTTTTAAGATCTTACTTGATGATGTCAAAAAGGGAGAGTAGAGCAAATAAAATTGGGCTATAAGCAAATTGAAGTAAAATTGATAAAGTAAAATTGACAAAAGGAATAAGTAAGTCAAACTCTTTTGCAAATAATTTGAATATCTAACCATAAGTAATCTTCAAACAGCTCTTTATGCAATATTTATCAAATAATTGAATATGATATTCTAGTAAGTGATGTAGGCTTCTACATGCTTTATTTTTGCTTATGCTCAAATATTTTATCATCATCAAAAAGAAAGAGATTGTTGCTCTAAGAATTGATTTTGATGATTACAAAGCATCTGAGGGGATTACTACTAAATTTGGCTTGAAAAAAATCTTTTTGTATTTCAGAAGCAAAATCATAATTTTATTAAGTTTTGATCTAAGAGCCTCAAGAGCAAGTATAGAAGATTTTTGATCATTTGGAGGCAGTCCCATGATTTTTGGATGCATATTTTGGAAGAAAATCAAGTTTGAAGCAAAAGGATCGACCCCTAAGTCGTCCCCTACTGAAACGGGCTGTTTGGCATGTTGTCTCTATGCCAAGGGTCGATCATTGCTATTTCGAAGGTCAAAAATATAGAACAGTCAATTTTTTGGATTCTATCTCAGAGGTCGATCTCGAGATCGATCTCTGTGCTAGAAGTCGACCCATGAGTCAACCCCTATGATGAAAATCTTCTGCAATGACTAGTTTTATCCCATTTTGGCAGTTTTTAATGATTTCTTTAAGATCTCCAATGGCTATAAATCTTACCCAGGATTCTCTCCTCCATCCATTGAAGATTTAAAAAGCTTTAAAAAGAGAAAAGCCATAAGAGATTGAAGGATTGATTATCAGCCCTAAGCAAAAAGTATTCATCAAGAAAAGAAGCTTTTGTTTTCAAGTTTAGCAACCTCTCAAGAGCTGATTCAAGTCTCCAACAACCTTGAGAAAAATCAGAAAAGCTTCCTCCATTATTGTAAAAAGTATTTTTAAGGTTTTATTTGCTCATTAAGGGAGCTAAATTTATATTTGATTGTCATTAACTCTTATACTCTACTTTATTATTTTGATTCAAGTTTAGGGAGGGTTCCAAAACTTAAGAGGGTTGATCCGAATCTTAAATCAAAGTGTGTAGGATTGGCTTGTACCTGAGAAACAAGTGTGCTAGCTTGGGATAGCAAGGGTTGGAGGTACCGACATTGTATTCTGATTGAATATGTTTAGTATTTTTGAATTTCTAAGTAGGAGCTTGGAGAGTGGATGTAGGTGCAAGGAAAGCACCGAACCACTATAAATCTTTATTGTTTGCGACGTGCATACTATCTTTTTTTCTTAGTTTATTAAATTCTTACTTTCTAATCTTTTATACATTTATCTAACCTAAATTATTTTACACACACTTCTTGCATATCATCATTCAATCTTAACAATTTTAAATTAGTATTAAAATTTTAAAAACCCAATTCACCCCCCCCTCCTCTTGGGTTGCATAGCTGGGCAACAAACATCCTATTGGTAAAAAGCCTTTTGAAGATGGTTTTGATAATATTTGAACATCTTGTGTCAGGATTATGATATTTTATGTCGACATAATAAATAAAACATCTCTCAAGCATTAGTTCTGATATTTTTATGACATTCTAGATCAAAATTATGATATCGTTGATCAAAATTATGACATCCTATTAGTAAAAGGCCTCTTGAAGGTAGTTTAAATAATATTAGGACATCCTGTATCATGATTATAATATTTTATGTCAATGTAATGAATGAAGCATCTCCCAGATATCAATTCTAACATTTTTATGACATCCTAGTGAAGAAAAACCTAGTTTTTCTATTGTAGGATCGATCTAATCTGATCAGATCTAAAGCAAAAATTTTTAAAATTTTTCTTATGATCTGATCAGATCTAAGAGTTCTTAGATCTGATTGGAATAATTTGATAGCAAAAATAAAAATAAAATTAAAGCCATAACATCTAATGTTACTTGATTCGGGTAAATTGTTTATCTTACCGATGATCTGACGATGTTGAGATTCCGACTTGAGCCGCGCACGTGCCCGGCCTCTACTAAAGTCCACTCAGGTTAGATCTAGAAGTGCTCTCTTTCTGAATTTGATCTCAAAAGATCAAATCTGAAATCTTTTGGTGCACCTTTAAAAATAATCTCCAATAGTAGCATGCCCAACACATGAACTGAAACTGCTTCACTTGATCTTTGCGCTTGCAGGACCTTGACCTTTCCTTGCTGTTTTGCCTAACTCCTTGGGCATGGAGAAGAGGGAGAAGATTAGAGGGAGGGAGCATGGAGATGGAGAGAGGAGCAGCCTTTTGCCATGGGATAGATTGCATACCAAACATTTTGGTGTAGGGTTTATTTATAGATGAAATCTTAGAGTCCCTTAGCATCTAACTTTGAATAGGTGAAAGCCAACATGCAGAAGGACTCTCCCTTGATTTCCATGCCATATTTAGAATTTTCACTTAATTTTTTCACACAAAATTGCATGGAAAAAGGCACCAATAATTTAGGATAAGAGGACTTTGGCATGGAGGTTAATCTACTAGAGTTTTGATTTAATTAAAAATCTTTGACCCAGTCAAATCCCATTTGAATGGGATGCCTCCACCCTTATCCATATGGGATGCACAACCAAAGGAGATGTGTGCCCATCTCTCCACACAAAAAATACCAGGGGGCTTGCACCCCTAAAAATTCTCCAGGGGGTGCGCACCCCTCTCCCTTCTTTCTTGTAAAAATAGGTCTTGTCCTGTTTCCATCTGATGAGATTAAGAGAAGCCCTGAAATGGTCAGGACAATCCTCGATTTGACCTAGATAAGCTCCAGTCAGATCAAGATAAATCCATGTAGGATTTTTAGATGAGTCAAATTCAATTTGACTTAGTCAAGATGAACCAAAAAGACAATAGAAGAAGAAAATCAGGCTCAATCGTGTGCTAGCATGATTTTCTTGAATCTGATTGGATCAAATCCAAATCAATCGAATTGGGTTAGCCTAATTGATGACATTCAGATCCAAACTCTTATTTGTGTGATCAAGTTAGGTTTAGTTCTATATGGTAATGAGATATATCGTGATCTCCATCATTGACATCATCAAAATACTTTTTGATGGATCAGAACTATTTTGATTCATCCAAATAGAATTCCCAATCATCAAGATAATTCTAATTGATCCCAAATTCCATCAATATCACTTAGCAGTATATGGTGGCAATCCATCAGAACTGAATACGAACCTCTCATTGTAACTATCTGTATGATTTGGTTTTTCTATCATGAGCCTCGATAGGATCAAGGTCAAGGTGAACTCATCAGACCTAACACCCATCATATGAATAAATTATTCAATTTAAGTTCAATGTAAAATCTTAATAGAAACTTCTTTCTATTAATTCACACTATCATGGTCATGGACTTAAGGACTCGATCTCATGATCATCATAGGACTACTCCTCTATTGAGATTGACAGATCCTCTATTGGTGCGATCCAATAACTACAACGAATGTGCTATAGCCAATATACATCTCAAGGTTTCAAATGGCTAGGAGACCGAGTTATGGTGTAGTCAAATTATAACATACTCAAGATAAATTATTGATGCACCTCAGGTCAAAGAACTAGATACACAATTGCAGCATCGTTCTAGTCATTGATAAGAAGGAAGACTCTTTTATAACTACTCGAGGTGGTCATGCGCAGTATCCTTATTCTTAATAAGTACCTATACTCTTGCTCCAGTGTCTTCATATCGAGACTCAAGACTCATCTATCCTAAGAAAGTGATCGTATACTGATCTTCCTGATCGATCACCATCCTCATGATAATCCTATGATCGAGATCAATTTATGAGTTAATTATGATAACACATGCTTTAAATTTTTAACTCTTGAAAATATGCGTTATCATACCTGTTAACTCAAAGAATGTATCACAGATATTTTAAATACATAATATGATAGAAAATTTTTTTTTATTAATTTTAGTCAATTATAAAAATACTCCTAAAAAATATATTACAAGTATCGGCTAATCTGGCTTCTAGGACACTCACTAATATCTAGATAAAAATTATGATATCGTAGGTCAAAATTATAACATCCTACAAGTAAAAGACCTTCTGAAGATAGTTTTGACAATATTAGGATACTTTGTGCAACATTTGATGTCAATATAATGAACAAAATATCTTCTAGATGTTGGACATCCTATGTCAGAATTATGATATTTTATGTCAATATAATGAATAAAATATCTTTCAGATGTCAATTTTAATATTTCTATTATATCCTAGATTAAAATTATGATATCGTAAGTCAAAATTATCACGTCCTACATATAAAAAAAATCTCGAAGATAGTTTTGACAATATTATGATATCTTGTGTCATAATTATAATATTTTATGTCAACATAATGAACAAAATATCTATCGGGTGTCGATTCTAACATTTTTATGATTTTCTAGATCAAAATTATGACATCCCATTAGTAAAAGACCTTCCAAAGGTACTTTCAACAATATTATGATATCCTGTGTTAGGAATATGATATTTTATATTAATATAATAATCAAAACATTTTTGAGATGTCAGTTCTAATATTTTTATGATATCCTTGATTAAAATTATGACATCATAGATCAAAATTAAGACATTCTATTGGTAAATGGCCTTCTAAAGTTAGTTTTGATAATATTAGGATATCCTGTATCAGGATTATGATATTTTATATTAATTTAATGAATAAAACATCCATCAGATGTCGATTTTGATATTTTTATAACATCTTAGGTCAGAATTATGATGTCATAGATCAAAATTTTGACATTCTATGGGTAAATAGCCTCCTAAATGTAGTTTTGATAATATTAGGACATCCTATGTTAGGATTATAATATTTTATATCGAGATAATAAATAAAATATCTCTTAGGCATCGATTATGATGTTTTTATGATATTTTAGATTAAAATTATGACATCGTAGATCAAAATTATGACATCCTATTGATAGAAGGCCTTCTGATGGTAGTTTTGATGATATTAAAATATCCTATATCAGGATTTTGATATTTTATATCAATATTGTGAACAAAATATCTCTTAAGTATCAATTCTGATGTTTTTATGATATTCTTGATCAAAATTATGATATTATAGGTTAAAATTATGACATCCTATTCGTAAATGATCTTTCGAAGGTAGTTTCGATAATATTAGAATATTTTGTATCAGGATTATGATATTTTATATTAGTATAATGAATAAAATATCTTTCTGGCACTAATTTTGATATTTTTATGACATCCTAGATCAAAATTATGATATTATTGATTAAAATTATGATATTGTATTGGTAAAAGGCCTCCTGAAGGTAGTTACAAAAATATTAAGACATCCTATATTAGGATTATGATATTTTATGTCAATATAATAAATAAAACATCTTTCATATGTCAGTTTTGATATTTTTATAATATTTTAGATCAAAATTATGACATCCTATTGGTAAAAGACTTTTTGAAGGTAGTTTTGACAATATTTGAATATTCTATGTTAGGATTATAAAATTTTATGTCAATATAATAAACAAAACATCTCGCAGGTATCGATTCTGCATTTTTATGGCATCCTAGGTCAAAGTTATGGCATCATAGATTAAAATGATTACATCCTATTGGTAAAAAGACCTTCTTAATGTAGTTTCGATAATATTAAAATATTTATGCCAGAATTATAATATTTTATATTGATATATTAAATAAAATATCTTTCAAGTATCAATTTTGATTTTTTTATAACCTCTTAGATCAAAATTATGATATCATAGATCAAAATAATGACATCCTATTGATAAAAGGACTTCCAAAGATAGTTTCGATAATATTAAGACATCCTATATTAGAATTATAATATTTTATATCAATATAATGAATAAAATATCTCTTAGGTGTCGATTCTAATATTTTTATGATATCTTAAATCAAAATTATGACATCGTAGGATAAAATTATAACATCCTATTGTTAAAAGGCCTTCTGAAGATAGTTTCGATAATATTAGGACATCTTCTTTTAGGATTATGATGTTTTATGTTAATATAATGAATAAAATTTCTTCTAGATGTTGGTTCTAATATTTTTATGATATTTTAGATCAAAATTATGACTTTGTAGATCAAAATTGAAGAAAAATCTAGATTTTTCCTATCATAGGATGCATCTGATCGGATCAGATTTACAGCGGAATAATTTAAATTTTTTTTTATAATCTAATTAGATTTGAGAGTTCTTAGATCTGATTAGATTAATCTAAAGTTTAGAAGTAAAATAAAATAAAAATAGTGATAATAGTTATCATCTGATCGAGTAAATCGTTTATATGTTGTGATGATCTGACGACTGATTTGAGGTTCTGATTGAGCTGCGCACGTGCCCGACCTCTACCAATATCCACTTAGGTTAGATCTAGAAGTCTCCTCCTTCTGGATTTGATCTCCAAAGATCAGATTTGATGTCTTCCCGTAGAGCCTTCAAAATAAACTCCAAAGGTTGCGCATTCATCTTACGAACACTATCATCTCTCACTTATCTTCACACCAATGGGACTTGATCTTTACTCGCAGGTTTTGCCCAACTCTTGGGCATGGAGAAGAGGGACAGGATCAAATGAGGAAGGCATGAAGATGGTGATTTTGGTAGGGCTTCGCCATAGAGAATTTTTAATGCACAATAGCTTGCTCACAACCCTATTTATAGACCTAGTCAAGAGTCCCTTTGCATTTAACTTTGAACAGGTCAAAGTTTAATATGCAGAAGGACTCCTCCATGATCTCCACACCCCATACCATATCTTTTTATATTTTATCACATAAAACTTAGAAATATGGCATGGAATAAAGCATAAGGTGAGTAGATGGTGCAAACTCTTATCTCCCTAGATATTTGAATCAAATTTTAATATTTTGACTAGTTAAATCAAATTTGAATGGGCGCCTTCTCTTATCCATTAGATGTGCATACCATAAAGGGGCATGCGCTTACAAACTCCATGTAAATCCCAAGGGGGTGCACGCCCGTAGAATGTCTCTAGAGGGCGCACGCCCCTCTCCCTTTCTTTCCTGCTATGGCATGTGCTCACAAACTCCATGTAAATCCCAAGGGCGTGCGTGCCCCTAGAATGTCTCTAGAGGGTGCACACCCCTCTCCCTTTCTTTCCTGCATCCGAGTCAACATTTGACCCTTATCTTTTTTCCATCTTATGAAATTAAGACAAAATATTTTAAAGTCCCATCTAATGAATTTTTGTCAAGTTGTAATCAAGTTAGAACAAGTCTTGATCAGGCCAAGACTCGGTCCAGTCAGATCAAGAAAAATCCATCTAGAATTTTTGGGAGAGGCTTGTCCAAATTTCATCTCATGATTTTAGGACAAGCCCTAATCTATCAAAGACAACTCCTGTCTTCTTTCCATCTTATGAAATTTAGGATAAGTTTTAATCAGGCTAGGAAAAGGTCCAATCAGATCAAGATAAGTTCCTATACAGTTCTTGGATAAGCCTTGTCCAAATAGTTCCACAAATTAGTAGGTCTTGTCCTGTTTTCATCCGATGGATTAGGACAAGCCTAGATCAGGTTGGGACAAGAATTTTTTGATCTAGACAAGTTTCAGTCAGACTAGGATAAATCCATACAAGGCTCCTGGAAGAGCCAAATCCAATTTGACTCAATCAAGATGATCCAAAAAGACTATAGAAGAAGAATGTTAGGCTCAATCGTGTACTAGCACGATTTTTTTGAACCTAATTGGATCTAATCCAAATCAATCAAACTGGATTAGCTCAATTAATGGCATCTAGACCCAAACTCTTGTTTGTGTGATCTAGTTAGATTCAGTTCTGTATGGTAATGAGATATGTCATAATCTCTATCATCAACATCATCAAAATATCTTTCGATGGATCAAAACACTTTTGATTCATCCAATTAGAATCATCGATCATCAAGATAATTTTAATTGATTCCAAAATCTATTAGTGACACCTAGCAGTATATGATGGCAACTCATAAAAATTAAATAGCAAACCTCTCGGTGTAGTTACCTGTGTGATTGAGTTCTTCTATCATAAGCCCCGATGGGATTAGAATTAAGATAAACTCATCAAACCCAACACCCGTCATATGAATGGATCATTTGATTTGAGATCGATGTGAAATCCTAATAGAATCTCCTTTCTATTATTTCACACTACCATGGCTATGGGTTTTAGGACTCAATCTTTTAATCATCATAGGACTACTCCATCTCTATCAAGGTTGATAGATCCCATCTTGGTGCGATCCAATTCCTATAATGAACATGCTATAGCCAACGTACACCTCAGAATTTTAAATGGCTAGGAGATCGAGTTATGGTGTAGTCAAACTATAACACACTCAAAGTGAACTGCCAATGCACCTCAGGTCAAAGAACTAGACACATGCTGCAGCATCGAGCTAGTCATCGACGAGAAGGTAGGTTCCCTTATGACTGCTTGAGGTGGTCACGAGTACCTTACTCTCGCTCTGGTATTTTCGCACCATAGACTTAGGACTCATCTATCCTAAGAAAGCGATCGTACACCAATCTTCTGAATCAATCACCATCCTCATGATGATCCTAAGATTAGAACTAATTTATGAGTTAATTATGATAACTCATGCCTTAAATTCTCAACTCTTGAGAATATGTGTTATCAGGCCTGTTGGTGCAGAATTTGGTTATCGTCGAATCAAGCTGGAGTGGAGGAGGATGAGATTGCCGTCGATGACCTATAAAATAAAGTTCTGCCTGGAGTTAGTGATGGTGGCTCCGGCAGGACCCGCTGACAATCAAGTCAGCTCTTCTAGCCAACAGAAATGGAGTGCTCAAGAATGAGTTCGATAGAGTTTCAGGAAGGAGAAGAGAGCTTAGAGCTTAGAGAAAACATATTTGGGGGGTCACTTTTCATAGACAAAGCTTGATTGATGGTGGTGGCCATACCATCTCGTAGCAGGCCGCTCGAGGCCACAAGGGGTTTGATACGGAGAGGAAGGCATCGTCAAGCTGATAGTGATAGCCATACCATCCGGTAGCGGGCTGCTCGAGGTCTGATGGAGTCTATCATAGAGGAAGGGCGCCGCCTGTAGTAGACTGATGATGATCGATCATCGAGACTTAATAGCCATAGCTCGAAGGAAGCAGTTATTGGTCGGTAAAGAACTTCGTCATACATCAATTCTAGTGGAGTTTGAACTCCTGAAGAGAATACGTCTGGAGGAGATCATCTGAAAGGAGCTCGATCGATGGGGATGTCCGAAAGGAGTTCGATCCCTGAAGGAGTTCGATCGAAGGAGAGAATCAAAGGGAGTTCGACTCTCATGGGCGTCCAACTGGAGGAGTGCGGAGGGAGTTTGGCTCCCATACGAGTCTGACTGAAGGAGAGAACCGGAGGGAGTTCGGCTCTCATGGGCATCCGACCAGAGCTCTTTCGTGACTATCGATTGCATTAGATTGAGCATTAGGCTGGACTTTGGCGGAAGTGGAGTTTATCCCCAATAATAGTCTCCCCACTTTCGAGTTTAAAATTCGAAGAAAGAGAGTACCAAAATAGGTGACTACCAAAGTCCTTTTCTGGGCTCTACACCTATTGAAGTTGAAGCTCAGGGGATCTTATATCCTATAGTCGAGGTTAGCTCGATCGCTTGGGAGAGATCTTGTCTCTGACCGTGGTTAGAGATTAGGGGGAGATCTTATCTCCTGCAGTCAAGGTTTAGTCGCTCGGAAGAGATCTTATCTCTGACCGAAGTTGGAGCTCAGGGGAGATCTCATCTCCTACAGTCGAGGTTAGTTTTGGGGAGATCTTATCTCTTACAGTCGAGGTTGGCTCGGGGTAGATCTTATCTCTTGCAGTCGAGATGAAAGCTTGGGGGAGATCTTATCTCTTGCAGTCGAGGTTGGCTCGGGAGAAATCTTATCTCCTATAGTCGAGGTGAATGCTCGGGGAGATCTTATCTCCTATAGTTGAGGTGGCTCGGAGAGATTTTGTCTCCTACAGTCGAGGTAAAAGCTCGAGAGAGATCTTATCTCATGCAGCCGAGGTTGGCTTGGGGGAGATCTTATCTCCTACAGTCGAGATGAAAGCTTGGAAGAGATCTTATCACCTACAGTCGAGGTTGGCTCAGGAATAATCTTATCTCCTGCAGCCGAGGTTGACATGGGGGAGATCTTATCTCATGCAGTCGAGGTGAACGCTCGGGGAGAGATCTTATCTCCTGCAGTCGAGGTTGGTTCAGAGAAGATCTTATCTCCTATAGTTGAGGTGAAAGCTCGAGGAGATCTTATCTCTTGCAATCGAGGTTGGCTCGAAAAGAGATCTTATCTCCTATAGCCGAGGTTAGTTCAGGGAAGATCTTATCTCCTATAGCCGAGATGAAGCTAGGGAGAATCTTTTCTCCTATAGTCGAGGTTGGCTCGAAGAGATCTTATCTCTACAGTCGAGGTGAAAGCTTGGAGAGATCTTATCTCCTATAGTCGAGGTGAAAGCTCTAGGGAGATCTTATCTCCTGCAGTCGAGGTTGGCTCGGGGGAGATCTTATCTCCTGCAGCTGAGGTTGGCTCGGGGGAGATCTTATCTCCTGCAGTCGAGGTGAAAGCTTGAGGGAGATCTTATCTCCTACAGCCGAGGTTGGCTTCGGAGAGATCTTATCTTTGGCCAAGATTGGCTCGATCGCTCGGAAGAGCTCTTATCTCTGGCTGAGGTTGAAGGACTTTGACTTGCTCATGTTAGGATGAGGTTCTCTTCCTGTTCCTAATATGGCCACTATTGATTGCTCCTTCCCCATCATCGCATAGTTTCTGCACCAAAAAATAATAATATTAAAATGAAGGAATTTTATTGAAGAAAAATTACTGACAGCACATTTCTAGATTCTCTATATTTCAGGGTCATGGGAGCGTTGTTCCTCTAAGTTTCTTCAGGCGATAAGCTTCGGGTCGGACGACCTCCTCTATCTCATGCTGGCCTTCTGAATTTGGAGCGAGCTCCTCTTGACTTTGAGGTTGAGAGATGATAGATCCCTGAAGCACCAAGCCAACCTAGAGGTAACGTTGATGGCATCGGGAGGTGGCTGACCTCCACGTTATTCTCCCATCATGGGTGGTTCTAGCTAAGACAGCGCCCTTGGCCGATCTTCTCCTACCTTAGGCTGGTGTCAGAGGAATTGACCCAATCAACCCCTTCGGATAAACTCCTCGATTTCATCTCGGAGCTGAATGCATTCCTCATTATCATGACCGTGGTCTCAATGGTAGAGACAATATTTGCTTCGATTGTGCTTGTTCAGGGGAGACCATAATTTTTCTGGGCTTGGTAGCTGACTCTTAATTTCCATCAAAATTTGAGTTTGAGGAGTGTTAAGAGGGGTATAGTTATGAAACCTTTTGAAAGGAGGACTTCTTCGTGCCCTTCTATCAGGGCTTCCTTGATGACGAGCTCGAGGAGTTCGGGCTCGCTTGCACCTGGGGGGAGTCCGTGAGTACGGTCGAACTTCACTCGACCCTCCATCGATGATGGGTCTATTAGGCTCGTCTGCCTACCACCCTCCTAAGGCTTCTTCATCCTTTAACTTGAAGGCTTCTTCCGCACAGACATATCCCCCAGCCCGAGCCAATAGATCGATGAAGTTCCTAGGATACTTCTTCTCTAGGAAGAACAACAAGTCATTCTTCTGAAGGACGCCCTTGAGTGCGGCCATGGCAACAGACTGGTCCAGATTTTGGACCTCCAAAGCAGCAGTGTTAAACTAGGTGACATAGGCCCGAATAGATTCTTCCTACTTCTGCTTGACATTCATCAAAAAATCCAAACCTCGGTGCGGACGTCGGCTACTGACGAAGTAAGCTGCAAATTGATCACTCATCTGATCAAAAAAGAAGATCGTACTTGGCTTCAATACTAAGTACCAGTTTCTTACTGCTCTCTTTAAGATAGATGAAAAAGCTCGACATAATATGGTGTCTGATGCACCATGGAGTAGCATTATGGTCTGAAAGGCCTCCAAATAATCGACTGGATCAGAGGTTCCATCGTAGCTTTCAAATTGAGGGAGTCTGAAGCTCAGTGGAACAGACTCTTGTATAATTCAGGAAGAGAAGGGGGATCGGTGTAGACGTCGTCATAACAAGTCGGGGTGACATGGTAGTGTTTCTCTATCCATCGGTCCATCTCCTATAGTCTGTGATCGAGGGCATCATCTTGGTCGCAGATCTTGGAGGGCTTCCGACTACAAATGGAAAAGGTCTCCCTTAGAGGAGAACCATGATCCGAACATGGATCCTCTGCTCTCTATTTCCCCTTCCTAGGGGCGATGGGTATGCTAGCCTGAGTACTCTTCCTTGGGATCGGTTCTCGATATTCTAATGGTGGGTTTCTTGGTGGAGTCACCACTGGGGGTTGCTGCATGGCTTGCACCATCTTGGTGAGGCCCTGAATCCGCTGCATTAGTAGGTTAAACTGCTCCGGATCTACCATGACCATCGATGGAGGTGGAGGTTGGAGTGTTGGTAATGGAGTAGGAATGGATGGATCTAGCCCAGATCTGATGGCAGAAGTGGTAGATCTTTGGATGGTCGCCTTCTTTTGAGGCATTTCTCAAGATTGAGAAAGAGGGTGGAGATAAACCTTAGAGAAGGAGGTTGGTAGGATCGGCTGAGCACTCCTTTAAGAACATGGATACCTAAGAGATAGAGGCCCTTTCTCTAGCACTAATTCTGTTGTCGCAGAATCTGATTGACATCGAAATGAGCTGGAGTGGAGGAGGATGAGGTCGCCACTGGTGACCTACAAAATAAAGTTCTGTCTAGAGTCGGTGGTGGTGGCTCCAATAGAACCCTCCAACAATCAAGTTAGCTCTTCTGGCCAACAGAAATGGAGTACTTAGGAATGAGTTTGGTGGAGTTTCAAGAAGGGGAAGAGAGCTTAGAGCTTAGAGAAAATATATCTAGGAGCTCCCTTTTTATAGGCGGAGCTTGATTGATGGTGATGGCCATACCGCCTGGTAGCGGACCGCTCGAGACTATATGAGGTTCGGTATGGAGAGGAAGGCATCGTCAGGCTGATAGTGACAGCCATACCATCTGGTAGCGGGCTGCTCAAGGTCTGGTGGAGTCTATCATAGAGGATAGGGGTGCTGTCTATAGCAGACTGATGGTGATCATTCGTCGAGACTTAATAACTGTAGCTCGGAGGAAGCAGGCATTGGTCGATGAAGGACTTCATCATACATCAGTTCCAATGGAGTTTGGACTCCTGAAAGAAATACATCTAGAGAAGATCATCCGAGAGGAGCTCGACCGAAGGGGATGTCCAAAAGGAGTTTGGCCCTTGGAGGAGTTCGATCGGAGGAGAGAACCGGAGGGAGTTCAGCTCTCGTGAGTGTCCGACTGGAGGAGTGCGGAGGGAGTTCAGCTCCCGTACAAGTTCGATTGAAGGAGAGAAGTAGAGAGAGTTCAGCTCTCATGGACATCCGACTGGACCTCTTCCATGACTACCAGTTGCATTAGGCTGAGCATCAAGCTGGACTTCGGCGGGAGCGGGATTTATCTCCAACAAGGCCTGTTAACTCAATGAATGTATAACAGACACTTTAATACGCAATGTGATAGAATAAATAATTCTTTAATTAATTTATAGTTAAAATTATGAAAATATCCCTAGAAAGTATTTGACAAGTGTCAACCAATCTAGCTTCTAGGGCACACTTCTAACAAACTCCTACTTGACCGAAAGCCAATTGGCTACAAATCTAAGTCCCATCTTCTTAAGGTGGGCTTGGATTTTCTGCGGGCCTAAAGGCTTCATCATTGGGTCAACCACATGGTCTGCGGAGTCGACTCTCTTAACCTCGATGTGTTCCTTCTTGAGGTAATCACGGATAAGGTGGAACCATCTTCTTGGAACTCTTCCAACTTACAGTACCACCAGTGCATAGGAATAAACTTTTAGATGTTGACTTTCAATTATCTATGTTAGACATAAAGTTTGAGTCTGCATACCCCTAGACCTAGAGTTCACCATGCTGAACTTCTTCAGCACCTCCTCTATGTGAAAGACCCAACATCCTCTTCAGTCTATCTCTATAGATCTTAAAAACAAAATGAAGGATGCCTTACCTAGGTCTATCATAAAAAATTTCTTAGATAACCATACTTTGACCTATGTTAGCATGAAAATATCATTCCTAATCAGGAGGATGTCATCCATGTACAATATAAGGAAGACAACTGTGCTCCCACTAACCTTCTTGAACATACTTAATTTCTTCTCATTCTTGATGAAATCAAATGATTTGATTACATCAAGCATTCCAACTTTGAGATGCTTGCTTAAATCCATAGATGAACCTTTGCAGCTTGCAGACCTTTGTGATCACCATCACTAGATGTGAAAATAAATGGCTGTTCCATATAAATATCTTCCTCAAGATATCAAATTATGAACTCCATTATCATATCCATCTGCCATATTTCGTAATTGAAATATGCTACAATGGCAAGCAATATGTGGATGGATGGCCACTGACGAGAAGGTAACCTGATACCCTTTCACCACTAGCCTAGCTTTGAATGCCTCTACATTCCCATCTGCATATATCTTTCTCTTGAAGATCCATTTATATCCAATAGATACTATACCTTTAGGTCAATCTACCAAGATCCATATTTAGTTTCAGTGCATCAAGTCAATTTTAGACTTCATTGCCTCTTACCAATTCTCAGAGTCAATATCCGATATCATCTTATTATAGGTTCTGAGATCACAACTGTGAATCCATTTTAAATGAGGAACATTTTCTCTAATCCTCTAAAATAGTACCTAAGTACCTTCAGGAGGACTGAAAATCCTATTTGACCTATGAGGTGGAGGAGGTAGTGAATTATGGATCAACTCAGACTAATCGGGTTCCTTAGGTTCCTTGGCTCTTTGCTCTTTAGATACTTTCTCCTCGAGCCTAATCTATCTCCCGATGTCACCATCATGAGCAAACTATTTTTCAAGAAAAATGGTGTATCAACCCACAATCACATTATGGTCTTCCAGAAGATAGAAGTAATATCCTAATAACTCTTTAGGATATCTAATAAATCAAGCTCGAAGGGACCTAGACTCTAACTTATCCACCTCGGACAACCCCAATTTTGAGATGACTCAAACTTAGCTTCTTACCATGCTATATCTCATATAGTGTAGTAGGAATGGTTTTAGATGGAACCCTATTAAACTATCCCTAAAGAAACTTAGGAAGATCCATGAGGCTCATCATGGATCGGACCATATCTAATAGTATCCATTTTCTCCATTCTGAAATCCCATTAAGTTGTGGCATTCCAGGCAAAGTCCATTATGAGACTATACCATTGTCCTTGAGATAGTTCAGAAATTTTTGACTAAGGTATTCACCTCCCTAATCTGATTAAGGAACCTTAGTGGGCTTTCCGATTTATTTTTCTACTTCATGTCTAAATTTTTTAAACTTTTCAATTGCTTCAAACTTGTATCATATCAAGTATACATACCCATATCGAGATAGATTATCGATAAAGATAATAAAGTAGTCATAATTGCCTTTGGCTGGCACATCGAATGGGCCGCACACATCTATATGTATCAGGGCAAGTAGGTCTGTGGCCCTTTT
The DNA here is from genome assembly GCA_006176705.1 of Cocos nucifera. NCBI lineage: Eukaryota > Viridiplantae > Streptophyta > Magnoliopsida > Arecales > Arecaceae > Cocos > Cocos nucifera. The sequence goes on from QRFJ01000580.1 coordinate 37,726, forward strand.
CCATGTTCCACAAAAGAAAGCTTGGTCATTTTTCCTTGAAGGCATGATTTACAAATTGGATATGACTCGAAAGTCAACAGACCCATTAGTCTGGATTTTTTTAATTTGTTAATCCTATCTTCAGCTATATGACCTAGCCTAAGGTGCCACAGGTATCTTTCATTAACACTATCTCTAGATGATTTTGATCCTATGGCATTCATGTTTTGCTCGACAAACTCAATGATGAGCATTCCTTCAGAAGGTCCTTCTTCCTGCTTGTTTTTCAGGCTAGCTAGGTAGGCAAAGCAGTCCCGCTTCCAATAGCAATCGGAGTTGCAGTGGAAACACTTTTCCTTCTTCCTGACCTTCTTCTTTGGCTCGTCCTTCTTTTTCTCTTTATTTTCTGCTTATTTATAGACTTCTTCTTCTTTGCAAAGAACTTTCTCTTGGAAGAAGTCTACTCCATAGCCAGAACTGAGCCCTTTGAACTCTTTAAATTTTGCTCAATAGTAACTAGCATGTTCATTAACTCGACCAAGGTGCATAGGAGCTAATTCATATAGAAGTTTATAATAAACTCCCATACAAATCATTGAAGGATTACAAATTCACATCAATCTGTAGATCCTTGTCCATCAAGACATCGAGCTTCTCAAGCTCTTCTAGGTCCTTGATCATTGCCAGGTAATGATCTTTGATCGACTGTCCATCACGCATCTGCGCCTTAAATAGTCTTTTGGAGACTTGATAATGTGCTGCACGACTCTGATTACCAAATAACTATTGCAGGTGTGCCAATGTTTGGCGAGCAGTCTTGATGTCTTCATGTTGGCATTGTAATTCATTTAACATTGAGTACAACATATGGCACCTTATTTTATTATGATCGTCAGACCACTTCTCATGAGACATTCTCTGATCAGCAGTCAGATGGGCTGGTAAAGAGGAGGTCCTGATCCAATACATAGGTCAACTTTTTTCAAACACAAAATATTTTTGAAGTTCTTTAGCCAATCCTTGTAAATTGGTTTGGTCAGCTTGTGGGTATCTAGGATTTGGGCTAAGGGTTTTGATGCAGATATTTTCTTATAGAGAGTCAAAGTTTTTAGTTAGACTTGTAATTTGACTCAACCAATTTATTTAGAAACTTTATTTTTAAATAAATTAGGCTCCCACTATTTTCTCGAATCCCTATACTCCCTTGGCAGAGATGCAAAAATCTCCACAATCATTGATTTCTAGTGGGTGGTGCAGTTCCATTGATTGGCTCATCATCTCACCTAACAGTTATTGGTGATGGATCAATCGATGAGTGGACAACTCTCGTCCAATATTTCTCTAAACATGGTGCACCCAAACCTGATCTCTAATTCATGAAGCTCACCATGCTCGAAATATTGCTCCACTCCTTAGTTAAGTCAAACCCACCATTTGCATAAATTGGATTCCTGATTGGGTCCCTCACCATATCTAAAATATTGAGCCCAACCCATCCTCCAATCCATAGCATCCAATGCCTAATAGAGATGGTTGCATCTTCCTGGTGCAACTGAACCACTGTATCCAGTCGAGAACAATCAACCCCGAGAAGAGTCTGCACATCTATAATGGTGGAAGACCTAGGACTTAATATTTTCTTAGGAAGATTTGATTTGATCTCTTAGACTCAATTAGTCATAACATTTATGACTAATCTAGTGGCATGGGTTAGCTCGAATCGTTAGCCACCTCAAATCAGAATTAGGTTGACTCAATCAGCCAGGTAAGTAAGATCAGTGGGAGAAATATGCCATTAACTCATCATGAATGTATTCAGGTCGAGTAGCTTCTAATTAAAAATCACTGATTGTATTTGCCATACTTACCTTAGACACCAACTTATCTGACCAGAATCGATCAGGTTAGCTTACAATCTAGGCTTGAACCGTGGAGCCAAATTAGGTCTTAACTTGATCGACCACAAGTGACTGTGAGTCGACCTTGACCCCGACTTAATCCTTTTAGGCTAGTCAAATCTAAGCACTCTCGATCTCACCCAACCAACTCTTGATTCGGTTTGATCAACCACTAGACTTAATTGAGCTACCCACATTCGAACCCATGATTTATGAAGGTGTCTTAGATCTAAAATTCAAAATTTTAGACCTAATTATTTTCATAAAATTAATTCTTAATTATGTCCAAGGGTTCAATAACAAAACGTGTATCAAAAAATCCTAGGATTTTAGGATCTAGGATTTTATAGAAAAATAAGTTTTCGATTTTTGATTAAGGACAAACACGCAGCACCCCTACATGCCATAAGAGCACCCCATTGAATAGAAAGAGAGGGCCTTTAAATGCTTCTTACTCTTATGACCGGACAGCCAAGGGGAATGCCTTAATCATAAATATGAACTATACTACAAAACTATTAGATCTAAAGCATATAACTATTACATGATTTAAGATCTAATCTATACATATTTTGCATACATCTCATGTATCAAATTTAATATTTAAATTTATATTTTAGATTTGATTACATCTAATATAATATCTAAAAATAAAATTTTAAATGATCTCATCATAAAAAAAAAAATTAATCAAGACTACTCATGGCATAGATTTATGGAACTAGTCTAGACATGCATTGCATATGCCATACATATGAAATTTTTAAATGCATCTCATGCTTTTAGATCTAATTATATCACATATAATATCTAAAATTTAACTAATCTAATCACATAATCTTTAGAAAATTAAATAAATATTTTATTAATTTTTTGATCTAGACTATGAAATTAAACTAGAGATCTAGTCTAGACTTATGCTGCCTATATCATATATATCAAAATTTTAAATTAGACCTTATGTTTTAGATCTGATTATATCTAATGTAATATCTAAAACTTAAATGATCAAATCATAAAAAATTAAATAAGATCTAATCTAAATTATATTTCAAAACTATCATGATATAGAATAACAGATCTAGACTAGAACATGCATTGTTTATGTCAAACATATATATATAAAACATGTAATTTTTTATTTCAGATCTGATTACATCCTATGTAACATCTGAAAATCAACTAATCAGATTATAAAAAGAATTTTAGATCAATCTAAAGATAGATCAGGAAGTAGCAACCTGATTTTGATACCAGTTGAAGAAAAAATTGGATTTTTTCTGCCACAGGATGCATATGATCGGATAAGATTTATAGCAGAATAATTTAAATTTTTTTTTAATGATTTGATCAGATCTGAGAGTTCTCAAATTTGATTAGATTGATTTAAAATTTAGAAGTAAAATAAAAATAAAAATAGTGATAATAGTTATCACATAATTGGGTAAACCATTTACTCATTATGATGATCTGACGATTGATCCGAGGTTCTGATTGAGCTGCACACGTGTCTGACCTCTACCGATATCCACTCAGATCGGATCTAGAAGTCTCCTCCTTTTGGATCCGATCTTCGAAGATCAGATCTGATGTCTTCTCGTAGAGCCTTCAAAACTAAGAGCTTAGAATTGGCACTCCCAAATCTTAAAAGCATGAGAAGATAGATCATGAAAAATGGGAGCAAGCCAAAAGATAAATCAGCTCTCCTAGCAAAGTTCAGAAACTAGGCTGGCTCACCCTGAGACTGAGCCAGCTAAGTTAAAAACTGGGCTAGCTCAGTTCAGGACTAGGTCGACTAGGTCTTAGAGAAAAAATTCAGATAGAAAGCAGCATTTTTGGGCTGTTGGCATGGTACACAATTGGATCGACTCAATTTGGGATTGAGCCGACCCAATTGTAGGTTAGCCAGCTCAGTCTAAAACTGCAAACTGGGCTGGCTCAATTTTTATGGGTTATTATTTTATGTTCGTGGGTTGTTTGGGTTTGGAGAGTTTTTCTATGAGCTTGGACTTGATCATTTGTAAAGTATATATACTGAAAACATATCAAGATTGTAATGGTGCTGAAATATACTAAATAAAAACTTTTCTCTTCCAAAAATCTCTTCTTCTCTTCTTCTCTATTCCTTGAATTGTTTGATCATGCTTCTATATTAATCTCTAAGAAGTACTTTCTTGTTGCTTGACTAATCATCGATGGCCACGTCGATCCATGTGGGAAGAGCATGCATTTTCGATATTTGGTATCAGAGCGGTGTTGCATAAAAGGAAGGAAGATACCTAGAGTTTACTACATCTAGGATCTATTGCATCAGATTTTATCCTAAAACTTCTAGTTTGCTTCATGGTTGTCTCTAGATTGAGGTAGAGATTGTTTACACGGAGGAATGGTGATACAGAAGTTTGGAAGAAGGATCTAAGGCTAGTTAGATCTTCTTTGAAGGATAGTTTTGCTGGTGTGTGAGATCGTGAAGGATGTTAGGGATTTGTTCTTGACTTATTTGAAGTCATGGGATCAAGTGGATTCAAGGTGGATTTTGAGAAGTTCAATGGCAAGGAAAACTTTATTCTATGCCAGCAAAGAGTAAAGGGCTTATTGGTTCAGTAGAGGATCTACAAGATCTTGATAAAAGAAAGGCTGAAAAACATCAGTGCTGAGGATTGAAAAGAGATGGAGGAAATTGCTTTTAGCACAATCTGGATGTGCTTGGCCAATTAGGTTTTGCCTGAGGTTTGCACAGAAACTATGGCAAAGGGGCTCTGGGAGAGACTGGAGAGCACATACATGGGGAAAAATATGATGAACAAGCTATGGTTGAAGAAACACCTGTATAGTCTGAGGATGCTTGAAGGTAGAGATCTTGTTGCACATATCCAAAGGTTCAATCAGGTATGTTCTGAGCTAATGAGTTTGGATGTGAAGATCGATGAGGACAACCGGGCATTACTGCTATTATGTTTTCTCCTAGGTTCATATGATGGTCTCATAACAACTTTAGTTTATGAGAAGGAGACCCTAAACTATGAAGAGGTTGTTGGTGTGCTCAGATCAAATAAGCAAAGAAAAAAGATCTACAAGGGAGATCCCAAGTCTGAGATCTTGGCTATGAATGAAAGATAGGGAAGATCAAAGGAGAAGATAAGAGGAAAATCCAAGGGCAGATCAAAGTCTCACGATCAGAGGAAGATGACATTGAAATATTATAAATGTCATCAGCCTAGACACCTAAGGAGAGATTGTCTCCTTTTGAGATCAAAAAAAGGGAAGGCCAACAAGAAAGATGATACAACTTCTGTGAGCAATGGAGAAGACCTACTAATTGTATCAGATGGATCCATAGAGTATGATACAATGTGGATATTAGATTCAACATGCTCACACCACTATACTTCTCATCGAAAGTGGTTTACTACCTACCAGAAGGTCGATGGTGGAAGTGTCAGCCTTGGAGAAGATCACCCTAAAGGAAAATTCAGATTTTTCAGACCAGGTTCGTTCAGATCTGATCAGATCAAGAGATATATTTTAAAATTTTTTTTTTTTGATCCTAATTAGATCTAAAATATTTTAGATCTTATTCTTATTATTTTAATAATTAAAATAAATTTAGATAAATTAAATTTAATTTAATTTACCTTGAAGTGGGTAATCCTATTACCCATTGATGATCCTATAAGCAGCGAAAAGTTTTGGATCTAGCCATACAAGTGCCTGACCTCTATCGGTATCCACTCAAGCTGGATCTAGAGATCCTCTTCTTCTCTATCAGATCTTCAAAAATTAGATCTGGATCTAATTTGGAGGATCTTCAGAACACCTTTCGAAGATCAACAGTCATTCTTTGCAGCAATGCAGCCTTCTAGCTTTCAGTCGCCTTTCTCTCATCTAGATTGCACCAACCAAGAATCCAAACATCTTTGGACATGGAGAGGAGAGGGAGAAGGTGCTTTGGCATGGAGGAGGAGAGGAGAAGTAGCCTTGGGGCATGGAGAATTGTGATGCTCTTTGAGTTGGGCACAGGGTCTTATTTGTAGACTAAGCGTGATCCAACTCCTCTTCTTCCCAACCAATCACAACCCTTTGTGAAATCAGATCTAAATCTGGTTGGTGGGAATAGAGTCCCCTGAATTCCTTCTTAGATGGCACCTAAGACCAGTTAAAGTTGGTTCTTAGAATAACTTTAATCGGAATCCAAAAAGAAGATGGAGTCTCTATCCAACAGGGACTCCTGGGCGCCTCCAGCTTGGGCACACGCCAAGGGTGGCGTGCGCCCTCCTCCTTGCTAGGTTCTAATAGGGGGACAAGCCCCCACCAGCCCTCTAATACGTGCATGACACATGGACAAAAGTCAAAGTGTCAATGCTCAACATATGACCAGTCAAAGGACAACTTTTGACCAAAGTCAAAGGACGAGAAATGGCAGGTGACCAAAAATGGCAGGTAATGTCTTACAAAATAGGACAATATTTTTTGATTTGGACAAGCTCCAGTCAGACAAAGTGAAGGCCTCTATATGAGCACAAACTCCTTTGGCTCAGTCAGGATAACTATTTATGATAGAGAAAGAAGAACGTTAGGTTCAATCGAGTGCTAGCACAATTTCCTTGAACCTAATTGAATCTCATTCAGATCAATTGAACTGGATCAGTTCAATTGGTAATCACCAGATTCAAACCCTTGTTTGTGTGACCCAGTTAGGTTCAGTTCTGTATGGTAATGGGATATGTCATGATCTCTATCATCGACATCATCGAAACTCCTTTCGGTGGATCAAAACTCTTCTGATTCGAACAGCTAGAATGATCGATCATCTAAATCATTCTAATTGCTCTCAAAATCCACCAGTGACACCTAGCAGTATATGGTGGCAACCCATCAGAGCGAAATGCGAACCTCTTGGTGTAGCTACCTATGTGATTAAGTTCTTCTATCTTGAGCCCCGATCAGATTAGGGTTATGGTGAACTCGTCAAATCCTAGTTTCTGTCATTAGATGTAATCATTCGATTCAGGTTCGATGTGAAAAGCTAAATTGAAACTCTTTCAATTATTTCACTCTGCCATGGCCATGGGCTTCAGGACTTGATTCTCATGATCATCATAGGGCTGCTCCTCTACCATCGAGGTAGATAGATTCCATCTTGATGCTATCCAGTTCCTACAATGAACATGCTATAGCCAACATACACCTCAGGATTCCATATGGCTAGGAGACCGAGTAATTGTGTAGTCAAACTATAACACCCTCATGATGAACTGTCAATGCACCTCAGATCAAAGAATCAGACACACTACCGCAGCATCGAGTCAGTCATTTACGAGAAGATAGACTTCCTAATGACTACTTGAGGTGATCACACTCAGTGCCCTCGTTCTCTAACGTACCTATACTCTCGCTCCGGTGTCTCCACATCATGGACTCAAGACTCATCTACTAAAGAGAAGTGATTGTACACCAACCTTCCGGATCAATCACCATCCTCGTGATGATCCTATGATCGGGAGCATTTTATGAGTTAATAATGATTATTCATGTCTTAAATTTTCAACTCTTAAAAATATGAATTATCATTACCATTAACTCAATGAATGTATCACCGACACTAAATACACATATGTGATAGAAAATAACCCATTTTATTACAAAATTAGGATTTTGCACTAGAATGTATTACAAGTGTCACTGGCTTTAGACTTTAGTCTAACAATCTTTCACTTATCCTAAAGCCAATTGCTAACAAGTCTAAGTCCGCATCTTTTCAAGGTGGCTTCGATCTTCGCTGTGCCCAACAGCTTTTGTAAGTGTTCTGCCACATTATACTACAGTTGACTCTCTTGACCTCGACATAACCCTTCTCGGGTAATCATGGATGAGGTGGTATTGCCGCTCAATGTGCTTGGATTTCTGATTAGACCCTCGGCTCCTTAGCAAGGGCGATGCGCCCATTATTGTCATAGTATAGAAGAATTGGCATCTGATGGCATTACCCCAATTTCTGCAGCAAACCTTTCCGACTGTGTAGCTCCTTCGTAGCCTCTGGGTCAGCGATGATATATCTGCTTCCATGGTGACTGTTAATCACCGTTTGCTTGAAACTCTTCCAGCTGACAACTACCACCATTGCAACTAAACAGACTCCCAGAATGTCGACTTTCGATCATCTATATCGGACATGAAATCCGAGTCTGGGTATCCCTTGGATTGAGTTCTCCGTTACCAAGATCAACATCAATATCCTCAGTTCTTCTTAAGTATTTAAGGAATACATTTCAAATAGAAGTTCAGTGTTCTTCATCTGGATTTGACTGATATCTGCTTGTGAACACTCACAGCATGGGCTATATCAGGTCGTGTACATAGCATGGCTTACATGAGGCTCCCTATTGCAGAAGCATAAGGGATCTGCCATCATGTGTTATAATATTCCTCAAGGTGTCTGAAAGATGAATACCATGTCTGAAGTAATCCCGCTCTTAAGTTTTCCATACTAAACCTCTTTAGTACTTTTGTAATCTCCTGTGAAAGTCTCTAGCATCCATTCGGTGTATCGCTATAGACCTTAATTCTAGAATAAAGGTTCAACCTAGGTCCTTCATGGAGAATTCCCTTGGACAACCATAATTTGACTGTTATCATTATGGAAATATCATTCCTCAATAACCTACGTACAATACAGGAAAACAACAGCGCTCCCACTGAACCTTTTTTGAAAACACAGGTTTCCTCTTCATTTATGATAAACCAAACGTTTTGATCACATCATTGAAATGAGTGTTCCAGCTCCGAGATGCTTGCTTACGTCCATATATGGATCTTTGCGGCTTGCAAACCTTGTGATCAGTATCACTGGATGTGAAACCTAGCGGCTGTTCCATATAGATATCTTCCTCAAGATATTCGTTCAAGAACGCCATTTTCACATCCATTTGCCACATTTCATAATCGAAATAGGTTGCAACGGCAAGCAATGTGCGGATTGATTTTAGCATAGCTACTGGAAAAAAGGTGTCCTGATAGTCAATGCCTTCACGTTGACTATAACCTTTTGCCACTAGTCTAGCCTTGAATGTCTCCACATTTCCATCTGCACCAATCTTTCTCTTGACGATCCATTTACACCCAATAGGTACTATACCTTTTGGTGGATCTACCAAGGTCCAGACTTGGTTCGAGTGCATCGAGTCAATTTCTGACTGCATTGCCTCTAGCCATTTCTCAGAGTCAATATCCGATATCGTCTCGTTGTAGGTTTTGGGATCATCACCATTAGCACCATTACCTATGAGGAACATTTTCTCTACTTCCTCTAAAGTAATACCTAAGTATCCTTCAAGAGGATGGAAAACTCTTTTCGATCTACGAGATGGAGGAGGTAGTGTTCTTATTGGCTCAACCTGATTTGGTTCCAATTGGTCCTTAGCTCATTGTACTTGTTAGACTTCTCACATCAAGCTTAATCTGCTTTCAATGCCGCAATCTTGAATAAACTATTTTCAAGAAAGATGGCATGTCAACTCACAATACATTGTGGTCTTCTGGAATGTAGAAATAGTATCCTAATGACTCTTTAGGATATCCTGAAATCGAGCTCTAAAGACCTAAACTCTAACTTGTCCACTTGTTGTCTTTTGACATGAGCTGGACAACCCCAAATTCTGAGATGACTCAGACTTGGTTTCTTACCATGCCATATCTCATACGGTGTGGTAGGAACGATCTTAGAGGGAACCCTATTCAGTAGATAAATTGAAGTTAACAATGAATGTCCCCAAAGAAAATCAGGGAGGTCTGTGAAGCTCATCATGGATCAGACCATATCCAATAGAGTCTGATTTCTCCATTCTGAAATCCCGTTGAGTTGAGGTGTTCCTGGTGGAGTCCATTGAGAGACTATGCCATTATCCTTGAGATAGTCTAGGAATTCCCAGCTAAGGTATTCACCTCCTCGATCTGATCGAAGAACCTTAATGGGTTTTCCAGTTTGTTTTTCTACTTCATGTATGAATTCTTTGAACTTTTCAAAAGCTTCAGACTTGTGTCTAATAAGATACACATACCACATAATCTAGATAAATCATCGTAAGGTAATGAAGTAGAGACAAAATGCCTCTAGCCGGCACACTTAAAGGGCCCACAGATCAGTATATACTAGGCAAGGAGATCTGTGGCCCTTTCCCTGTCAACAGTCCTAAAAGGGAGTTTGGTCATTTTGCCTTGAAGACAAATTCGAAGTTGGATATGACTCGGAAGTCAATGGACTCAATAGCCCATTTTTCTCCAATTTGTTGATCCTATTTTTCTGCTATATGACCTAAATCCAGGTGCCATAAGATATCTGTCATTTGGACTATCCCTAGGTCATTGGCATTCACGTTTTGCTTTGATAGTTAGAACAGGTAAGTCAAATTATGCTGATAAAGACCCATTAATAAGGAAACTATTTGCAATTTTATTTCTTTCATAAAGAATGTTACAATGGTCCTTAAAGAAGGTAATCACATAGCCTTCTAGTACTAAGCATGAAACAAAAATCAAATTTCTGCTAGTTGTAGGCACATAATAACAGTCTTTCAAAACTAAGTCTAAACTAGATGGTAATCGAAGAGGATATGTTTCCACCGTCACTATAGCAACTCTTGCTCCATTACCGATGCATAGGATCATGTCTCCATCCCTCAGCCTCCTGCTATCCTCAAGATCCAGCATGAAAGTGCACAGATGAGCACTAGAACCAGAGTCAAGCACCTAACTGGATGCAGAAGAAATCATAAGGTTAGACTCAATAACGAGCATACCTCTAGAAGGACCTTCCTTATTCTTCAGGGTGGCTAGGTTAGTAGGGCAGTTTCGCTTTCAATGACCGTCATTATTGCAATGGAAACACTTTCCTTTGGCAGCGGCTTTCATCTTCGGTTCTGCCTTCTTCTTCTTTGCTCCTTTCACCTTTTGTTTTTTCATAGACTTCTTTTTCTTTCCATAAGACTTTCTTTTGGAAGAAGTCCGTTCCATAGCAAGAACTGAGCTTTTAGAACCTTTCATAGAAAGCTCAGCGGTAACCAGCATATTCATTAATTCGGCCAAGAAATTTTGAAGTTTATGTATGTGGTAATACATGATGAATTGCCCATATGCATCAGTCAAGGATTGCAGAAAAATATCATTCTGTAGATCCAAGTCTAACTTCACACCGAGCTTCTCAAGCTCTTTCATGTCCTTGATCATCATCAGATAGTGATCTTGGACTGACTGTCCATCATGCATCTTAGCCTTAAAAAGTCATTTCGTGACTTGATACTTGGCTGCATGAACTTTGTTCACCAAACATCTCCTACAGTGAGCAACTATTTGGTGAGCAGTCCCGATATCTTCATGTTGGCACTGGAGCTCCTTAGACATCGAGCCAACATTATATCTGCCCTTATTATCTTCGTCTATCCATTTTTTTAGTCTGGATGCTCTCTATTCAGTAGATGAGGCGGGCTGAAAAGGTGGGAGGGTCCTGGTTCAATCATGGTTAACTTCTTGGAATCCAAAATAAATTTATTAGTTCGCTAAGCCAATCTTTATAATTGGGTTCGATCAGTCTGTATGTGTCCAGAGGATACATGCCTATAGGGTTGGATGCAGACATTTTTCTGTAGAGAGTCAACGAGATTCCTAGATATAATACTGTAATTACTGAATCTTGACCGAATTTGTTCTAAGGATTTTATTTTCAAACAAATATTAGCTCCACTACTTTTTCTCTGGGAATCCCTACCAACTTTCACTTTGTAGAGATGGTGAAAATTTTCATCGATTATGATTTCTAGTGGAAGGTGGCGGATCTCACCAACTGACTCATCACCTCACCCGTATACAAGTTTTATGTGATGGGTTAGACAACTGAGTGAACCAAAACTATTGTTCAATGACAATCCTCTAATCAAGGTGCAACCACAAACTATGGACCTCTAATTCATAGAAATGTCAATTCGTATCCGAATATTGGAATGCCACTCACTTAAGTTATAGGTCAGAACCCACCATTTGACAAAGACTGAATTTCCTAATTGATCGCTTACCGTAAATTTTTCACGAAAATAATTTGAGCCCAACTTTATCTCTCCAGCCCATACGCATCCAATCCTAAAATGGACAATGTTGCAATCTTTCCAGAGTGCAACTGAGCCACTGTATCCAACCGAGAACAATCAACCCCGGCAAAGGCCCGCACATCTACAATGGTGGAAGACCTCAGACTTAATCTTTTCTTAGGAAGAATTAATTCAGATCTCATTAAAGTAGACTTATCATAGTCATAACAATTATGACTAACCTAGTGGCATGGGTTAGCTCAGATTATTGACCACCTCAGATCAGAACTGTGTCAATAGATATGGCTAGGTAGGTGAGACCGATGGAAGGAATATGCCATTAGCTCGTACAAAAATACATTCAGGTCGAGTAGCTTCCAATTAAAAACCAGTCGGTCGTATGTGCCAAACTTACCTTAAACACCAAATTGTTGAGTCAGAACCAATTGGGTTAGCCTATAATCCAGACTCTAACCTTTGAGCCTAATTAGGTCTTACTTGATCGTGACTCGATCTTGACCTAGACTTAATCCTATTAGACTGGTCAATTTAAGCATTGTTGATCCCATCTAACCAACTCTTGATTCGGTTTAATCAACCGCTTAGACCTAATTGAGCTACCCAAGCCCAAACCCAGTATTATGAATATGTCTTAGATCTAAAATTCTCAATTTTAGATCTAATTAATATTTTATAATCTTAATTTTTAATTAAGTAGGGTTCATAAATAAAATATTCATAATAAATCCTAGGGTTTCAGGATCTAGGGTTTTGCAGAAAGTAAGTTTTGGGTTTCTGATTAAGGACGAACATGCGCAGCACCCCTACACATCATAAGAACACCCCATTGGATGGGAGGAGAGGGCCTTTAAACCCTTCTTCATTCTTATGATCGGACGGCCAAGAGGAATGCCTTAATCAGGAACATGCAATACTACAAAACAGTTTTAGATCTATATCATATATCTCATATACAAATTAGATCTAATCATGGCATATTTTGCATACATCTCATGTATCGAATCATGCATATTTTCAAATCTAAATTATCTCATAATAATTTAAAAAATTAGATTTAAATTGATCTAATCAAAATAAATTCTAATCTAGACAACTATGTAGAACTATTCTACAACTAGTCTAGACATGCATCAATCATATCTCATATGATGTTTAAAATTAAATAATTTTTATTTGCTATTTTTTAGATGTTATTATAATAATTAAAATATTAAAAAATAGTAAATAAATAGATCTAACATATAATTTAATCAAATTAAATTGAAAACATACAAGACTATTCTATAGAACTATTCTATTTTAGAACTAGTCATACATATTTTCTAATCTTAAATCCAAATCATTTAATTTTAATTTTTTTTTTATTTTAGATCTGATCACATCTTATGTGACATCTGAAATTACTTATTTTCTAATTAAAATAAATTTAAAAATAGATCTAAACACTTTTAGAACCTTGACTCTGATATCAGTTGAAGGAAAATCTAGATTTTCCAGACTAGGTTCGTTCAGATCTGATCAGAACAAGAGATATATTTCAAAATTTTTTCTCTTTGATTCTAATTAGATCTGAGATATTTTTGATCTAATTTTTATTATTTTGGTAATTAAAATAAATTTAAATAAATTAAATTTATTTAATTTACCTTAAGGTAGGTAATCCTATTACCCATTGATGATCCTATAAGCAGCGGAAGATTCTGGATCTAGTCATGCAAGTGCCTGGCCTCTATCGATATTCACTCAGACTAGATCTAAAGATCCTCTTCTTCTCTATCATGTCTCCAAAAATTAGATCTAGATCTAATCTGGAGGATCTTCAAAACATCTTTCGAAGATCAGCAGTCATCCTTTGCAGCAGCGGAGCCTTCTAGCTTTCAGTCGCCTTTCTCTCATCTAGATTGCACCAACCAAGAATCCAAACCTCTTTGGACATGGAGAGGAGAGGGAGAAGGTGCTTTGGCATGGAGGAGGAGAGGAGAAGCAGCCTTGGGGCATGGAGAATTGTGATGCTCTTTGAGTTGGGCGTAGGGTCTTATTTATAGACTAAGCGTGATCCAACTCCTCTTCTTCCCAACCAATCACAACCCTTTGTGAAATCAGATCTAAATTTGATTGGTGGAAATAGAGTCCCCTAGGATTCCTCCTTAGATGGCGCCTAAGACTAGTCAAAGTTGATTCTTAGGAGAACTCTAATCGGAATCCAAAAAGGAGATGGAGTCCCTATCCAACAGGGACTCCTGGGCACCTCCAGCTTGGGCACATGCCAAGGGTGGTGTGCGCCCTCCTTCTTACTAGGTTCTGGCAATGAGACAAGCCCCCACCAGCTCTCCAATAGGTGCATGACACATGGACAAAAGTCAAAGTATCAATGGTCAACATTTGACCAGTCAAAGGTCAACTTTTGACCAAAGTCAAAGGACGAGAAATGGTAGATGACCAAAAATGGCAGGTAATGTCTTACAAAATAAGACAACCTTTTCTAACTTGGACAAGCTCCAGTCAGATAAAGTGAAGGCCTCTAAATGAGCACAAACTCCTTTGGCTCAGTCAGGATAACTTATTTATGATAGTAAAAGAAGAACGTTAGGTTCAATCGAGTGCTAGCATAATTTCCTTGAACCTAATTGAATCTCATTCAGATCAATTGAACTGGATCAGTTCAATTGATGATCACCAGATTCAAACCCTTATTTGTGTGATCCAGTTAGGTTCAGTTCTGTATGGTAATGGGATATGTCATGATCTCTATCATTGACATCATCGAAACTCCTTTCGATGGATCAGAACTCTTCTGATTCGAACAGCTAGAATGATCGATCATCTAAATCATTCTAATTGCTCCCAAAATCCACCAGTGACACCTAGCAGTATATGGTGGCAACCCATCAGAGCTGAATGCGAACCTCTTGGTGCAGCTACCTGTGTGATTAAGTTCTTCTATCTTGAGCCCCGATCAGATTAGGGTTAAGGTGAACTCGTCAAACCCTAGTTTCTATCATATGATGTAATCATTCGATTCAAGTCCGATGTGAAAAGCCTAAATAGAAACTCTTTCTATTATTTCACTCTACCATGGCCATGGGCTTCTGGACTTGATTCTCATGATCATCATAGGGCTGCTCCTCTACCACCGAGGTAGATAGATTCCATCTTGATGCAATCCAGTTCCTACAATGAACATGCTATAGCCAACATACACCTCAGGATTCCATATGGCTAGGAGACCGAGTAATGGTGTAGTCAAACTATAACACCCTCAAGGTGAACTACCGATGCACCTCAGGTCAAAGAACCAGACACACTACTGCAGCATCGAGTCAGTCATTGACGAGAAGGTAGACTTCCTAATGACTACTCGAGGTGGTCACGCTCAGTGCCCTCGTTCTCTAATGAGTACCTGTACTCTCGCTCCGATGTCTCCACACCGTAGACTCAAGACTCATCTACTAAAGAGAAGCGATTGTACACCAACCTTCCGGATCAATCACCATCCTCATGATGATCCTATGATCGAAAGCATTTTATGAGTTAATAATGATTATTCATGTCTTAAATTTTCAACTCTTGAAAATATGAATTATCATTACCATTAACTCAAAGGATGTATCACAGGCACTAAATACACATATGTGATAGAAAATAACTCATTTTATTGATTATAGTCAAAATTATAATTTTTCCCCTAGAAGTGTATTACAAGTGTCAGCCAATTCTGGCTTCTAGGGCACATATATCTAACACACCTATGCAAAGTAGCTGGAATTGGCTCTATCAGAATGAAGATGTACAATAGGATCATTCGTATGTTATCAAATATCAGGCATGTACCAGAGTTGAAAAAGAATTTGATTTCTTTGGACTACTTGGAGGAGCAGGGTTATGGCTTTTGTAGCCAGACTGGGAGTGGATGTCTGAAAATTTTCAAGAGAGCTTTGGTGGTGATGAAAGGTAGAAAATTGAGCAACAATCTTTATAGAATGGAAAGCTCAGTGGTAAATGATAGTGTAGAGGTGCTAGCAGGGGCACAGGAGGAGCAGATTTTATTTCAGCTGTGGCACTATCAGATGGGTCATATGAGTTATCGTGGGCTCACCGAACTAAGCAGAAGAGGTATGATCCTAAACCTGAAGAAGGAGGGCATAGATCTTTGTGAGCTGTGCATCTTTGGCAAGCAACATAGGATGAAGTTTGTCAAAAGTGAAGGGAAATCCTGATTTCCCGGTCCAGGTTCGTCCAGATCTGATTAGATCAAGAGATATATTTTAAAATTTTTCTCTTGATCTCAATCAGATCTTGATATGTTTCAGATCTGATTCTTATTATTTTAATAAATAAAATAAAACAAGATAAATTAAATCAAATTCAATTTACCTGATTTGGGTAATCCTATTACCCTGTAGATGATCCTGATTGCAGCGGAAGGTTCTGGATCTTAGCCACGCAAGCGCCTGGCCTCTACCGGTATTCACTCGGGTTGGATCTGGAGAACCTCTTCTTCTCTATCACACCTCCAAAAATCAGATCTGGATCTGATCTGGAGGATCTTCAAAACTCTTTTGAAGATCTGCAGTCGTCCTTTTGCAGCAGCGCAGCCTTCTTGCTTTTGATCGCCTTTCCTTGATCTGAATCGCACCAAACTAAAGTCCAAAACACTTTTGGACGTGGAGAGCAAGGGGAGAAGAGACTATGGCATGGAGAAGGAGGGGAGAGGCAGCCTTGGGGCGTGGGAAATCTCTATTGAATTCACTTAGGATTAGGGTTGGGCGCAGGGTCTTATTTATAGACCTCTTGTGATCCAACTCCTCTTCCTCTCAACCAATCACAACCCTTTGTGAAATCAGATCTAAATCTGATTGGTTGGAATAGAGACCCCTGGATTCCTCCTTAGAGGGTGCCTAAGACCAGTCAAACTGGATTCTTAGTAGAACTCTGATTGGAATCCTAAAAGGGAGGTGGAGTCCTTGTCCAACAAGGACTCCTAGGCGCCTCCTACTTGGGCTCACGCCACCCTTGGCGTGCGCCCTTCTCCTTGCCAGGTTCTGGCAGGGGGACAAGGCCCCCACCAGCTCTCCAATAGGTGCATGACATGTGGTCAAAAGTCAAAGGGTGAATGGTCAACGTTTGACCAGTCAAAGGTAGACTTTTGACCAAAGTCAAAGAACAAGAAATGGCAGGTGACCAAAAATGGCAGGTAATGTCTTACAAATAAGACAACCTATTCTGACTTGGACAACCTCCAGTCAGACCATATGAAGGCCTCTGATTGAGCACAAACTCCTTTGGCTCAGTCAGGACAACTTATTTGTGATAGTAAAAGAAGAACGTTAGGTTCAATCGAGTGCTAGCACGATTTCCTTGAACCTAATTGAATCTCATTCAGATCAATTGAACTAGATCAGTTCAATTGATGATCACCAGATTCAAACCCTTGTTTGTGTGACCCAGTTAGGTTCAGTTCTGTATGGTAATGGGATATGTCATGATCTCTATCATAGACATCATCGAAACTCCTTTCGATGGATCAGAACTCTTCTGATTCGAACAGCTAGAATGATCGATCATCTAAATCATTCTAATTGCTCCCAAAATCCACCAGTGACACCTAGCAGTATATGGTGGCAACCCATCAGAGCTGAATGCGAACCTCTTGGTGCAGCTACCTGTGTGATTAAGTTCTTCTATCTTGAGCCCCGATCAGATTAGGGTTAAGGTGAACTCGTCAAACCCTAGTCTCTGTCATATGATGTAATCATTCGATTCGAGTCCAATGTGAAAATCTAAATAGAAACTCTTTCTATTATTTCACTCTGCCATGGCCATGGGCTTCTGGACTTGATTCTCATGATCATCATAGGGCTGCTCCTCTACCACCGAGGTAGATAGATTCCATCTTGATGCAATCCAGTTCCTACAATGAACATGCTATAGCCAACATACACCTCAGGGTTCCATATGGCTAGGAGACCGAGTAATGGTGTAGTCAAACTATAACACCCTCAAGGTGAACTGCCGATGCATCTCAGGTCAAAGAACCAGACACACTACTGCAGCATCGAGTCAGTCATTGACGAGAAGGTAGACTCCCTAATGACTACTCGAGGTGGTCACGCTCAGTGCCCTCGTTCTCTAACGAGTACCTGTACTCTCGCTCCGGTGTCTCCACACCGTAGACTCAAGACTCATCTACTAAAGAGAAGCGATCGTACACCAACCTTCCGGATCAATCACCATCCTCGTGATGATCCTATGGTCGGGAGCTGTTTATGAGTTAATAATGATTATTCATGTCTTAAATTTTCAACTCTTGAAAATATGAATTATCATTACCATTAACTCAAAGGATGTATCACAGACACTAAATACACATGTGTGATAGAAAATAACCCATTTTATTAATTATAGTCAAAATTACAATTTTGCCCCTAGAAGTGTATTACAAGTGTCAGCCAATTCTGGCTTCTAGGGCACATATATCTAACAATCTCCCACTTGTCCTAAAGCCAATTGGCTACAAGTCTAAGTCCCATCTTCTCAAGGTGGGCTTCGATCTTCTGCTGGCCCAACGGCTTTGTAAGTGGGTCTGCCACATTATCTGCGGAGTTGACTCTCTTGACCTCAACGTAACCTTTCTCAAGGTAATCGCGGATGAGATGATATCGCCGTTTGCTTGGAACTCTTCCAGCTGACAGCTCCACCATTGCACACAAACAGACTTCCAGATGTCGACTTTCGATCATCTATATCAGACATGAAGTCCGAGTCTGTGTATCCCTGAACTTGGAGTTCTCCATTACCAAAGACCAACATCATATCCTTAGTTCTTCTCAAGTACTTAAGGATACATTTCACAGAAGTCCAGTGTTCTTCACCTGGATTTGACTGATATCTGCTTGTGACACTCACAGCATGGGCTATATCAGGTCGTGTACATAGCATGGCATACATGAGGCTCCCTATTGCAGAAGCATAAGGGATCTTGCTCATGCGTTCTATTTCCTCAGGTGTGCTAGGGCACATCTTCTTGGAAAGATGAATACCATGTCTGAAGGGTATTAATCCCCTCTTAGAGTTTTCCATACTAAACCTCTTTAGTACTTCCTCTATGTACATCTTCTGTGAAAGTCCTAGCATCCTATTCGGTCTATCCCTATAGACCTTAATTCCTAGAATAAAGGATGCTTCACCTAGGTCTTTCATGGAGAATTCCTTTAGACAACCACATCTTGACTGATGTCAACATGGGAATATCATTCCCAATAAGGAGGATGTCATCCACGTACAATACGAAGGAAGACAACAGCGCTCCCACTGACCCTTTTTGAAAACACATGGTTCCTCTTCATTTTTGATGAAACCAAACTTTTTGATCACATCATTGAAACGAGTGTTCCAGCTCCGAGATGCTTGCTTAAGTCCATATATGGACCTTTGCAGCTTGCAAACCTTGTGATCAGTATCACTGGATGTGAAACCTAGCGGCTGTTCCATATAGATATCTTCCTCAAGATATCCATTTAAGGAATGCCGTTTTCACGTCCATTTGCCATATTTCATAATCGAAATAGGCTGCAACAGCAAGCAATGTGCGGATGGATTTTAGCATAGCTACTGGGAAAAGGTATCCTGATAGTCAATGCCTTCACGTTGACTATAACCTTTTGCCACTAGTCTAGCCTTGAATGTCTCCACATTCCCATCTGCACCAATCTTTCTCTTGAAGATCCATTTACACCCAATAGGTACTATACCTTCTGGTGGATCTACCAAGGTCCAGACTTGGTTTGAGTGCATCGAGTCGAATCTTCTGACTTCATTGCCTCTAAGCCATTTCTCGGAGTCGATATCTGATATCGCCTCGTTGTAGGTTTTGGGATCATCACCATGAGCACCATTACCTATGAGGAACATTTCCTCTACATCCTCTGAAATAATACCTAAGTATCTTTCAGGAGGACGGGAAACTCTTTCCGATCTACGAGGTGGAGGAGGTAGTGTTCTTATTGGCTCAACCTGATTTGGTTCCACTTGGTCCTTAGCTCTTTCCACTTGTGAGACTTTCTCATCAAGCTTAATCTGCTTTCCAATGCCGCTATCTTGAATAAACTATTTTTCAAGAAAGATGGCATGTCGACTCACAATCACATTGTGGTCTTCTGGAATGTAGAAATAGTATCCTAATGACTCTTTAGGATATCCTATGAATCGAGCTCTAAAGGACCTAAACTCTAACTTGTCCGCTTGTTGTCTTTTGACATAAGCCGGACAACCCCAAATTCTGAGATGACTCAGACTTGGTTTCTTACCGTGCCATATCTCATACGGTGTGGTAGGAACGGTTTTAGAGGGAACCCTATTCAGTAAATAGATTGAAGTTAATAATGAATGTCCCCAAAGAAAATCAGGGAGGTCTGTGAAGCTCATCATGGATCGAACCATATCCAATAGAGTCCGATTTCTCCGTTCTGAAACCCCGTTGAGTTGAGGTGTTCCTGGTGGAGTCCATTGAGAGACTATGCCATTTTCCTTAAGATAGTCTAGGAATTCCTGGCTAAGGTATTCACCTCCTCGATCTGATCGAAGAACCTTAATGGGTTTTCCAGTTTGTTTTTCTACTTCATGTCTGAATTCTTTGAACTTTTCAAAAGCTTCAGACTTATGTCTCATAAGATACACATACCCATACCTAGACAGATCATCGGTAAAGGTAATGAAGTAGATACAAAATTGCCTCTAGCCGGCACATCGAATGGGCCGCACACATCAGTATGTACTAGGGCAAGGAGATCTGTGGCCCTTTCCCCATGTCCAACAAAAGGGAGTTTAGTCATTTTGCCTTGAAGACAAGATTCACAAGTTGGATATGACTCAAAAGTCAATGGACTCAATAGCCCATTTTTCTCCAATTTGTTAATCCTATCTTCTGCTATATGACCTAATCTCAGGTGCCATAGATATCTGTCGTTTGGACTATCCCTAGGTCATTTGGCATTCACGTTTTGCTCGATAGTTAAAACAGGTACATCAATATGTAACTGATAAAGACCATTAACAAGGAAAACCATTTGCAATTTTATTTCTTTCATAAAGAATGTTACAATGGTCCTTAAAGAAGGTGAATCACATAACCTTCTTGTGCTAAGCATGAAACAGAAATCAAATTCCTGCTAGCTGCAGGCACATAATAACAGTCTTTTAAAACTAAGTCTAAACCAGATGGTAATCGCAAGAGGGTATGTTCCCACGGCTACTGCAGCAACTCTTGCTCCATTACCGACGCGTAGGATCATGTCTCCATCCCTCAGCCTCCTGCTATCCTCAAGACCCTGCATAGAAGTGCACAGATGAGCACTAGAACCAGAGTCAAGCACCCAACTGGATGCAGAAGAAATCGTAAGGTTAGACTCAATAACGAGCATACCTCCAGAAGGACCTTCCTTCTTGTTCTTCAGGGTGGCCAGGTAAGTAGGGCAGTTCCGCTTCCAATGGCCGTCGCTGTTGCAATGGAAACACTTTCCTTTGCCATCGACCTTCTTCTTCGGTTCTGCCTTCTTCTTCTTTGATCCTTCTACCTTTTGCTTTTTCACAGACTTCTTTTTCTTTCCATAAGACTTTCTTTTGGAAGAAGTCCATTCCATAGCAAGAACTGAGCCTTTAGAACCTTTCATAGAAAGCTCAGCGGTAACCAGCATATTCATCAACTTCGGCCAAGGAATTTTGAAGTTTATGCATGTGGTAATTCATGATGAATTGCCCATATGCATCAGTCAAGGATTGCAGAATAATATCGTTCTGCAGATCCAAGTCCAACTTCACACCGAGCTTCTCAAGCTCTTCCATGTCCTTGATCATTGTCAGACAGTGATCTTGGACTGACTGCCCATCACGCATCTTAGCCTTAAAAAGTCGTTTCGTGACTTGATATTTGGCTGCGCGACTCTGTTCACCAAACATCTCCTGTAGGTGAGCCAACATTTGGCGAGCAGTCCCGATATCTTCATGTTGGCGCTGGAGCTCATCAGACATCGAGCCCAACATGTAGTATCTGGCCTTATTATCTTCGTCAATCCATTTTTCCAGAGACGCTCTCTGTTCAGTGGATGGACGAGCTGGTAAGGTGGGAGGGTCCTGGTCCAAAACATGTGTTAACTTCTCTGAAACCCAAAATAATTTTGTAAGTTCCTGAGCCAATCTTTATAATTGGGTTCCAGTCAGTCTATGTGTGTCCAGGATACGTGCTAGTGGGTTGGACGCAGACATTTTTCCTGTAGAGAGTCAAAGATTCTAGTTAGATACTGTAATTTTGACTTGACCAATTTATTTAGGAATTTTATTTTTAAACAAATTAGCTCCCACTATTTTCTTTGGATCCCTACACTCCCTCTGTAGAGATGCGAAAAATCTCCACGATTAATGATTTCTAGTGGGTGGTGCGGTCTCACCAACTGACTCATCACCTCACCTAACAGTTATTGGTGATGGGTTAGCCAATGAGTGAACAACTCTTGTTCAATGATTCTCTAATCATGGTGCACCCAAACTTGGTCTCTAATTCATGAATCTCACCGTATCCGGAAATATTGATCCACTCCTTAGTTAAGTCAGACCCACCATTTGCATAGACTGGGTTCCTAATTGGGTCTCTCACCGTATCCAAATATTGAGCCCAACTCATCCTCCAGCCCATAGCATCCAATGCCTAATAGACATGGTTGCATCTTCCCGGTGCAACTGAGCCACTGTATCCAGCCGAGAACAATCAACCCCGGGAAGGGCCCGCACATCTACAATGGTGGAAGACCTCGACTTAATCTTTTCTTAGGGAGAATTGATTCAGGTCTCATTAAACTAGACTTGGCATTAGTCATAACAATTATGACTAACCTAGTGGCATGGGTTAGCTCGGATTATTGACCACCTCAGATCAGAACTGTGTCAACAGATATGGCCAGGTAAGTGAGATCCGGTGGAAGGAATATGCCATTAACTCGCACAAGAACGCATTCAGGTCGAGTAGCTTCCAATTAAAAACCAGTCGGTCGTATGTGCCAAACTTACCTTAGACACCAAATTGTTGAGTCAGAATCCAATTGGGTTAGCCTACAATCCAGACTCTAACCTCTGAGCCTAATTAGGTCTTGCTTGATCGTGACTCGATCTTGACCCAGACTTAATCCTATTAGGCTGGTCAATTTAAGCATTGTTGATCCCATCTAACCAACTCTTGATTCGGTTTGATCAACCGCTTAGACCTAATTGAGCTACCCAAGCCCGAACCCAGTATTATGAATATGTCTTAGATCTGAAATTCTCAATTTTAGATCTAATTAATATTCCATAAACTTAATTCTTAATTAAGTTGGGTTCATAAATAAAAATATGCACAATAAATCCTAGGGTTTCAGGATCTAGGGTTTTGCAGAAAGTAAGTTTTGGGTTTCTGATTAAGGACGAACACGCAGCACCCCTACACATCATAAGAACACCCCATCGAATGGGAAGGAGAGGGCCTTTAAACCCTTCTTCATTCTTATGACCGGACGGCCAAGAGGAACGCCTTAATCAGGAACATGTAAATCTACAAAACAGTTATAGATCTATATCATATATCTCATATACAAATTTAGATCTAATCAAGGCATATTTTGCATACATCTCATGTATCAAATCATGCATGTTTTCAGATCTAAATTATCTCATAATAATCTAAAAAATTAGATTTAAATTGATCTAATCAAAATAAATTCTAATCTAGACAATTATGTAGAACTATTCTACAACTAGTCTAGACATGCATCTATCATATCTCATATGATATTTAAAATTAAATAATTTTTATTTGCTGTTTATCAGATGTTATTATAACACTTATAATATCAGAAAAATAGTAAATAAGAAGATCTAAAATATGATTTAATCAGATTAAATCAAAGACATGCAAAACTATTCTATAGAACTATTCTATTCTAGAACTAGTCATGCATATCTTCATGTTCTTAGATCCAAATCATTTAATTTTAATTTTTCTGATTTCAGATCTGATCACATCTCATGTGACATCTGAAATCACTTTATTTTCTAATTAAAATAAAATTAAAATCAGATCTAAACAATTTTAGAACCATGGCTCTGATACCAGTTGAAGGGAAATCCTGATTTCCCGGTCCAGGTTCGTCCAGATCTGATTAGATCAAGAGATATATTTCAAAAATTTTTCTCTTGATCTCAATCAGATCTTGATATGTTTTAGATCTGATTCTTATTATTTTAATAAATAAAATAAAACAAGATAAATTAAATCAAATTTAATTTACCTGATTTGGGTAATCCTATTACCCTGTAGATGATCCTGATTGCAGCGGAAGGTTCTGGATCTTAGCCACGCAAGCGCCTGGCCTCTACCGATATCCACTCAGGTTGGATCTGGAGATCCTCTTCTTCTCTATCACACCTCCAAAAATCAGATCTGGATCTGATCTGGAGGATCTTCAAAACTCTTTTGAAGATCTGCAGTCATCCTTTTGCAGCAGCGCAGCCTTCTTGCTTTTGATCGCCTTTCCTTGATCTGAATCGCACCAAACTAAATCCAAAACACTTTTGGACGTGGAGAGCAAGGGGAGAAGAGACTATGGCATGGAGAAGGAGGGGAGAGGCAGCCTTGGGGCGTGGGAAATCTCTATTGAATTCACTTTTGATTAGGGTTGGGCGCAGGGTCTTATTTATAGACCTCTTGTGATCCAACTCCTCTTCCTCTCAACCAATCACAACCCTTTGTGAAATCAGATCTAAATCTGATTGGTTGAAAAAGAGACCCCTGGATTCCTCCTTAGAGGGTGCCTAAGACCAGTCAAACTGGATTCTTAGTAGAACTCTGATTGGAATCCAAAAGGGAGGTGGAGTCCTTGTCCAACAAGGACTCCTAGGCACCTCCTACTTGGGCTCACGCCACCCTTGGCGTGCGCCCTTCTCCTTGCCAGGTTCTGGCAGGGGGACAAGCCCCCACCAGCTCTCCAATAGGTGCATGACATGTGGTCAAAAGTCAAAGGGTGAATGGTCAACGTTTGACCAGTCAAAGGTAGACTTTTGACCAAAGTCAAAGAACAAGAAATGGCAGGTGACCAAAAATGGCAGGTAATGTCTTACAAAATAAGACAACCTATTCTGACTTGGACAACCTCCAGTCAGACCATATGAAGGCCTCTGATTGAGCACAAACTCCTTTGGCTCAGTCAGGACAACTTATTTGTGATAGTAAAAGAAGAACGTTAGGTTCAATCGAGTGCTAGCACGATTTCCTTGAACCTAATTGAATCTCATTCAGATCAATTGAACTAGATCAGTTCAATTGATGATCACCAGATTCAAACCCTTGTTTGTGTGACCCAGTTAGGTTCAGTTCTGTATGGTAATGGGATATGTCATGATCTCTATCATCGACATCATCGAAACTCCTTTCGATGGATCAGAACTCTTCTGATTCGAACAGCTAGAATGATCGATCATCTAAATCATTCTAATTGCTCCCAAAATCCACCAGTGACACCTAGCAGTATATGGTGGCAACCCATCAGAGCTGAATGCGAACCTCTTGGTGCAGCTACCTGTGTGATTAAGTTCTTCTATCTTGAGCCCCGATCAGATTAGGGTTAAGGTGAACTCGTCAAACCCTAGTCTCTGTCATATGATGTAATCATTCGATTCGAGTCCAATGTGAAAATCTAAATAGAAACTCTTTCTATTATTTCACTCTACCATGGCCATGGGCTTCTGGACTTGATTCTCATGATCATCATAGGGCTACTCCTCTACCACCGAGGTAGATAGATTCCATCTTGATGCAATCCAGTTCCTACAATGAACATGCTATAGCCAACATACACCTCAGGGTTCCATATGGCTAGGAGACCGAGTAATGGTGTAGTCAAACTATAACACCCTCAAGGTGAACTGTCGATGCATCTCAGGTCAAAGAACCAGACACACTACTGCAGCATCGAGTCAGTCATTGACGAGAAGGTAGACTCCCTAATGACTACTCGAGGTGGTCACGCTCAGTGCCCTCGTTCTCTAACGAGTACCTGTACTCTCGCTCCGATGTCTCCACACCGTAGACTCAAGACTCATCTACTAAAGAGAAGCGATCGTACACCAACCTTCCGGATCAATCACCATCCTCATGATGATCCTATGGTCGGGAGCTGTTTATGAGTTAATAATGATTATTCATGTCTTAAATTTTCAACTCTTGAAAATATGAATTATCATTACCATTAACTCAAAGGATGTATCACAGACACTAAATACACATGTGTGATAGAAAATAACCCATTTTATTAATTATAGTCAAAATTACAATTTTGCCCCTAGAAGTATATTACAAGTGTCAGCCAATTCTGGCTTCTAGGGCACATATATCTAACAAAAAGTACCAAGCACAGTAAGTGCTGGATTTAGTGCACTCGAATGTGTGGGGACCAGTTCCTGAATCGACTAGAGATGGGATAAAATACTTTATCACTTTTATTGATGATTTCTCAAGAAAGGCATGGGTTTATCTGATCAGAGAAAAATTAGAGGTGTTTGTCCAATTTAGAGCCTAGAGAACTGAAGTAGAGAAGGTGTCAGGAAGATAGGTGAAGTGTCTGAGGTCGGACAATGGAGGAGAGTATACTAGCCTGGAGTTCAAGAGGTACTGTGAGAAAAATAGCATCAGACGCCATTACACAATGAAGATGACTCCCCCGTAGAATGGTGTCGTGGAAAGGATAAACTAGACATTGATCGAGAAGTTACGGAGTTTGAGGTTGCAGACATCACTCCCGAAGTTCTTTTGGGGTGATGCTCTAACTTTTTCTTATTTTCTTGTGAATAGGTTCCCTCATTATAAGATGAATGGAGGCATTCCAGAGAAGATCTGGAGTGGAAAGAAGATGGAACTTGGCCACCTGAAAGTCTTCAGTGGCATAGCCTATGCACATGTGGAGGCAACCAAGAGAAGCAAATTAGATCCGAAATCTCAAAAGATGACATTCAAAGGATATCCACAAGGAGTCAAGGGGTACCTACTATGGGACTCTCAGGCACAAAAGTCAGTGATCGGCAGGGATATTATCTCTAATGAGAAGAGCATCTTGAGGAGGTCTGGGGTAGATGGAACTAGAAAAATAAAGGTGAACAGCGGTGGCCAGTCAGAGAATGATGTTATGCAGGTTACATCCACTTATAGGAGTGTTCCTATTGAGGTGGAGCTGGGCAGAAAAGTATTATCTCATATTGAAAATTAGCATGGAGGATTGGCAGTTCAGACAGATGTGCAGGAGTAGCCACAGACATCAGGCAAAAATATGCCAATAAGAGTGGCTTTGCACAAGCCCCAGCATACTATTAGGAGATCGATTGAATATGGCATTGATGAGGTTATCTCCTATGCACTCATCACTACAAATGGAGATCCAAAGAATTATGCAGAGGCCATGGAGAGTGAGGATCATGATTCATGGATACAGGCCATGATGGAGGAGATGGAATCACTTAAGAAAAATCAGACATGGCAGTTGGTGGATCTTCCAGAGGGTGCTCAACCTATTGGCTTAAAGTGGGTGTTCACAAAGAAAGAAGCACCTTCAGAGCAAGGTGGAGTCAGATTCAAAGCAAGGCTGGTAGCAAAGGGATACTCACAAAAGGAAGGGATTGACTACACAAAAATTTTCTCTCCTATAGCGCGTCATACATCTATTCAAGTTTTGCTGTTACTAGTGGCACAGCATAACATGAAATTGAAACAGATGGACATGAAGATGGCCTTCCTTCATGAGACTTTGGAAGAAAGAATCTACATGAAGCAGCCAGATGGTTTCATGGAGATGGGGCAGGTTGAAAAGGTGTGTTTACTCAGAAAGTCTTTGTATGGCTTGAAACATTCCCCTCGTCAATGGTATCGAAGGTTTGATAGCTTCATCTTAAGCCTGGGTTTCAGTAGATGCGAACAAGATTGTTGTGTCCACGTCAAGGATGTAGATGAGGAGGATGCCCTATACCTATTATTGTATGTAGATGAGATGCTCATAGCCAGTAGAAGCTAAAGGGAAATCCTGATTTTCCAGACCAGGTTTGTTCAGATCTGATCAGATCAAGAGATATATTTTAAAAAAAATTTTCTTTGATCCTAATCAGATCTGAAATATTTTAGATCTTATTATTATTAGTTTAGAAATAAAAAAGAATTTAGACAAATTAAATCAAATTTAATTTACCTTGATATGGGTAATGCTATTATCCGTTGATGATCCTGTATGCAGCGGAAGATTCTGGATCTAGCCACGCAAGTGCCTGGCCTCTACCAGTATCCACTCAGGCTAGATCTAGAGATCTTCTTCTTCTCTATCACATCTCTAGAGATCAGATCTGGATCTGATCTGGAGGATCTTCAAAACTCCTTTTGAAGATCAGCAGTCGTCCTTTGCAGCAGTGCAGCCTTCTAGCTTTCACTCGCCTTTCTTTGATCTGGATCGCACCAACCAAGCTCCAAAACTCTTTTGGACGTGGAGAGGAGAGGGAGAAGGTGGGTTTGGCATGGAGGAAGAGGAGAGAGGCAGCATTGGGGCACAGAGTTTGAATTTCTTAAACTTTTTCAATCACTTCAAATTACTCCTTGAGTTGGGCATAGGGTCTTATTTATAAACTAACTGTGATCCAACTCCTCTTCTTCCCAACCAATCACAACTCCTTATGAAATCAAATCTAAATCTGATTGGTGGGAATAGAGTCCCCTGGATTCCTCCTTAGAGGGTGCCTAAGATCTGTCAAAGTTGGTTCTTAGGAGAACTCTAATTGGAATCCAAAAAAGAGATGGAGTCCCTATCCAACAGGGACTCCTAGGCGCCTCCAACTTGGGCACACACCAAAGGTGGCATGTGCCCTCTTCCTTGCTAGGTTCTAGTAGGGGGACAGGCCCCCACCAGCTCTCCAATAGGTGCGTGACATGTGGTCAAAAGTCAAAGTGTCAAAGGTCAACATTTGACCAGTCAAAGGTAGACTTTTGACCAAAGTCAAAGAACAAGAAATGGCAGGTGACCAAAAATGGCAGGTAATGTCTTACAAAATAAGACAACATTTTTTGACTTGAACCACCTCCAGTCAGACTATATGAAGGCCTCTGATTAAGCACAAACTCCTTTGGCTCAGTCAGGACAACTAATTTATGATAACAAAAGAAGAACGTTAGGTTCAATCGAGTGCTAGCATGATTTCCTTGAATCTAATTGAATCTCATTCAGATCAATTGATGATCACCAAGTTCAAACCCTTGTTTGTGTGACCCATTTAGGTTTAGTTCTATATGGTAATGGGATATGTCATGATCTCTATCATCGACATCATCGAAACTCCTTTCGATGGATCAGAACTCTTCTGATTCGAACAGTTAGAATGATCGATCATCTAAATCATTCTAATTGCTCCCAAAATCTGCTAGTGACACCTAGCAGTATATGGTGGCAACCCATCAGAGTTGAAAATGAACCTCTTGGTGTAGCTACTTGTGTGATTAAGTTCTTCTATCTTGAGCCCCGATCAGATTAGGGTTAAGGTGAACTCGTCAAACCCTAGTTTCTGTCATATGATGTAACCCATTCGATTCGAGTTCGATGTGAAAATCTAAATAGAAACTCTTTCTATTATTTCACTCTGCCATGGCCATGGACTTCTAGACTTGATTTTCATGATTATCATAGGACTACTCCTCTACCATGGAGGTAGATAGATTCCATCTTGATGCCATCCAGTTCCTACAATGAACATGCTATAGCCAACATACACCTCAGGATTCCATATGGCTAGGAGATCGAGTAATGGTGTAGTCAAACTATAACACCCTTAAGGTGAACTGTCGATGCATCTCAGGTCAAAGAACCAGACACACCACTGCAGCATCGAGTCAGTCATCAACGAGAAGGTAGACTCCCTAATGACTACTCGAGGTGGTCACACTCAGTGCCCTCGTTCTCTAACGAGTATCTATACTCTCACTCCGATGTCTCCACACTATAGACTCAAGACTCATCTACTAAAGAGAAGCGATTGTACATAACCTTCTGGATCAATCACCATCCTCGTGATGATCCTATGGTCGGAAGCATTTTATGAGTTAATAATGATTATTCATATCTTAAATTTTCAACTCTTGAAAATATGAATTATCATTACCATTAACTCAAAGAATGTATCACAGACACTAAATACACATATGTGATAGAAAATAACCCATTTTATTGATATTAGTCAAAATTATAATTTTGCCCCTAGAAGTGTGTTACAAGTGTCAATCAATTCTGGCTTCTAGGGCACATATATCTAACAGAAGTATGGATATTATGAAAAGGTTGAAAAGGACATTATCATCTGAGTTTAAGATGAAGGATTTGGGTCCAGCTGAGAAAATCTTTAGAATGGAGTTTTGCAGAGATAGGTGCAAATGAGTGCTCCATTTGTCACAAGAAAAGTATGTCTAAAAAGTTCTAGAGGGGTTTGGCATGGAGAAGGCCAAACCTATAGAGATGCCATTGTCGAGCCATATGTCTCTCTTCAAGTTACAGAGCCCCCAATCAGAAGAGGAGAGAGAGTACATGAAATGAGTCTCTTATGCAAATGCTGTAGGCAGTGTGATGTATACTATGGTGTACTGTAGACCAGATATAGCACATGCAGTGAGCACGATTAGTAGATACATGGCTAACCTTGGAAAGGAACATTGGAAAGCATTGAAATAGATATTGGGATATCTACATGGAATAAGGAATTATGGTTTGGTAGGCAGTCGAGAGGATTTGGAGAACAATCTATGAAGATGTGTGAAGGTTCAAGTCCTCTGGAAGGATTTGTTGATGCAAATTATGCTGGTGATCTTGATACAAGGAGGTCTACTACTGGATACCTCTTCTGCATATATGGTGGACCAGTGTCTTGGAGATCAATCCTTCAGTCAATCATGACCTTGTCTACCATAGAGGCCAAGTACATTGGGATAATGAAGGTTGCAAAGGAAGCCCTTTGGCTTAGGAGGCTGATTGATGAGTTGGGGGTGGAGCAGAGCAAGGTTACACTATTCAGTGATAGTCAGAGTGCTCTGCTGTTGGCATAGAATCTAGTCTATCATGCATGCACAAAGCATATAGACGTAAGGTACCATAGAATTAGATAGCTAGTAGAGGAAGATGAAGTGGAACTGATGAAGATCCATACCAAGGAGAATCAGTCTGATGCACTCATGAAGGTACTCCCTAATGACAGCTTTCAATGATGTGTGGCACAGATGAGTTTGTTGAGAAGAGATGAGTTCATAAGAACTTGGAAGTACCAAGGTGGAGAATGTGAGCTTAGAAGTGGCACTCCCAAGTCTTGAAAATATGAGAAGACATGTCATGGAAAGATGAGAGCGAGTCGAAAGAGAAATCAGCTCTCTTAGCAAAGTTTAGAAACCGGGCTGGCTCACCTTGAGACTAAGCTGGCTAAGTTGAGAACTGGGCTGGCTCAGTCCAAGACTGGGTCAACTAGGTTTTAGAGAAAAAATTTAGATAGAAAGTAGCATTTTTGGGCTATTAGCATGGTACACAACTGGGTCGACTCAGTCTGGGACTGAGTCGATCCAGTCACAGGTTACCCAGCTCAATCTGAAATTGGGCCGACTTAGTTTTCATGGGTTATTATTTTGTGTATGTGGATTGTTTAAGTTTGGAAAGTTTTTCTATGAGCTGAGACTTAACTTTTTGTAAAGTATATATACTAGAAATAGGTCAAGTTTGTAATGGTGTTGAAATATACTGAATAAAAACTCTTTTCTTTCAAAAATCTTTTCTTCTCTTCTTCTCTATTCCTTGAATTATTTGATTATGCTTCTACATTAATCTCTGAGAAGTACTTTCCTATTGCTTGGCTAGTCATCGACGGCTATGCAGATCTATGTGGGAAGAGCGTTCATTCCCAACAGAAACGAACTCCAAAGGTTGCGTGTTCGTCTCACGAACACTGTCGTCTCTCGCGGATCTTCATGCCAGCGGGATTGATCTTTACTCATAGGTTTTGCCCAACTCTTGGGCATGGAGAAGAGGGAGAGGATTAGATGAGCGAGGCATGGAGATGGTGATTTTGGTAGGACTTCACCATAGAGAATTTTCAATGCACAACAGCTTGCGTAGGGTCCTATTTATAGACCTAGTCAAGAGTCCCTTTGCATATAACTTTGAATAGGTCAAAGTTTAATATGCAGGACTCTTCCATGATCTCCATTACCCACACTATATTTTTTTCTCTATTTTGTCACACAAAACTCAGAAATATGGCATAGAATAAAGGATAAGGTGAGTAGATGGCGCAAACTCTTATCTCCCTAGATATTTGAATCAAATTCAAATGCTTTGACCAGTCAAATCAAATTTGAATGGGCACCTTCTCTTATCCAACAGATGCGCATGCCATAAAGGGGCGTGTGGCATGCACTCACAAACTCCATGTAAATCCCATGGGGGCGCATGCCTTTAGAATGTCTCCGAAGGGCGCACGCCCCTCTCCCTTTCTTTCCTGCATTCGGGTCAATATTTGACCCTTGTCCTTTTCCATCTTATAGAATTAAGATAAAATCTTTTCAAGTTCCATCTAATGAATTTATATCAAGTCCTAATCAAGTTAGAATAAGTATTGATCAGGCCAGGACTCGGTCCAATCATATCAAGAAAAATCCATCTAGAATTTTTGGGAGAGGCTTGTCCAAATTTCATCTCATGATTTTAGGACAAGCCCTAATCTGGCAAAGACAACCCTTGTCTTATTCCCATCTTATGGGATTTAGGACAAGTTTTGATCAAGCTAGGACAAGGTCCAATCAGATCAAGATAAGTCCCTATAGAGTTTTCGGATAAGCCTTATCCAAATAGTTCCATAAATTAGCAGGTCTTGTCTTGTTTTCATCCGATAGATTAGGACAAGCCTAGATAAGGTTAGGATAAGACTTTTTTGATCTGGACAAGTTTCAGTCAGACTAGGATAAATCCATACAAAGCTCCTGGATGAGCCAAATCCAATTTGGCTCAATCGAGATGATCCAGAAAGACTATAGAAGAAGAATGTTAGGCTCAATCGTGTGCTAGCACGATTTTCTTGAACCTAATTGGATCTAATCCAAATCAATAGGACTGGATTAGCTTAATTGATGATGTCCAGACCCAAACTTTTGTTTGTGTGATCCAGTTAGGTTTAGTTCTATATGGTAATGGAACATGTCATAATCTCTATCATCAACATCATCAAAATACCTTTTGATGGATCAGAACTCTTCCGATTCATCCAATTAGAATCGTGGATCATTAAGATAATTCTAATTGATTTCAAAATCCACCAGTGACACCTAGCAGTATATGGTGACAACTCATTAAAACTGAATAGCGAACCTCTTGATGCAGCTACCTGTGTGATTGGATTCTTCTATCATGAGCCCCAACGGGATTAGGGTTAAGGTAAACTCGTCAAGCCCAACACCCGTCATATGAATGAATCATTCGATTCGAGTCCGATGTGAAATCTTAATAGAAATTCCTTTCTATTATTTCTTAGTACCATGGCCATGGGTTTTAGGACTCGATCTTATGATCATCATAGGACTTTTTCTCCTCTATCAAGGTTGATAGATCCCATCTTGGTGCAATCCAATTCCTATAATGAACATGCTATAGCCAACATACACCTCAGGATTTTGAATGGCTAGGAGACCAAGTTATGTTGTAGTCAAACTATAACACCCTCAAGGTGAACTGTCGATGCACGTCAAGTCAAAAATCTAGACACACGCTGCAACATCAAGCTAGTCATCGATGAGAAGGTAGGCTCCCTTATGACTGCTCGAGGTGGTCACGCTTAGTGCCCTTGTTCTGTAACGAGTACCTATACTTTCAGTTCGGTGTCTCCATGCTGTACACTCCAGACTCATCTATCCTAAAAAAGTGATAGTACATTGATCTTTCGGATCAATCATCATCCTCATGATGACCCTACGATCGGAAGCAATTTATGAGTTAATTATGATAACTTATCCCTTAAATTTTCAACTCTTGAGAATATGTGTTATCATAGCTATTAACTCAATGGATGTATCATAAATACTTTAATACACAATGTGATAAAATAAATAACCCTTTATTTGATTTTAAGTCAAAATTATAAAAATATGTTTAGAAATTATTTAACAAGTGTCAGCCAATCTGGCTTCTAGGGCACACATCTAACAAAAATTGTGACATCCTATTAATAAAAAGCCTTCTGAAGATAGTTTTAACAATATTAGGATCTCCTGTATTAGGATTATGATATTTTATGTAAATATAATGAATAAAACATCTTTTAAATGTCAATTCTGATGTTTTATGATATTCTAGATCAAAATTATGACATCATAGATCAAAATTATGACATCCTGTTGCTAAAAGGCCTTCCAAACTTAGTTTCAATAATATTAAAACATCCTGTGTTAGGATTATAATATTTTATGTAATGAACAAAATATTTTTTAAGTGTCGATCCTAATATTTTTATGATATTCTAGATCAAAATTATAACATCGTAGGTCAACATTATGACATGTTGATAAAAGACCTTTCGAAGATAGTTTTGATAATATTAAGATATCTTATATCAAAATTATGATATTATATATCAATATTATATGAAGAATGCCATCCAGGACTAGGTTTAGATATTTTTCTAACATCCTAGATCAAAATTAGGATATATTGTTGGTAAAAGATCTTTCAAAGATAGTTTCAACAATATTAGGACATCCTATATCAGGATTATGATATTTTATTTTAATATAATAAATAAAATATTTTTTAGATATCGGTTATGATATTTTTATGATATTGTAGGTTAAAATTATGATATTGTAGATCAAAATTGTAATATTATATTGGTAAAAGGCCTTTTAAAGGTAGTTTCGATAATATTAGGATATCGTGTATCAGGATTATGATATCTTATATCAATATAATAAATAAAATATCTTTTAAGTATTGATTTTGATATTTTTATAAAATTTTAATGGCATTGTAGGTCAAAATTATGATATTCTATTGGTAAAAGAACTTTCGAAGGTAGTTTGGATAATATTAGGATATTCTATGTCAAAATTATGATATTTTATGTCAATATGATGAACAAAATATCTTTCAAGTGTCAGTTTTGATATTTTTATGATATTCTATATCAAAATTATAATATCGTTGGTCAAAATTATGATATCTTATTGGTAAAAGGTCTCCCAAAGATAGTTTTGATAATATTAGGATATCCTATGTGACATTTGATGTTAATATAATGAATAAAATATCTTCTAGGTGTCGAACATCCTATGCCAAGATTATGATATTTTATATCAATATAATAAATAAATTATCTCTTACTTATCAATTTTGATATTTTTATGATATTCTAGATCAAAATTATGACATTGTAGGTTAAAATGATGACATCTTATAGGTAAAAGGAATGCCGAAGATAGTTTTGATAATATTAAGATACCCTGTGTCATGGTTATAATATTTTATGTTAATATAATGGATAAAATATCTTTCAAGTTTTAGTTCTAATATTTTTATGACATCCTAGGCCAAAATTATGATATCATAGTTCAAAATTATGATATCTTATTGATATAAAGCCTTCCAAAGATAGTTTCAATAATATTAGGATATTTTGTGTCAGAATTATGATATTTTATATCAATATAATGAACAAAATATCTTTCAGGTATCAGTTTTGACATTTTTATGACATCTTAGATCAAAATTATGATATCATAGCCTCCCGAAGGTAGTTTCGGCAATACTAGGATATCTTGTATCAGGATTATAATATTTTATATTAATATATTGAACAAAACATCTCCTAGGTATTGATTTTGATATTTTTATGATATCTTAGATCAAAATTATGATATCATAGGACAAAATTATGAGATCCTATTGGCAAAAGATCTTCTGAAGGTAGTTTTGATAATATTAGAATATCTTATTTCGGGATTATGATATTTTATACAATATAATGAACAAAATATCTCCTAGATGTTGGTTCTGATATTTTTATGATATTCTAGATCAAAATTATAGCATCGTAGGTTAAAATTATCTATTGGTAAAAGATCTTCTGAAGATAGTTTTGATAATATTAGGACATCTTGTGTTAGGATTATGATACTTTATGTCAATATAATGAACAAAACATCTCTTAGGTGTTGGTTCTAATATTTTTGTGATATTCGAGATTAAACTTATGATATCATAGGTCAAAATTATGACATCCTATTATTAAAAGATCTTCTGAAGATAGTTTCGACAATATTAAGACATCCTATGTCAGGATTATGATATTTTATGTCATGAATAATATACTTTTTAGGTGTTAGTTTTGATATTTTTATGATATCCTAGGTCAAAATTATGACATTATTGATCAAAATTATGACATCTTGTTGGTAAAGGCCTTTCGTAGATTTTTCGATAATATTAGGACATCTTGTGTTAAAATTATAACTTGATATCTTAATATTTTGATAAGAACACCATCCAGGATTGGGTTCTGATGTTTTTATGACGTCCTAGGTCAAATTATGGATCAAAATTAGGACATTCTATTGGCAAAATGCCTTTTAAAGGTAGTTTCAAAAATATTATGACATCTTGTATCAAGATTATGATATTTTATGTCAATATAATGAATAAAATATCTTGCAAATGTTGGTTTTGATGTTTTTATGATATTTTTATGATACCATAGGTTAAAATTATGATATTATTAGTCAAAAATATGACATCATATTGGTAAAAGACCTTCCAAAGATAGTTTTGATAATATTAGGACATCCTGTGTCAGAATTATTATATTTTATCTCAATATAATGAATAAAACATCTTTCAAGTTCTGGTTCTGACATTTTTATGATTTTTTTATGATATTATAGATCAAAATTATGACATCCTATTAGTAAAAGTTCTTTCGAAGATAATTTTGAAAATATTAGGACATTCGATGTTAGAATTATGACATTTTATGTCAATATGATGATCAAAACATTTTTAGGTATTAGTTTTGACATTTTTATGACATCCTAAGTCAAAATTATGATATCGTAGATCAAAATTTTGGCATCCTATTAGTAAAAGTTCTTTCGTAGATAGTTTTGATAATATTAGGACATTCTATTTAAGGATTATTATATTTTATGTCAATATAACGAACAAAACATCTTCCAAATATGGATTGTAATGTATTTTGATATCATAGGTCAAAATTATGACATCGTAGGTCAAAAATTATGGCATCATGTTAGTAAATGACCTCTTAAAGATAGTTTCGATAATATTAGGATTTTCTATGTCAGGATTAAAATATTTTATGTTAATATAATGAATAAAATATCTTTCAAGTATTGGTTCTGTCATTTTTATGACATCTTAAATCAAAATTATAACATCATAGTTCAAAATTATGTCATCATATTGGTAAAATGCCTTTTGAAGATAGTTTCGATAATATTAGGACATCTTGTAACATGATTTTGATATTTTATATCAATATAATGGTCAAAGCATCTCCCAAGAGTCAATTCTAACATTATTATGACATTCTAAGTTAAAATTATGACATCATAGATCAGAATTATGATATCTTGGTAAAAGATCTTCAAAAGATAGTTTGGATGATATTAGGACATCTTGTATCAAGATTATGATATTTTATATCAATATAATGAATCAAACATCTATCAAATCTTGGTTCTAATATTTTTATGATATTCTAGATTAAAATTATAATATTATAGATCAAAATTAGGATATCTTGTTCATAAAAAGTCTTCCAATGGTAGTTTCAATAATATTAGGATATCTTATGTCAGGATTATGATATTTTATATTGATATAATGAATACAAAGCCTTTCGATATTTTTATGATATTCTAGATCAAAATTATGACATCGTAGTTTAAATTATAATATCCGACCGATAAAAGACCTCCCAAAAATAATTTTGATAATATTAGGACATCCTGTGTTAGGATTATAATATTTTATATCAATGTAATGAATAAAACATCTTTTAGGTTCTGGTTCTGATATTTTTATAAAGTTTTAATGATATTGTAGGTCAAAATTATGATAGTCTGTTTGTAAAAGAATTTCTGAAGATAGTTTCAATAATATTAGGACATCTAGTGTTAGAATTATGACATTTTATGTCAATACGATGAATAAAACATCTCTTACGTGTTGGTTCTAATGTTTTTATAATATTCTAGATCAAAATTATGACATCCTATTAATAAAGACCTCTCGAGGGTAGTTTCAATGATATTAGAAAATCTTGTGTCAGGATTATGATACTTTACGTAAATAATAAACAAATCATCTTTTAAGTATTGGTTCTAATGTTTTTATGACATCCTATTGATAAATGATCTTTCAAAGATAGTTTCGATAATATTAGGACATCCTGTATCAGGATTATGATATTTTATGTTGGTATAATAAATAAAATATCTCTCAAGCATTGATTCTGATATTTTTATGACATTCTAGATCAAAATTATGTCATCATTGATCAAAATTATAACATCCTATTGGTTAAAGGCATCTTGAAGTTAGTTTTGACAATATTAGGACATCTTATATTAGGATTATGATATTTTATGTTACTATAATGAATAAAACATCTTCCAGCTTTCTATTATGATATTTTTATAATATTTTATATCAAAATTATGATATTATAATCAAAATTATGACATCCTATTGGTAAAAAATCTTTCAAAGATAGTTTTGATAATATCAGGACATCATGTATCAGGATTATGATATTTTATGTTAATATAATGAATAAAATATCTTAGGTCTTGATTTTGACATTTTTGTGATATTGTAGATTAAAATTATGATATTCTATAGGTAAAAGACCTCTCGATGGTAGTTTTGATAATACTAGGATACCTTGTATGACATTTAATGTCAATATAATGAATAAAACATCTCCTAAGGATTATGATAGTCGATGGTAGTTTTGATAATTTTCCAGGTGTCGGAGATCTTGTGTCAGGATTATGATCTTTTATATCAATATAATAAACAATACATCTCTTATGTCGATTCTGAAGTTTTTGTGATATCCTAGATCAAAATTATAACATCATTGGTCAAAATTATGACATTCTATAGGCAAAAGATATCCTGAAGGTAGTTTCGATAATATTAGGATATGCTGTGTCATGATTATAATATTTTATATCAATATAATGTACAAAACATCTTTCAGGTGTCGGTTCTAACATTTTTATGATATTCTAAATCAAAATTATGGCATCATAGGTTAAAATTATTGCATCTTATTAGTAAAGGACCTTTCAAAGATAGTTTCGACAATATTAGGATATTTTGTATCAAGATTATGACATTTTATGTCAATATATTAAATAAAATATCTTTTAGATATCAATTTTGATATTTTTATAACCTTCTCGATCAAAATAATGATATTATAGTTTTAGATGTGTGCCCTAGAAGCTAGATTGGCTAACACTTGTAATACACTTTTGAGGATAATTTTATAATTTTGACTATAAATTAATAAAAAAATTATTTTCTATCATAGTGTGTATTTAAAGTGTCTATGATACATCCTTTAAGTTAATGGTAATGACAATTCATATTTTAAAGAGTTGAAAATTTAAGATATGAATTTTCATAATTAACTCATAAACTGCTCCAGACTGTAGGATCATCATGAGGATGGTGATTGATCCAAAAAGTTGGTATACGATCACTTTCTTAGGATAGATGAGTCTTCAGTCTATGGTATAGACATACTAGAGTGAGAGTATAGGTACTTGTTAGAGAATGAGGGTACTGAGCGTGACTACCTCGAGCAGTCATAAGGAAAGCTACCTTCTCGTCGATGACGGGCTCAATGCTGTAGTGGTGTGTTTGATTTTTTGATCTGAGGTGCATTGACTGTTCACCTTGAGGGTGTTATAGTTTGATTACACCATAACTTGATCTCCTAGCCATTTGGAATCCTGAGGTGTATGTTGGCTATGGCATGTTCATTGTAGAAATTGAATTGCACTAATAGGGGATCTATCTACCTCGGTAGATGAGGAGTAGCCCTATGATAATCATATGATTGAGACATTAAGCTCATGGCCATGGTAGTGTGAAGATGATAGAAAGAATTTCTATTAGAATTTTACATCGGACTCGAATCAAATGATTAATTCATATGACAGATATTGGATTTTACGAGTTCACCTTAACCCTAATCCTATCGGAGCTCAAGATAGAAGAACCCAATCACATAGATAGCTACACCGAGAGGTTTGCTTTTAGTTCTGATGGGTTGCTACCATATACTGCTAGGTATCACTCATGGATTTTGGGAGCAATTAGAATGATTTTGATGATCGATCATTCTAATTGTATAAATCAGAAAAGTCTGGTCCATCAAAAGATATTTCGATGATCTCGATGATAGAGATCGCAACATGTCTCATTACCATACGAAACTAAACCTAACTTGGCCACACAAATAAGAGTTTGGATTTGAATATTATCGATTAAGCTAACCCAGTTCAATTGATTTAGATTAGATCCAATCAAGTTCAAGATAATCGTGCTAGCACACGATTAAGCTAGGCTTTCTCTTTCTGTAATATTTTTGATTCATCGCAATCGAGTCAAATTTAATTTAACTTATTTTTATATCTTGAATGAGTTTATTTTCATCTAGCTAGAACTAGTCTAGGTTAGATTAATTATAGAAATTAAATCCATTCCTAGTGCAATTGGACTAGGGTCAATAGTTGACCTATTTGAGAGAATTGAGGGTCACCTGATTAGAGGCTCCTAAAAAATTTTTTGGAAATCATTTTACTCTAACTTTTAGATATGTGATAGAGCTCGAGTCATACTATGCATGTGCCAAATTTCATGATTTATGATGGTGGTTTGACTAGGTTTTGATAGAGTTTAATTTGGATCAAACTCTTAAGGGAAGAGTCCTAGGCGCAATGGACTCTTCCTTATCTACTCATGTCTCCACCTTTTTGATTCCTTTTTGGTGAGAAAACTAGATAGGATCTAGTGTTTTGATGTGAAGAATATTTCTAGCTATCCCTTAATCAAATAATAAGTTATTTGGTCAAAGACAAACTCTATGTGGCATTGGGTTTAAAATCATTTCTCACATCAAAGAGTTAGTATTGCATAAAATATTTTTCCATGCCCAAGTTGCTGTCGCCCCTATCATATCCCATGCCCCCTTTGATCTTCTCTCTCTCTCTCTCTTCTATGTGCCAAAGGTTGGGCACAAATCAGAGAAGAAGGTCCAAGGATTTTGGCACAAGATTCATTATCTATGCGATGATGTTCGTGAGATGAGCATGCAACATTCAAGATCCTTTTGAAGGATCTACAAATTAGATTCAGATCTGATCTTTTGAAGAAAGGTTTGCAAAGAGAAGATGTTTAGATCCTACCTGAGTAGATATCGATTGAGATCAGGCACATGTGTGGCTCATTCCAAAACCTCATGAACGATCAGGATCATCATAGGATAATCAAATTATCCAATTAGATACTTAAATTAAATCTAATTTAATTTTATTTTTAATTTTTAATATTAGATCATCTTGATCAGATATGAGAACTCTTAGATTTGATCATATCATAAAAATATTTATAGAAAAATCTACCTCAGGTCTGATCAGATTTGGATGATTCTATGGTGAAAAATAAGATTTTTCTTCACATAGATCAAAATTATGACATCCAATTAGTAAGAGGCATTCCAAAGATAGTTTCAACAATATTAGAACATCCTATGTTAGGATTATAATATTTTATATCAATATAATGAATAAAACATCTCTTAGCTATTGGTTCTGACATTTTTATGATATCCTAGGTCAAAATTATGACATCCTGTATTTAAAAGGCCTTTCGAAGATAGTTTCAATAATATTAGGACATGTTGTTTTAGGATTATAATATTTTATATCAATATAATAAACAAAATATCTTCTTGGTGTCAATTCTGATATTTTTATGATATTTTAGATCAAAATTATGATATCATAGATCAAAATTATGACATCTTATTGATAAACGGCCTTCCGAAGATAGTTTCAACAATATTAGGACATCCTATGTCAGGATTATGATATTTTATATCAATATAATGAATAAACATCTCTTAAATGTTAGTTCTGATATTTTTATGATATTCTAGATCAAAATTATGACATCGTAGGTCAAAATTATGACATCCTGCTATTAAAAGGCCATCCGAATTTAGATTGTTAGGGTTAAACCCACTCCTTCCGAAGTTCGGCCTGATATTGGTCCCAAGGCAATCTAATGATGGCCAATCTTCAATCTGCCAGCTGATCTTCTGGACCATATGAGTAAACTCCATAGCCCATAAAACACTGCAGGCCTCGCTTGGACGAGCTTAGTAACAAATCATGAAAGTTGCCGAATTCCTCCATTATAAGTTGCTGGTTCCCATTGAACTTTTTATAAATGAACTTGAATAGTGAAAGCGATCGCCTAAGTAGTTGGCTAAACATTCAATTCCTACGTAACCTAGCCTGGCCGATCTTGAAGCTGGCTGAACTCCTATCTAACTAGATCCTCTTCAGGCCAAGTCTCAACATTGTAGATTGGACCACATGACAAGAACCATAGATTGGCAAAGCTTCTCCCTAGACAAACTTCTATGCCTTACTGAGAATGACAGGTCTTAACTTCATGGTGTTTAGAATCTCGAGTGTGCAAGACAAAGTTAATAAAAGGATCTCATCTTCAAATTAATCACTTGCAAACCACCTTGAAACCTTCAGCCAAAATCCTTCTAGTCATCCAAAGGACTCCTTCTAGTCAAACACCCTCCAATTGCCAAGCAGGATCCTTCAGGCCAAACTCCTTATGGTTGTCCAAGAAAGATCTCGTTATCTACGCAAATTCAGCTCTCAGCTCAATGCAAACCAATCTACATGCAAACAATCTTGGAGAAGTCTGAACTTCTCTAGAACTATTATGATATGAAGCTCTTCATTGCCGATAGCTGTTCCATCTGAACTTAAACTATTAATTCTCAATAAATCAACATGTCCCAACAATGGATACCACCCTTTGTAACAA
This sequence comes from Cocos nucifera, assembly GCA_006176705.1. Lineage (NCBI taxonomy): Eukaryota > Viridiplantae > Streptophyta > Magnoliopsida > Arecales > Arecaceae > Cocos > Cocos nucifera. The sequence continues at coordinate 80,929 of QRFJ01000580.1, forward strand.
ACTCCACGTAGCCCCGAATGGCCTACTTTCAGGTAGTTATGGCTATCACCATCAATCTATTACAAGCTCCACCTATATAAGGGATCCTCCAGATATATTTTCTCTCTAAGCTCTAAACTTTGCTTTAATTTTTCTAAGTGCTTCTTTTCTATTAGTCAGAAGAGTTGACTTGATTGTTGGAGGATCCTATCAAAGCCACCCTCAACTCCGATCAGGACTTATCTTGCAAGTCACCAGTGGTGACCTCGTCTTCTCCAGCTCCAGCCTAATTTTGATGTCAACTAGATTTTGCATCAACAGATTGGCACTAGAGAAAGGGATTACATAGATCCCTTGTTCTTAAAGGAGAGCTTGATGGAATTTTTTTTTCTGCTTCAACCTCTTCTTCTTATCTGATTAGCTCTACAAGATGCCATCCAAGAAGGCATCAATGAGGCGATCTACTGCCTCTATGACCAAATCTCATCTAGATTTGCCCACTCTGGCACCCCAAGCTCCTCCATCATCAGTAGTGGTGGATGTGGAGTAGTTCAACCTGCTGATCTAGTAGGTTAGAAGTCTCATAGAAGTAGTACGACCATATAGCAACATCTAGCATCAATTCAGCCGAAGAGAACCTTGTCGGAGTACCAAAATTTGGTGCTTGGATGACCCACCTGGGCTAGTCGTTTGGTGACCCTTAGAAAGGAAAAGCAGAGGGCGGAGAGCCCTTGTTCTAGTCATGACCCTACTCCCTGTAGGATACTTTTCCTCTATTTTGCTAGAAGACTCTTGAGATCTACATGATCGAGAGGATGTTCTGGATCAAAGGTTTTAGGAAAATGAAATCGATGGATTTGAGGAAACTCTACCACGCTCCCCCCACCCAAGGTGAATGAATATCTATGTACTGACCCTTTCTTTCTCCCAATGAAATCATGCAGGAGTCTGTATTCCGCTGAACTTCAAGCTTCCTCAATTTGAGAGCTACGATGGGATCATTGATCTGATCGATCACCTGAAGGTCTTCTAGACTATGATGTTGCTTCATGGCACACTAGACGCCATCTTATGCCGGGCTTTTTCGTCTACTCTGAAAGGAGCAGTAAGAAACTGGTACTCGATGTTTAAGTCACATATGATCTTCTCTTTCGACCAAATAAGCTGTCGATTTGTGGCCCATTTTGTGAGCAACCAATGTCCAAAGCAAGGCTCGGATTTTCTCATCAACATCAAGCAGAAAGAAGGGGAGTCCATCTGAGCTTACGTCAGCTGCTTCAATACTGCTGCCCTAGAGGTCAAAAACCTAGACCAATCCATTGCTATGGCTGCACTAAAGGACAGTCTTTAGAAGAATGATCTTCTATCCTCCCTGAAAGGAAAGACAGTAGCCTAGGGACTTTGATGATACGCTAGCGCGGGCTAAAGATTACGCTCGAGCTAAGGAGGCCTTCAAAATTAAGGATGATGAGATCATGAGAGAGCGGCAAGCAGACAAATCCAGCAAGCCTGTAGTTGAGGAAAAGCTGAGTGAAGCTCGGCCATGCTCTAGAACTCCATCTGACTGCAGACGAGCCCGGATTTCTCCTCGAGCTCATTGATAAAAAAGTCCTGATCGAAGGGTACGATGGAACTCTTCCTCTAGAAGGTTCCATAATTACACCCCCATAATGTCTCAAAGACTTAAGTGATGATGGAGATCAAGGAGCGGGTCAAGGTCGAAAAGGATGCATACTCATCCTGGCAAGCATTATCCTAACAAATACTGCATCTATCATCATGATCAGGGTCACGATACTGAAGAATGCATTCAGCTCCAGGACGAGATTGAGAAGCTCATTAGGTGAGATTGGCTTGGTCGATTTCTGTCATTGCAGCTTGAGGCAAGGGAAGAGCGGTCGAGAGGACTGCTATAGCCATAGCCACTAAGGTGAGAGAAGCAGCAAGGAGATCAACCCTCATTGGGCATCATCAATACTATCTCTGAGAGACTTCGACAGGAAGAGGCTAGCAGATCGATAGAGCTAGCTAAAAGATAGAGGACTGAAGAACCCCTCGCTTTCATTGAAGAAGATGTGTAAGGGATTCAATTCTCACACAACGATAAGGTTGTAGTTTCTTTAAATATTACAGACTATGATGTATGCCACGTTCTTATCGATAATGAAAGCCCTATCGATATCTTGTTTTATGATGCTTGCTCCAAAATATCTTTACCTAACAACTAATTAGGACCAAGAAACTCTCCATTGGTAGGCTTCACTGGCGATGTTGTGCCAGTTGAAGGGATAATAATACTAATTATGTATGGAAGACGGTACCTAAGGTAGTCCAAGGCACAAGTAGATTTTTTGGTGGTAACTGCTCCATCTGCTTATAACATAATTCTAGGCTATTCTGGCTTGAACACACTTCGGATAGTGGTGTCGACTTATTATCTAAAAATGAAGTTTCCAACAAGTTATAGGATTGGAGAAGTTAGAGGAGATCAAGCTCTAGCGAGGCATTGCTACTTAATTGCTTTGCAAGGGAATAGACTGCTAGATTCTTATTCTGTTGATGGGCTAGATGTCCGTGATGACCTCATTGAAGAGTGGGGAGAACCTATGGAAGATCTTGTCTCAATTTCTTTAAATGGTGGAAATGAAGAACACACTATGCAGATCGGTTCCAGCCTGAGAGAAGAGGTCCAAAAGCAGCTCATCACCTTCTTATAGAGAAATGTAGATATTTTTGCTTGGGTCTCGACAGACATGTCCGAAATTGATGCTGAAGTTATGGAACATCGTCTAACTGTTCACCCCAAGTATCGGCTAGTGAAGAAAAAAATGTGTAGCTATGCTCCAAAGAGGCAGAAGATAATTGTGGAAGAAGTTGACAGACTCCTTAAAGCTAGATTCATCCAAGATGTCTCTTATCTGAATTGGGTCTCCAATGTTCCTCATCAAAAAGATAAATAGCAAATGGAGAATGTACATAGACTTCAAGAAGTTGAATAAAGTCTATCCAAAAGATAGCTACCTCCTATTCAGAATTGATCAACTGATAGATGCGACTTCGGGCCATGAGCTTCTCACTTTCGTGGATGCCTTCTCTGGCTACAACTAAATTCAGATGTCATCAGACGATGAGGAGAAAACTACTTTTATTACTGATGTGGTCTCTATTATTATAGGGTTATGCCCTTTGGGCTCAAAAATGTAGGTGCAACCTAACAACACCTGATGAACAAAATTTTCAAGAAGCAGATTGATCGTAACATGGAGGTTTATGTAGACGACATGCTTGTCAAGAGCCAGTCTTTAATAAATCATATTGCTGATCTTGAAGAAACCTTCAGTGCCCTTAAGAAGTATAAGATGAAGTTAAGCCCAATCAAGTATGCCTTCGGAGTGACCTCAGAGAAGTTCCTGGGGTTCATGGTGTCGAAGCATGGAATTGAAGCAAATTTGTAGAAGATCCGAGCCATTCAAGAGATGACCACCCTAAAGTCAACAAAAGAAGTTCACCGCCTAATGGAGAAGGTAGCAGCTTTGAATCACTTTGTTTCAAAGTCGACCGAACGATGTATGCCTTTATTTCAAGTCTTTAAACAACCAAAGAACTTCTACTGGACTCTTGAATGTTAGCGATGTTGGAAATTATGTCTCAAAGCCAATCATCAGTCTATTGACGGTTGAGCTATTTTATAATTATAATTGATTTATTAATTAATAAAAATATTTTGGCATCATTTTCATCATAAGTTTATATCTTCTAGGACTGTTTACTTTCAATAAAGAGAGAATTTATCGATTAGTCCTTAAATTTGTTCACGATCAAATGATAGACTGTTAATTAGGACAACAGCGTTTATCGAGCATAGATCGCTATATGCCATATAGGTTGGTTGTCCTCTTAATCAAGGAGTGTGGAGACACTAGTATGGCATACAGGTGAGATGTATGGGTACAACGTCATTGAACGTGACCAACTTCAGAGCATTCTATTGTCAAGAATGTCTTTGATGGGATATAGGTATAAGTATCCCTTAGACCTGAGATCATCTTAGTGACTTGCAAGCAACTCACTATGTTGTGTGAGGATTTATGGTACTTTCAAGCCTTGGGAGGCCATAGGAGGAGTCATGATGTTGGCTTCGGAGATTTTAGGAGCTTGGTTGGTGCTTCAAAGACCTGGGACATGAGGTAAAGCAAGGAACTAAAGCCAGGGAATCAAGACTATAAAAAAAGAATTTTCTGTAGGTTAGTTAGCTCAGTCCAAAACTGGGTTGGCTAAGTCTCAGAGCACAGGCAAAATAGAGAGCTATGCATTTGGGACTGCTGGCATGACATAGAATTGGATCGGCTCAGTTTCAGACTGAGCTGACCCATTGGAACTTAGCCAGCCCAGTGCTGAGACTGAGTTGGCTTAGTGTGCGGGCAGAGTTAGGTGAGGATTTGTTTTGGGCTAGGATCTGAGTTGATCCTAGGGAAGGCTTGGTTTAAGAGATCTTAATGGGGCTAATTCATGTATGGATTGGGTCTAGATCAAGAGGATGAGAGCATGGGAGATATGGGTGTACATGGGCTCGATGAGTGCTTTCGTGTATTGGATTAGCCGAGGAGTTTTTTGGTCGGGACTAATGGCTATGTATAAATACATATATTGTATTAGGATTTTCAAGGTTGAAATCAATACAGACCTTTTCTCCCTCAACACTTTTCTTCTCTTCTCTCTAGAGTTGCCGCTCTAGGGTTCTTGAAGAAGGCCTACAGAAGGGGGGCGTCTCCCTCAAGCCCAAGGAGGGAGGCATCCCATCATAGATCCAGGTGGAGGATTGGTGGTGTGTTGTCCATAGAGAACGTCACAGGTTCCTTCAGGTTTATGCTAAAGATCAAAGGCTTCCACAACATGATATTGGAGCTTGTGATGTCAAGGATGATTGGCATTCGAGTGATATCATGGAATATCAATTGGTATCAAGGAGAGGTGATGCCAGTTGGTGCACCAACAAATGGTATCAGAGCCATTTCAGAGCCTGATGGTGCGTGGAAGGAGCCAAGTTTCAGAGCCTGATGGTGCATGGAAGGAAAGGAGAAGTCGTACAAGATGAACTCAAAAATCTACATAAGGATTCCATGGTATGTCTCAAATCTATCTTTGTTATTGCTATGGTTTGGCCAATCGGGAGCAGCAAGTTGATGGTGGAGGTTGAGAGGATTAACAAGAAGAAATTTTCTTGGGATGGAAGGATTTGGTGCATGATTTGCTGATCGATCTTGGTGGAAAGGCCAGGGTGTATGATGGTTTTGTGACAGGCAGGGAGTGCTAGAGTGTTGTAGTAGCGCTTTCCTAGAGATGCAGGACTGAGAGAGGCTCGATGATGCAACAGTCGAGAGAGGTATCTCAGCAGAGAGCATCAGGATTCTTTAGAAAGATGGGCAATGTAGGACTATTAAAGAGAAGTTTTTCAAGGGATAATGGTCGAAGAAAGATTGAAGAATCGACTATACATCCTTCGATGTCTGAAAGGTAGGGAAGTAGTCGAGATGTATTCAGCAGTTCAACCAGAGCATAGATTTGCGAAGCCTTAGGAGTGATAGAGATGGATAATCTATGGAGGTCCAGTAGGTTAGGATTGGGTGGCTGTAAAGTGGTGTAGAGACGAGTCAGGAAGTGTTGGAGTGCTGCAGGAGCGCTACCCTATAGGTATAGGGATTGAGAGAGGCTCGATGGTATAGCAACCGAGGAACGTATCTCAATAGAGAGTATTAGTGGTTTCTCAGGGAGATCGGGTGCAAGTTTTAGGGAGCGTCAAGAGGTCTTAGGTAGTCGGGAGTATCATGGATCATGTTTCTTCTACAGGAGTCATGGATCATGTTTCTTCTACAGGAGCACCAGGGAGAGTCATGGTTTAGGTGGAGGATGGTTCTCCGGATGCAACTAAAGTGATGGCTAGTGTAGGGGTAGAGAAAAAGGACTAGGATGGAATTTTCTAGGGTTCAGTCGCTAGATTCAGAAAAGTTGGATGAGCTCTTGGGTTTCGAAGGTGCCCGCGAGTTACGAAGGTATCCAAGATAGCTTCGAAGGGGTCCATGGAGTGTGGAGGATTCGAAGGGGCAGCAACGGTATTCGAGGTGCAGTGATAGGTTCAACAGTATAGTGTTGAGTGGTTGGCCTCGAGGGATTTGATGATAGAGTTGGCTTCTACGGCATCAAATGGACTTTGGATATAGGTGGAGCTCCATAGTGGTGGCTTCATAAGTGGAGAGAAATTTGACATGAGTTCAGAGTAGAGGGATGCGGAAGGATGGATATCCTAGCACCAGCATCGGTGATGCACAGTTTCAGATGGAGCGGCATGTGCACAAGGACAAGCGTAGTTCTGAGGAGACCATGTTAGGGTTTGACAGTGAGTGTCGGTATAGAAATGCTGCTGGTTCTCCAGGGAAGTCCAGAAAAAGTGATGCAGCTGCTAAGCAGGAATCCTACAATTCTAGGATGGTGTAGAGAAGCAAGCACAGCTCTTCAGCAATGGAGGCGGTCATTCCAAAGACCTTAAGGATGCACAATAGCTGAAGAGGATTGGCGGAGGCGATGTTCGCACAGGTGCTGTCGAGTGCGTCGGGACAGTGGGAACATGCAGGAGGTTATTACCGAGGGGTTTGCGAAGGCTTGGGGCACCAAGGTGGAGATTGTGAGGATTTATGGTGCTTCCAAACCTTGGGAGGCCATGGGAGGAGTAACGAAGATGGCTCCGAGGATTTTAGGGGCTTGGTTGGTACTTCGGAGACCTAGGACATAAGGTGAAGCAAGGAACCAAAGTCAAAAAATCAAGACTGCAGAAAAAAAATTTCTGCATATTAGCCGGCTCAATCCAAAATTGGATCGGCTAAGTCTCAGAGCATAGGCAAAATAGAGAGTTGCGCATTTGGCACTGCTGGCACGGCACAGAACTGGGCTGGCTCAATTTCAGACTGAGCCGATCCGGCGGAACTTAGCTGGCTCTGAAACTGAGCCGGTCCAGTAGAACTTAGCTGGCTCAGTGTTGAGACTGAGCCAGCTCAGTGCGCGAGTAGAGTTATGCGAGGGTCTATTTTGGGCTAGGGTCTGGGTTGATCCTAGGGGTCTTATGGCCTAGTTTAAGAGGTCTTAAGGAAGCAAATTCATGTATGAATTGGGTCTAGATCCAGAGGATGAGAGCATGAAAGATATGGATGTACATGGGCTCGGTGAGTGCTTTCATGTATTGAGTTAGTCGGGGAGTTTTTTTGTTGGGACTAATGGCTATGTATAAATACATAGGTTGTATTAGGGTTTTCTAGGTTGGAATCAATACAGACATTTTCTCCCTCAACTCTCATCTTCTCTTCTCTCTAGAGTTGCCACCCTAGGGTTTTTGAAGAAGGCCTAGAGAAGGGAGGCATCTCCCTTAAGCCCGAGGGAGGTGCCCCATCACAGATCCAGGTGGAGGATCGATGGTGTGCTGTCCATAGAGAATGTCACAGATTCCTTCAGATCTTTGCTAAAGATCAGGAGCTTCCGCAATATGGTATCGGGGCTTGTGATACCAAGGATGATTGGCATTCAAGTGATATCATGGAACATCAATTGGTATCAGAAAGAGATGATGCCAGTTGGTGCGTTTACACTTTGGTACTGGACTAATTGAATTTCTAATTCAGCAATAGAAGGCTTCTGGGCATAGTCAAGTACTTGTGAAGTCATGTTGTGATCAAGATGGTATTGACAACTCCAAGAGTTGGAGAAGAATGTATCACTGTATTTTAATATAACAAAACCTTGGCTAGGATAATCCATCAGATGGATTTAATATTTTGAAATATAATATGGATAACCTGATCAGAGTTGATAGTTGAACTCTGAGGTATCCTACGAGCATTATGGTCAAGGGGATGAATTATATGGAAACTATATCCGCATTGGTTCTATGGATGGTGTTCTACACCTTCGACCTATCCAGCCGTCGGGTATCATTGCTAGATGGTCATTTTTATTAGTACATAAATTTATTCCTATGCTATCAGTTTGGGTTCAGACCTATGAGGTCACACACATTAGAGCTTACGATCTGATCGGATGGTTGATCAATGATTAAAAATCATTATAGGGTTAAACAATCAATACGATTGATATTTAACCTAGTACAAGTGTTACAGGAGAATCGATTAGCAACTGAATTACTAATTAGCTCAATTTGATTAAAACAACAGACTGAGATTAAGTCTAATTAAATATAATTTAATTAGATTTCGTTTGGGCTTGATTGGATCAAGTCCAATTGGTTTATTGGATAAGCCAAGTGCAAGAAAAAACTAGTCCTAGTCTAACTAGGACTTGGATTAACCTAATTTTCTAATTTGATTAAAAAATAAATCAGAATTAAATATGATTTAATCTGATTTAATTAAGTTCTTAAATGTGTTAGGGCCTTATTTAATTGGGTTGGTTTAATCTTGATTTTATTTGGTTAAAAGATCTTGTTTGACCAAGTCAAAATAGGAGTCCTAGTGTGACTAGGACTCCCTGTCACTTGCACTACTTAGTCCTCATGCCCCATGCTCTTTTTGTTTTATTTCTTACCTAAAAATTCTCCACTCCCATGGCTTCTCATGCCCTCTTTCTCTCGTCCTTTTCTCATAAGGCAATTTGTTTGAAGACCAAGTCAAAAGAGAAGTTAGTTTTGCTTAGGATTCTATGAGATAGAATCTTTATTGACAAAAATACCTTCTCTTGAGTGCCATCCTCTCTTTTAATTAATTCTTCTCTTATTTCATGAAAATAATCTTTTTTTTATGCACCCTCTCTTGCTGGTCCACATCAATAATTATGGAGGGTTCATCCAACTTTTTATGTTTGGACATTCCTAGTCTAGGATTTTGATCTAACTTAGACTCTTCTTTTTTCTATTTATTGAATGAATTTTATTCTAATTTTTTCATGAAATACAGAGCTTTGGGAGAAGTTCGAGGTATGCAAAAATTAGAAAAGAGGGTCCTTGGGTGTGGGGGTTCCATAGGCACCAAACTAGGTGTCTAGGTGAGAGAAGAGAGAAGAAGAAGAGAGTCTTCTTCTAGGACTATTTTACTTTTAATCTTTCCTCCTTTTTTTGAGTTTTTTCTAAGAGAATCTTAGATTAGTAAACTCTCATCTTTTTTCTTATATTTTGAAGAGTCCAAATTTCGAAGAAGGATGTATCAAATCGACCGTCGAAGAAGGATCAGCATAGTACTAGCATGTTGTGCTGATTTTCTGCATAGGATTTCAGATTAGAGATCGTAGGCTCGTGTGGATGACTCCTAAAGGCTGGATGCGTGTGCAGCTCATGACTTCATCCTCAAGCTCGGATCAGCAAGTTAGAACATCTAACTTGCTTAGGTAATAGATATGATCTATAAACTTCATACCTATATTTGATATAGTGTAGATCTAGGTTGATTTGATCAATCTTTTCTTTTTTTATTTGATTTTAATTTTTGATTTAATATCATATCTTGATCATATAATAGATTTGAGATCTAGGGGTTTACATGTTTAGTTAAATAAATATTTAATTTATTTAAGTCTTCCACTGTAAGATCTTGAAAAAGTTTCAAGATCTACCTGTAAAATTCTAGATTTGGTTTCTTCAATTGGTATCAGAGCAAGGTTGTTATTATATGATTTTTATATATATTTAGATTATTTTTTAGATTAGATCTAATTTATATTCTAATTATTAAATCTAAAATTAAAATAAATTTAGATCTCACGAACTGCCATAAGGTTGTCCTGCTGTAAGGTTTATCCCTTATAGTAAATAGGTTGTTTTAGTTCGTGACGATCTGGCTCTAATCATAAATTTATTAATTTTAATCTAATTTTATTTATAAATTAAAAGATTTAAAATAATTTTAGATCTAAAAATAAAATATTTTAGATTGCACGGATTGTCATAAGATTGTCCTACTGTATGGTTTACCTCTTACAATGAATAGGTTATCCTAGTACATGCTAATTTGAAATATTGATCATAAAATTTTAAATTAGATCTATGAGATTTTATGATATAATTAAAAATATTTTAATCTATTTTAATATTTATAAATATATTAGATTTAATTTAAGAAAATTTATGATTGATTATTATTGAAACTATTTCAATTACATGAACCTATTTAGATTAGATCTGAAGTAGATTCATGTTTATATTACTTGCATATTGATTATGAATCAAACATGTAACTTGGTTGATAGAACTATGTTGTAAAAATATTTTACAAATATGAAAACTATTTTTAAAAAGCTAAACCCCAAAATCCTCAGTCCAAAACGTAATTAAGAATTAAGAAGTTATTTGATTAGGTTCTAGGATTGTAAATTGAAGATCCTATGACACGAATCATAACACATTGGTTTAATGAATTAGTGAGGATTAGGTCTATTAATCGGATTAGACCTAGGGTTAGATTAAAGAATAGACTTAATTAGAGAATTGACTAAATCTAATCAATTATTGTCTTAGATTAAATCAAAAATTCTTTAGATCAATTGCAATAGTTGTAGTTGGTCAAGTTCATATCTTTAACAAGACCCAAGATGGACTTGATTCTTGGCTACGCGATCTAGCACGAACTATTAAGTTGATCTAATTAAAACTAATTAAACCAGTTGGTGTCTAAGGTAAACTAGACTAGTGGTTTTTAATTGGCAGCTCGCTTATCTGACCATTTTTGATGGTGTCTAAGGCAAGCCTGGTAGATCCTTCCACTGATCAAACTTGCCTGACCTCTTGGTGAGATTATGTTTTGATCAGATCGCTTAACTATTTGAATTGACCCATGTCAGCTAGGTAAATCAGTTTGATTGATTTAGGTATTTCTAGACCAGTCTATTAATGGTCTCCCTTGAGCTGACTTGGTGAAGTTAGTGAAAGGATTATGATAAGCTGGTTAATCTGACCTACTTGCTTCTATAAATTAAATCCTATAAAATTATTAGATTCCTAAAATGAAATAGTTATATGATAACTGGATCATATCTTTCCATTAAAGTGGATGATAATGGATCCATTAGTTGGATAATCATTGGAAGCCCAAAGGTCTGATGCTTATCAATTGATGAAATTATCATTCATTATATGATCTCTTGGATACATCTTTCTAAATGATGGTCAGATGGCCAACCAAAGTTGGGTCTGATCATTCATTGGTTGGATGGGCCAAGTACGGTCATGTTAATGGTTGGACCTAACTGGACCCTTTTCTGAGAAGGCCAAAGCCAACTGATCAGGGCCTAGGAAAAAATTTAATTACTAAAAATTATTTAAAAAAATAGTTGGTTATGAATCTATTTTTATATGTACATTGGTGGGCCAACCAAAGTTGGGCTCATGTACAGTCTATGTGGATTCTAGTACCCACTAAAAAATTAGGATAATTTCTCGAATTGGACGTAAAGGCTATCAATTCGAATAAAATAGTGGAAGAAATCTTTTGATTAAAGTTCAAATCTTTAGGTTTAATGAATCAATTACTAATTAAATTTTACTTTTTCTTGGTATAGACATGGACACTTTCCTATCCCTCCGATGATTATTGGATAATGATAAGTTAGTGGGACCCAACTTCGGTAGCTGGTACCGAAAGTTGAAGATTATTTTGGAATATGAACAGATCCTATATGTGCTGATGGATTTTGCACTTGAGGAGCCAGCTGCTAATGCACATGGAATAGTCAGAGACACTTATCAAAAGTAGCTCAGTGACTGAACCACGGTATGCTGCATTATGCTGGTTGCGATGAGCAACGAGTTCAGTCACAGGTTTGAGATAGCTCAGCCAAATGAAATGCTCCAAGTGTTGGACGATTCTTTTGGCACACCCGATGATGTTAAGAGGCACAAGACTAGTTGCGCCATTTTCAATGCCAGAATGCAGGATGGAGTCTCTGTCACTAATCATGTACTGTATATGATCGAGCTGGTAGAGCACTTGAGCAAACTCAGCTTTTCCTTGCATTAAAAACTTGGAAAAGATGCAATACTGAACTCGCTGCCAAAGTCCCATCTCCCTTTTCTTACTCATTACAGAATGACAATGCCTGAAGTAAACTACCATGGATTACTAGGGTTACTTCAGAACTTTGAGAAGGATTATCGACTCCAAAAAGAGTCGGTGAACTTAGTGGGAGGTTCGTCTTCTGGTTCTCGACCCTTTAGGAAAGAAAAGAAGAACAAGAAGAAGAAAACAAAGAAGGTGCAAGTTCAGGCTGAGACATCAGTGCAGGGCTAGACCAGGAAGATCAAGCCCGATAAGAGTCAAGCTGAATGCTTTTTTTGCAAGAAGTGGGGGCATTGAAAGAAAAACTATCCTCAGTACATTGCCTCCCTGGATCCGAACAGGCAGAGAAAGAAGCAAGCTGCTGCTGGGTAAGGTATTCATATGATAACTATTTGTAATTTCTCTATTTGTGATATTACTGACTGGGTATTGGATGTCGGTAGCTCTTACCATATTTGCAATTCATTGCAGAGGTTGCAGGTCAATAGAAGATTTGAGCAAGACGAGAGATTCCTAAATGTTGAAGATGGAAGATTAGTTTTAGTTCTAGCTTTAGGAATTTAAAAATTGTATTTGAATATCATACCATTGTTCTTAGTGATTATCATTTCTGTCTTAGTTTTCTTTAAATATCATTTCTATAGGCCTTATGGTCATGAACAATTATAAAATTTCAATAAAGAAATGAGTTTGTAATGTTATTGTAAATAGTGTTACTGCTTTTTTTGGACAATTGAACAATGGTGTATATATGTTATCACAATCTGTTAATGCAGTCTATTCTACCGGCAAGCACCTTAGATTAGATAGTATATCGAATATCTATTTATGGCACTGTAGGCTAGGTCATATAAATAAGAATAGGATAAACAGGTTGACTCAAGAGAGAATCCTTAAAGTCAATAATTGTGAATCACTTTCAACCTGAGTCCTATTTTCTTGGTAAAATGATCAAGTCATCTTTTATTGGAAAAGATGAGAGAGCCAATGAGCTATTAGGTCTAGTACATACTGATGTATATGGACCAATGAGCATAAGTATCAGAGGTGGATATGTCTACTTCATCACTTTCACAGATGATCAATCTAAATATGGATATGTCTATCTGATGAAATATAAGTTGGATTCTTTTAAAATGTTCAAACGATTTCAAAGTGAAGCAGAAAAATAAATAGGAAAGAGTTTTAAAACTCTTTGATCTGATCAAGGAGGAGAATACCTTTCTGATGAGTTTCTCACATATCTAAGAGAGAATGGAATTTTCTCCCAATGGACTCCTCCTGGAACACCACAACAAAATGGTATGTCTGAAAGGAGGAATTGGACTTTGTTAGACATGGTCCGATCCATGATGGGATTTGCCAGCTTGTCGATATTCTTTTGGGGATATGCACTTGAATTGACTGTTATCTATTAAATAGGATTTCGAGTCTGTAGTTAAACCCCATATGAGATATGGACAGGGCATAAGCCAGCACCTTCACATCTTAGGGTTTGGAGGTGCCCGACTTATGTCAAAAGGTTAGTTACATACAAACTTGGATCTAGGTCTGACAAGTGTACATTCATAGGGTACCCAAAAGAGATCAAAGGATACTATTTCTACCATGCTGATGAACAAAAGGTGTTCGTCAGCCTTAGGGCAACCTTTTTGGAAAAGGAGTTCATTGGTGAAGGAACTGTTGCCTCTAAGGTTGAACTTGATGAGTTCAACAAGTAGAAAGTCCAATACAGAATGTTGAATCTAAGTCGGATTTGATCAGATCAGATCTGAAGCATAGTGAACCCACACCGTTAAGGCTATCTGGTAGAGACCACATCATCCAGATAGATACTATGGATTCTTGGTCCAGGATGGTGATCCCATCGAACTTGATGAGAATGATGAGGATCCAATTACTTTTATGGATGCGATGCAAAGATCCAACTCTTAGAAATGGCTAGAAGCCATGAGATCCGAAATGGATTCCATGAAGGTCAATGATGTATGGACATTAGTTGACCCACCCGAAGGGGTTAAA
>QRFJ01000580.1:95973-146315 GCA_006176705.1 Cocos nucifera
GCTAAGGTGTAGCCACTCTTTTGATGCAATATTCAGTATGATTTATTTTTAAATTTTATTCATGAGGAGTATATAAATCTGATCTTAATGCTTTTAGATTACTGGCCATCTTCTAATTGATCTGATGAACATAGATGTTACGGACCAAGTACATCTATGTTAATTGCTTCTTGATTATATACCTTGTATTATGAATCAAATTAGAATTCATATGCATGCAGAAATTTTAGTGCGCTTTGGACGCAGCGTATTTTAATTAGAGGGTTTCACAAAACCTAATGCATTAATATTTATTTAAATTACACCTGGACCAAAGGATAATTAATAAATATTAATAGTTTTGCTATGCCTGGACCAAAGGGTAGTGAATAAATTAGGAGACTCCACCGTCACATGAAATAAAATTAATCTAAAAATCTGAATATTGTATTGACTGAGTTGGTGAACCGATTGCCTTAGTAATCCATTGCTCTTGAGTTTAAAACCCTAATAATTTACACTCTCTCTATTTTCTTAAAAAAAAATTTAATTATTTTTTTATTTTATTCTTTAATTTCTTATTCTCATAAATCGATCTTCTAAATAAAGCATAGGAAAGAGCTTTTCAGTACTTATTTTTCAATCCTCTAGGGACGATACTCTACTCATTCACTTTATTACTTGATCGACTGGTGCACTTGCCATAGCTATAAATTAGCACGCATCAAGTTTTTGGCACCGTTGTCGGGGATTGTGTCTAAAATAATATTAAAATTTTGATCCTAGCTTTACTTTAGAAATTTATTTTTAATTTTTATTATTAAAAAAAAAATTTTTAGTGCATGACACGTACTGGACATAGTAACTTACTACCTTTAGATCCAGAAATTGAAAGGACCATTAGAAGACTACAACAAGAAAGAAACATGGCAGCTGAAGATCCTAACGACATCAATCTAGGATTGGATATGGCGACCTGAAGGACAGCATGAAGCTATTCGACCAGTACATCATCCATTAAATGATTACATCACACCATCTGTAGCCGATGCAGCTTCGAGCATCAGGAGACCGCCTGTACGAGCAAACAACTTCGAAATAAAATCGACGATGATCCAGATGATTCAATCAACTGTCCAATTCAGTGGACACGTGCATGATGATCCGAATGCCCATATTTCTAATTTTCTTGAACTTTGCGATACTTTTAAAATTAATGGGGTGTCGGATGATGCTATTAGATTAAGGTTATTTTCCTTTCTCTTTATGGGACAAAGCTAAGAGTTGGCTTCATTCTCTTCCTGCAGGTTCTATCACAACTTGGGATGTCCTAGCCCAAAAATTCTTAGCCAAGTACTTTCCACCTTCCAAGACTGCTAAGATGCGCAACGATATCACTTCTTTTATGCAGATGGACATGGAGACACTATATGAGGCTTGGGAGCATTTCAAGGAACTGCTGAGGAGATGTCCACATCATCAACTACCCGTATGGCTTCAGGTACAAACTTTCTATAATGGTTTATCTCCTACTAATCGTTCTATGATTGATGCAGCAGCAGGAGGAACCATTAACCAAAAAATGGAGGAAGAAGCCTTCGATCTGATCGATGAGATGGCATCAAATAGCTATCAATGGCAAGACAGAAGCGCATGATGCCAAAAAGACTAGCAGCTGTGCAGGGAGTAGATTGCGTGCCAACCTTACTAGCTAAAATTGCAGCCCTTAGAGCCGAAGTCAACAACTTAAAGGGAAGCTATGCTATGCATGTTCAGAGCTGTGACCTGACCTGTGTGGAGGAGGACATGATACGAGCAATTGCCAGACAGGTAATCCTTTTGCTAAAACAACTGATACAGCTAATTATATTGGTAATTTTTTTAGGCCGCAACAAAACAATCCCTACTCCAACACATACAATCAAGGGTGGAGGCAGCACCCAAATTTCTCATGGAGCAATCAAAATGCAGCACAACAGCCACCCCCGGGATTCCAAGTACCTGAAAAGAAGTCCAACATGGAAGAGCTGATGGTCAAATTTATGCAAAACCAAGAAGCAACTATAAAAAATTTGGAAGCCAAACTTAGGCAGGACCAAACAGCAGCAATTCGAAACTTGGAGATGCAAATAGGTCAAATGGCTAAGATAATCTCCGAGAGACCTCAAGGATCCTTGCCAAGCAATACGGAGACCAAATCCAAGGGAGCAAGTCAATGCTATCACCCTAAGAAGTGGTACAAAGCTGGAGGAGCCACATCAGAAGAAATGAGACTGAAGAGCCAACTACAAATAAGGAACCATCAACTAAAATTCGTCAGTCACCAAAACAACCAGCAGATGGATGGTCTCCAGGTATACGATTTGCTGATCCAAATGTGAAGCCCTACGTGCCGCCACTACCATTCCTAGAGAGACAAATACAGCATCCAGATAAGAAATTTTCTAACTTTTTCAAAATTTTAAAGAATTTACATATTAATATTCCTTTTGTAGATGCTATTACTCAAATGCCCAGGTATGCCAAGTTTCTCAAAGAAATCCTTAACAAATAAGAAAAAGCTGAAGGAGCATGAGAGAATAAATTTGAATGAAGAATGCTCAGCAATACTTCAAAATAAATTACCACAGAAGCTAAAAGATCCAGGGAGTTTTACTATCCCCTGCATTATTGGTGATTGTAGTTTTGATAAAGTTTTATGTGATTTAGGAGCAAGCATTAATCTCATGCCTTTTTCTATTTTTAGGAAGCTGGGTCTAGGAGAACCAAAGCCTACCACTATTACTCTTCAATTAGCCGACAGATCCATTAAATATCCAAGAGGTATAGTGGAGGATGTCTTGGTAAAGGTAAACAAGTTTATTTTTCCTGTTGATTTTATTGTTCTTGATATGAAAGAAGATTATGATGTACCCCTTATTTTAGGGAGACCCTTTTTAGCTACTGGAGGAGCTTTAATAGATGTTCAACAAGAAAAATTAATTCTTAGAGTCCAAGATGAACAAGTTACTTTTAATGTTTTCAAAGATACTAAACATCCTGATGATAATCAAACTTATTTTCTAATTGATATTATTGACAATCCATTATATGAGAATTCTGTAGAAAATAGGTTTGAGACTATAAAAGCGAGCAATGTCAAATTGAAAGAGGACTCGATCAAACATGAAAGTATTCCAATTGAAGTGGCACCTAGATTGATCCACTTTAGAACTCAAAGAAAGTCAAGCTGAAGACTATAAATCAGAACTACTAGATAGGTTGTTTCTTTTCTTTTTAGTTTTGATCATTTTTCTTTTCTTTTATTTTTTAGTAATTTATTGTTGCTCTTTTACTGCTTTGATGTGTATTTTTAATTTTATAGAAAAATCAATGAGAGCTCAAGCAAAATTTTAAAGCTCCAAAGAACCAGACTGAACCAAATCAGGTGTATTCCTTCCTATCCTTTATTGCACCCTTTATTTTTCTTTCTCCTTTAAGACAATGTAGAAAAAGTTAAAAAAAATAAAATAAAATAAAAAACCATGTGTCAAGAAGAAAATCTTGAGCAAGATAGACTGGATAAGTGATAAAAGATAGAATTATTTGCTAATGAATATAACGAGTTAAAGAAGTAGATTATTTGGTCAACTTTTAGCAGCCTACTTAGGTCATTAAAAGACTATTAGCACTTCTGATTGCACATGCACACTAACAAGGCAAAGTAAGTATTGATTATAAGACCAATTGGGGATTCAATTATCACTAAAAATTGGTAATTAATATACATTCTAATCAAAGAAACTTGAATTTGGACTGATTGCCCATGACACATTTTAGTCTTGAATAGTCATTTAGTGACTTTATACTTGGCTGCGCAACTCTGTTCACCAAACATCTCTTATAGGTGAGCCAACATTTCATGGACAGTCCAGATATCTTCATATTGGTGCTGAAGCTCAACATACATTAAGCCCAACATGTAGTATCTAGCCTTGTTATCTTCATCCATCCACTTGTCAAGAGATGCTCTCTATTCAGTGGATGGACGAGCTAGTAAGATGGGAGGGTCCTGGTCTAATACATGAGTTAACTTCTCGAAACCCAAAATAATTTTGAAGTTTCGGAGCCAATCCTTGTAATTAGGTTCGATCAGTCTATGGGTGTCCAGGATACATGCTAGCGGATTAGAAGCAGACATTTTCCTGTAGAGAGTCAAAGTTTCTAATTATATCCTGTAATTAAGACTTGACCAATTTATTAAGGAATTTTAGTTTTAAACAAATTAGCTTCCACTATTTTTTTGGATCCCTACACTCTCTTTATAAAGATGCAAAAATCTCCACGATTAATGATTTTTAGTGGGTGGTGCGATCCCACCAACTAACTCATCACCTCACCTAACAGTTATTGATGATGAGTTAGCCAATGGGAGAACAACTCTTGTTCAATGATTCTCTAATCATGGTGCATCAAAACTTGATCTCTAATTCATGAATCTCACCGTGTTCGAAATATTGATCCACTCCTTAGTTAAATTAGATCCACCATTTGCATAGATTGAATTTCTAATTGGGTCTCTCACCGTATCTAGAATATTGATCCCAATCCATCCTCCGGTCTGTAGCATCCAATACCTAATAGACATGATTGCATCCTTTTGGTGCAACTGAACCACTATAACCAACCAAGAACAATCAACCTCGGAAAGAGCCCGCACATCTACAATGGTGGAAGACCTTAGACTTAATCTTTTCTTAGGAAAATTTAATTTAGATCTCGTTAAACTAGACTTGACATAGTCATAACCATTATGACTAACCTAGTGGCATGGGTTAGCTCGAATTATTGGCCACCTCAAATCAAGATTGAACCAACAAATATGGTCAGGTAAGTAAGATCGGTGAAAGGAATATACCATTAACTCAACAAGAATGTATTTGAGTCGAGTAGCTCTCAATTAAAAATCAATCGATCGTATCTGCTAGACTTGCCTTAGAGACCAAATTGTTGAACTAGAATCAATCAGGTTAGCCTATAATCAAGACTCTAACCACTGAGCCTAATTAGGTCTTAGCTTGATCAATCACTCATGTGACCCGATCTTAACCCAGACTTAATTCTATTAGGCTGGTCAATTTAAGCAATCTTGATCCCCTCTAACCAACTCTTGATTCAATTTAATCAACCGCTTAGACCTAATTGAGCTACCCCAATTCGAACCAAATTTTATGAATATATCTTAAATCTAAATATTCTCAATTTTTAGACTTAACATATTTCATAATCTTAATTTTTAATTATATTTAGGATTTATAAATAAAATATATAAATAAAATTCTAGGATTTCAGGATCTAGGGTTTTGCAGAAAATAAATTTTTAGGTTTTTGATTAAGGATGAACGTGCAGCACCCCTATACATCATAAGAACACCCCATCGAATGGAAGGAGAGGACATTTAAATCCTACTTTATTCTTATGACCAGACGGCCAAGGGGAATGTCTTAATTAGAAATATGAAAACTACAAAACTAGTTAGATCTACATCATATATCTCATATATAAGAATTGATCTAACTATAAATATATTTTGCATACATCTCATGTATCATATCATGCATGTTTCTAGATCTAAATTATCTCATAATCATCTAAAAAATTAAATTTAAATTGGTCATATCAAAATAAATTTTATTCTAGATAATTATGTAGAACTATTCTACAACTAGTCTAAACATGCATTCATCATATCTCACATGAACCAAAAATTAAATAATTTTATTTTTTACTTTTTAGATCTTGTTATAATATTTATAACATCAAAAAATAGTAAATAAATAGACTCAAAAATTATAACTTAATCAAATTAAATTATGATCATGCAAGACTATACATAGAATAATTCTATTCTACAACTAGTCATACATCTTATACAACTTAAATCTAAATTATTTAATTTCTAATTATTTTTTTGATTTTAGATATAATCATATCTCATGTTATATTTGATATCACTTAATTATTATATTAAAAATAAATTAAAATTAGATCTAAATTATTTATGGGAATCTGGCTCTGATACCAGTTGAAGGAAAAATCTTGTTTCCTGGGTCAGGTTCGTTCAGATCTGATTTGACTAAGAAGAATATTTTAAAGATTTTTCTCTTAGATCTAAATTAGATTTGATACTTTTTAGATCTAATTTAATAAATTTAATAAAAAATTAAATTAAATTAAATCATATTTAATTTATACCTTGTTCTTGGGTAATCTTATTATCCTATGATGATCATGTTGATTTGCTGAGGTTCTGGATGCAGCCATGCAATCGCCTGACCTCTACCGATATCCACTTAGATAGAATCTAGAGATCATCTTCTTCTTAATCTTTTCTCTAAAGATTAGATCTGGATATGATCTTGAAGATCTTCAAAAAAAATTTTGAAGATTCGATGTCATCTCTTGCAGCAGTGCTGCCTTCTTCCTTTCTTGTCGTCTTTCTCTTGCCTGGATCGCACCAAAATTGAGCCCAAAGCCTCTTGGAAATAGAGAGGAGAGAGTGGATCAGAGATAGGCATGGAAAAGAAGGAAGAGAGCTATGTGGCATGGGCAAAGGGAGAGCTCTCTCAAACCTAGGCATAGATAGGGTTTATATAGACCCTACTACGCCATCTAGTGCCACATCATCCCGGCCAATCACATCTCTACGTGCAATCAGATCTAAATCTGATTGGTTGGATAACATCATCTGATTCAATCAGATGAGAGCCCCTCTCAAACATCCTTAGGTGGTGCCAAGACTAGTCAAAGTAGAGTCTTTGGCGCCACCTTGTTTGATACCATGAAGCAACCTGGAGTCCCATCTGTATGGGACTCCATGCATCATCATCCTTGGGCACATGCTTCTCTAGGCATGCACCCCCTTCTTTCCTCTTTCTAGTAGGAGACAAATCTCCATTTGCGCTCCTATGGGTGCATGACACATGGTCAGATGTCTAAGTGTCAAAGGTTAATGTTTGACCAAAGTCAAAAGACAAAAATTAGCAGGTAACAAAAAATGGCAGGTGTTATCTCAAATTTATCTCATAAATTAAGATAATCCTTTTCTAACCTAGATAAGCGCCAGTCAGACTAAGTAAAAGTACCTGAGTAAGTTCAAACATATTTGGCTCAGTCGAGATAATATTTGATGATTGTTGAAGGAGAACATTAGGCTCAATCATTTGCTAGCATGATTTCCTTGAACCTAATTGAATCTAATTCAAATCAATGGAACTAGATTAGTCCAATTGATGATATCTAAATCCAATCTCTTGTTTGTATAACCTAGCTAGATTCAATTTTGTATGGTAATGAGATATGTTGCGATCTCTATCATCGACATCATCGAAACACCTTCCGATGGATCAAAACTTTTCTGATTCAGACAACTAGAATGATCGATCATCCAAATCATTCAATTGCTCTCAAAATCCACCAGTGACACCTAACAGTATATGGTGGCAACCCATTAGAATTGAAAATAAATCTCTCGATGCAGTTACCTGTGTGATTAATTTTTTCTATCTTAAGCCTTGATCGATTTAGGGTTAAGGTGAACTCATCAAATCCTAATTTTCATCATATGAATTAATCATTCGATTTGAATCCAATCTAAAAATCTTAATAGAAACTCTTTCTATTATTTCACTCTACCATGGCATTGGGCTTATGGATTTAATTCTCATGATGATCATAGGGCTGCTCCTCATTGATAGGGACACGATGCTGTCGTTAAGACACCGTGTTTATCAATTTAAATCCGACTCTTTACTTTTTAAACTAATTAAAAATTATGAAGAAAGTGGTGAGTCGGGTCGAATCCACAGAGAGGCAATGATTTATTTCTAAAATCTTTGATTTTTTTTTTTAAGAAAAGAAAGCAAAGATTAAAGTCAAAAAATAGATCTATAAATAAAAATAGAATTTAAATTATGCAAAAATAAATTTGATACTAAGATCTACTATTTAGATCTTAGCAACTACTTATAGTAAAATTAAAGAGCAATAAAGAACAAATAATTTAAAGAGCTAGAATTGAAAAGAATAATGAAACTTTCTTTATTAAATTTAAAACTAAGATGCAGAATTTAAATACAAGAAATTAAAGAAAATTCAGAATTTTAATACAAGAAATTAAAGGAAAAAAAAAACTAGATGAAGATCGCAGATCGGCGTAGGCATGAAGATGGCGTAGAAGACCGGCTCTTCTTCTCAGCAGCACCGCAGCTTTGAAGCAACCTTTAATCCCGAGCTTGACTTCCACCCTATACCTTAGCTTCTCTTCCAACCCTCCTCCTTTCTTAGAGGCTTAGGATCCTTTTTATAGAGCTAGAAGAGGTAGATATTTATTTCTAAAAGCAATATGGGACTAATTCCCTTTGTAATCGTAAAAATTTGAATAAAATTTGAATAAAAACAACCCTGTTACGTCTCTGGTAAATCTGGTAAAATCAGGCTATCCGATAGGAATCGAACGGTTCAAAAATCATCAAAATCGGATGCCTATCAGCCCAGATCAGCTCGAATTAAATACTGGCCGTCCGATCGCGCTTGATCGAGGAAATCTGGCCGCAAATCGCGCTTCGGGAGTCCTGATCACTGCCGGGAGCGTTCTGGACCGTCGGATCGAAGCTGGAATCAGGCGCTGCCGTTTGATGGTGATCCGAGTGAAATTGGCAACCGAAAAAAATGCTGACCGTCCGATCTTAACCGCAATCAACCGCAGCCGTCCGATCGCGCAATTACTGTTCCCATGGACCGCGTAGACCGGCCGCACCGCACACCGCAACCAATCAACGCTTCTGTCACCGAGTGAAATGACCAGATTGCCCTGTGAGCCGCGATAAAATTTTGTAGACCCTTTAAGGGTCTAGGTCCACCACGTGGCAGGCTCTGATTCGCCGGATTTTGCTGAGCTGGCGGTCCACGCCTGGATCGTAGACCGGCTGATGGCTTCAATGACTGAGTCGGCTTTGATGGCTCGGCTTCGCTTGGTGGCTCGGCTTGGCTTGGTGGCTCGGCTTGCGGAGCCGGTTGAGCCGTTTTCTTTTTTTTTTTTTTATATTTATTTATTTAATTTTTATTTATTTTATATTTTTTTTTAAAAATTCATATCTTTTTCATTTTAGCTCCGTTTTACTTGAAATTTATTTCGTTGTGATCAAAAAAATGAGCTCTTTCTTTTAATAATAAAATTTTATTTT
Source organism: Cocos nucifera (assembly GCA_006176705.1). NCBI lineage: Eukaryota > Viridiplantae > Streptophyta > Magnoliopsida > Arecales > Arecaceae > Cocos > Cocos nucifera. The sequence continues at coordinate 105,178 of QRFJ01000580.1, forward strand.
CTTAATTTTTATTTATTTTTTATTATTTTTTAATTAATTTTTTAATTAATAAAAATATGAATTTTTCAAAAATTATATATAAATTGATTGATAATTCTTAAAAATTAATATAAATTAATTAATAAATTAATACTTTTATTGGTGAATTTACGATGCTTATCACACCCCCCAACTTAAGCTTTGCTCGTCCTCGAGTAAAGAAAGAATTTAGTTTAGATCAATTACCATATTTTGTTGAGATCTTCCTTTCACAAAAATAAATCTAGAATTTAAGATCAAAAGTTTAGACAGTATCACTAACTAAGTATTGAGTTTCAGAAGTAAATTTCACAGCAGATTAATTAGAAACTTTCTTAGAGTTCATCTAAAGATTTTCAGCACTTTGTGTCGTGAATACTAACTTAGCATTTGGGTGTTGATTCAAAGGGCAAATGAATCTTCTTTTTATCACCTATTTTGGTTAGTTTTATATACTCCCAAGTTAAGTGCATGAATTAAGGTAGCTTTCACACTGCTTCTTTTTTTTTTTTTTTTTTTTTTTTTTTAAATTGTGCTGAGCATCCTGGCCTTCCCTTCACCATTTGATGTGAACTTTTACATTTAAGGTGCAAAGTTCTAGTTTAGGGCAATCCACATATACTCTATTTTTTGCACTCTTTTTTTTTTTTTTTTTTTTTTTTTAGAAAGCAGGTAGCTCTTTCCTTAAATTCAAGTTTCTTTAATTGAAGTATATATAAACCATCAATTTTTAGTGATAATTGAATCCTCAATTTAGCCTTATAATCAAACACCTGCTGTGCTTCATTAGTGTGCATGTGCAAGTAGAAGTGCTGTTAGCCTTTAAATGACCTAAGTAGGTTGCTAATGGTCTGACCAAATAATCTGCTTCTTGACTCGCTACCATTATTAGTTAATACTTTCTAACTTTATTACTTATCCTAGTTTATTTTGCTTAAGATTCTCTTTCCCAAAATATGGTTTGTTCAAAATTTTTATTTTTATTATTATTATTATTTTTTTATAGTATTATATATTATTATTTATTTATTTAATTTTTTTTTAAAATTTTTTAATATTTTATTTATTTTATTATTATTATTATTATTAATTTTTATTTTTATTGATTTATTTATTTATATATATATATTTTGTTTTATTTTTTTTTTTTATTATTATTATTATTTTTTTTTTTATATTTTTTTTTACTTTTTACCCAACTGAATTGACATTGTCCTCAATAAAAGAGTGTAAATTATGTTTATTTATTTAGCATGGGTCTTGAAGCTTATGATCCTTCTCCCACTTTTTGGTTCTCCAACTTAGCCTAAAAAAAAATAAATAAATAAATAAATTAGATTCAAGAAGTATTGGGTTGCCTCCCAATAAGCGCTAAGTTTATTGTCTTCAGCCAGACAAGATGCAGTTTAATTCATTGTGGTTCTATTAATTGCACTTGATCAATATTTCGATGTAATGATATCCCTTCGATATATGGTTTAAGCCTTTGGCCATTTACCTTAAAAAAATTTTTAGTCCTGGGATCATAGAGTTTAATTGCACCATGTGGGAATACATGATTAACTATATAAGGTCCATCCCATCTGGATTTTAGTTTTCCAGGAAATAATCGAAGCCTTGAGTTAAATAACCAGACTTGTTGATTTGGCTCAAAGGTTTTTCTTGAAATATGTTTATCATGGAAGGCTTTCATTTTTTCCTTATAAATTTTTGAATTTTCATAAGCTTCTTGCCTTAATTCTTCTAATTCACTTAATTGTAACATCCGATTGGAACCAGCTTTGTTTAAATTGAAATTTAATTATTTTATTGCCCAATATGCTTTATGTTCAAGTTCTACCGGAAGGTGACATGCTTTTCCATAGATTAATCTATAGGGAGACATTCCAATGGGGGTTTTATAAGCTGTCCTATAGGCCCATAATGCATCATCCAATCGATCTGACCAATCTTTTCGATCAGGCCTAATAGTCTTTTGTAAGATATTCTTGATTTCCCTATTAGAGACTTCTACCTGACCACTTGTTTGCGGATGGTATGGTGTAGCTATCTTATGTGTCACCCCATATTTTCGTAATAAAGTTCTAAATTGATGATTTGTAAAATGGGTACCCCCGTCACTAATGATAGCACGTGGAAATCCGAACCTGAAAAAGATATTCTTCTGAATAAATTTTAGGACTACTTTATGATCATTGGTTCGAGTTGCTATTGCTTCAATCCATTTAGAAACATAATCAACAGCTACCAAAATGTATTCAAATCCATTGGAAGGTGGAAAAGGTCCCATAAAATCAATTCCCCATACATCAAAAATTTCAACCACTAAAATGGGGTTCAAAGGCATCATGTCTTTCTTTGAAATATTCCCTAAGGCTTGACACTTAAAACACTCCTGACTAAAAGTATGGGCATCCTTAAATAATGTTGGCCAATAAAAACCACTTTGTAACACTTTGGCCGCAGTTTTTCGTCCAGAAAAGTGTCCTCCACAAGCAAGAGTATGACAAAATTGTAAGATACTCCATTGTTCAGATTCAGGAACACATCTACGAATGATTTGATCAGCACAAATTCTAAAAAGCTCAGGATCTTCCCAAAAATAATATTTGATTTGAGCAAAGAATCGATCCTTTTCATTCTTAGACCAGCCATCAGGAATTTGTCCTATGACTAAGTAATTGACAATATTTGCAAACCAAGGAGTCTTTGTATGTGAAACTGTTAACAATTGTTCATCTGGAAAAGATTCTCTGATTGATACAGGTTCATTATCTTTCACTAGGATCCTAGACAGATGGTCTGCTACAACATTTTTAGATCCCTTCTTATCTCGAATTTCAATGTCAAATTCTTGTAACAGTAAAATCCATCTAATTAATCGTGGTTTAGCATCTTTCTTTGAGAGCAGGTATCTCAAGGCTGAATGATCCGAGTAAATTATGATTTTTGATCCTAATAAATATGATCTAAACTTTTCTAGGGCAAACACAATGGCTAGCAACTCTTTTTCAGTGGTGGTATAATTCATTTGTGCTTCATTCAGAGTTCTACTAGCATAATAGATCACTACAGGACATTTGTTTACCCTTTGGCCTAGGACAGCTCCTATGGCAAAATCTGAGGCATCGCACATAATTTCAAAAGGTAGTGACCAATTAGGAGGTTGTATGATTGGAGCTTTGGTCACAGCTTCTTTTAAAATTTCATAAGCTTTAAGACAATTTTCATCAAAGTTAAAAGAAACATCCTTAGCAAGGAGATTACACAAAGGACGAGAAATTTTAGAGAACTCTTTGATGAAGCGACGATAGAATCCTACATGACCAAGAAAAGATCGAATTTGTTTGACAGAAGTGGGAGGAGGAAGTTTAGAAATTAGTTCAACTTTAGCTTTATCTACCTCAATCCCTTTCTTGGATACTATATGTCCTAAAACGATCCCTTTTTGAACCATGAAGTGGCTCTTTTCCCAGCTTAACACTAGATTAGCCTCAATACATCGTTTTAATATTTTCTTCAAATTGTTGAGACAACTCTCAAAAGATTCTCCAAAGACCGAAAAGTCATCCATGAATATTTCTAAGAAATCTCCTATCATGTCTGAAAATATTGACATCATGCACCGTTGAAAAGTTGCAGGTGCATTACATAATCCGAATGGCATTCTACGAAAAGCAAAGGTTCCATAAGGACATGTAAAGGTGGTCTTTTCTTGATCTCCTGGGTAGATTGCTACCTGATTGTATCCCGAGTATCCATCTAAAAAGCAAAAGTATTGTTGGCCTGCTAGTCTTTCTAGGATTTGATCGATAAAGGGTAAGGGAAAGTGATCTTTTCGGGTGGTTGTATTGAGTTTTCTATAATCTATGCAGACACGCCACCCAGTGGAAAGTCGTGTTGGTACTAAGTTTCCATGTTCAGTGCGGACAACCGTAAGTCCAGATTTTTTTGGAACAACTTGTGTAGGACTCACCCAGTGGCTGTCAGAGATAGGATAAATAATTCCAGCATCTAACCATTTAATTACTTCTTTCTTGACTACTTCTTGCATGTTAGGATTAAGCCTTCTTTGCATCTCTCGAGTTGGTTTGGCATTATCTTCTGTATAAATATGGTGCATGCATATTGACGGACTAATTCCTTTTAAATCGGCAACGGTCCACCCTATGGCCTCTTTATATGTTTTTAGAATATTTACCAATTGGTTTTCCTGTTCAGTAGTTAAGTTGGAAGCAATTATTACTGGTAGGGTTTTCTTTGATCCTAAAAATACATACTTAAGTGATTCAGGTAAAGGTTTTAGTTCAAGTTGTGGTGGGGCCTGAATTGAAGGACGTAGTGGTTCAATTTTTCGCTCAGGTAAGGGCTCAATTTTCACTGACCAAGGTAATGAATGTGATGGTTGAGGTAAATTAAGCAGGGTATTTACTTCCTGGGTTTGAGTATCTTCAGTGGGTTCATCATCTTGTAGTAAATCTAAGGAGGAATTAGATTCAACTATTTCATCTATCTGATTGATTACAAAGCAGTCTTCCTCCTCTTGGGTGTACTTTGGGGTATTAAAAACATTAATTCTTACTTTTTGATTCCCAAAAGAAATATCCATAGCTCCCGTTTTACAGTTGATATTGGCATTCGCGGTTGCTAAGAATGGACGTCCTAAAATTATGGGATTTTGGTTCAGCTCTTGGGATGGTTCCATGTCAAGTATGAGAAAGTCTACAGGAAAATAACATTTATCTACTCTAACTAGAACATCCTCAATTAAACCACGCGGTGTTTTTATAGATCTATCAGCTAATTGCAAAATGACTGACGTGGGTTTTAATTCTCCAATCCCAAATTTTTCATAAACCGAGGTTGGAAGGAGGTTTACACTAGCTCCTAAGTCTAGTAATGCTCGGTCAAAGGTTATACCTCCAATAACACATGAAATTAAGGGTGCACCAGGATCTTTCATCTTTTGAGGTATTGGATTTAACAGGACCGCACTTACATCCTCGGATAGCATAACTCTTTTGGTGGTTCGTGGCTCACGCTTTTGGGTACAGAGTTCTTTAAGAAATTTAGCATAGGCTGGAACATGCTGAATTGCATCGATGAGGGGTAAATTAATATGAACTTGTTTAAATAGTTCCATTAGCTCCTTGTTGCGTGTTTCTTGCTTTTTGCGAGAAGAGCCTGCTTCTAAGGCCGAAGGGAACGGGGCTTTGGGTTTATATGTCTCAGCTAATTCATCTGTTCTCTTCTTTTCTTTATCCATCTTATCAGTGTCAGTACCAGTCTTAAGCTCAAGTTCTTCTATATGATTATCCTCTTCTTCAAATTTCTCATCTTGGCTAACATCAGTATTGGCCTCTATCACCTGGTCTTGATATGGGTCCTTAAGAATCCTACCACTTCTAAGTTCAGATATTGCTTTGGCATTTTCTAATTGGGGGTTCTTAGGTGGAATGTTAGATGGATGAGTAAATCCAGGTGGTTGATAGACATTGGATGGATTATTTTTAGGATTTGCAATTGGTTGGCTTGGTAATTGACCCGGTTCTCTCCTCATGCTAGACTCAGCTATTTGTCCTATTTGAGCTTCTAGTCTGGCGATTGATTGTTGTTGGCTTAGAATTAATTGTTGAAGTTGATTGAATTTATCGTCGGCTAGATTGGTCTGTTGAGGAGGTGGGTATGAGGGTTGATTATAATGTAGTGGTTGAGAAGACTGACTAGGCTGACCCTTATTATAGGCATAGTTCTGGTATTGGGGCCTATTTTGATAATTCTGAACTGGTGGGATTTGGGTCTGAGCCTGAGTTTGTTGTGGTTTCCAAGAGAAATTAGGATGGTTTCTCCAACCAGGATTATATGAATTTGAATATGGGTCATTAAGTGGTTTTGAGTAACCTTGAGCAGCTTGGACTTGTTCTTGGATAAGAGGTGGTAATTGTGCAACCGTGGGACATTCACTTACATGATGTGTTGGGCTAGCACAAATAGAGCAAATCACTTGATAATTAGAAGCTGGTGTGTATTGTGCAGGGGATTGTTGACCTAAGTTTAGGAATTGATCTAATTTCTGTGCAATAAGGTCGACTTTATCTAATTTTTGTGCTATTATGTTCAAATCTGCCTTAGAATTGAGTTCCGAAGTTTTGATCTCATAAATTCCTGCCCGTTTTTGTTGAGAAATTGATCTTTCATAAGAAGATAATGAAGCATGGTTAATAGAGTTTTCACTTAAAGTTTCAAACAAGGTATAAAGCTTCATCCTCACTTTTGCTCAGAAACTGCAACTCAACAAGGAATGATAACCATGTGCTTATATGATCCCTAACCTTCATAGACAGCTTGTCAATTTGGCCCTTGATAGACCATGGTGATGGGCATTTTCTATGAGTGTTTAAGTCTTTCCATGATTTCATGAGATTTGTTCCACTGGAGAGCTATGAGCAAATCTCGTGATGGCTCGCCTCCATGGTATTATTGGGTTTCGTTCCTATGGGATAATAAATGATTCCTAAGAAAATTCATGTTGCACTCTCTGCCCATTTTAGTAATTGTGTTCTTCCTAAAGTGCAAGCCAGTATCTTGGGCTTTGATCTTTTTATGAGAAGGGAAAGGTCAGTCTAGCGGCATCATCAGGAAAAATTCTGATTTTTACCGGTGTAGAACAGATTTCTATAGAATCAATTCCAATGTTTGTAAGGTCTCATTGGCCATTCCATTAAAAGATGGGAGCATTGTGATTGTGGTTGACCTGTATCTCATAGTGGATTAGTCAGGGATATAGGTATAGTGGATGCAAGTCGATGGTTGCTAGGTGGAACGGATAATGTCATTCCGTTCATCTGCTAGGTGTTCATTACGGAATTTCCAGTATGTTTGATTTACCGTGGTCTAAAATGAATTTGAGTCTTTCAGAATTTCAGGATCGGGTTTAACTAGTCGGTAAATGATCTTCTAAGCCTATAGTGGTTTCGGGTTGCATTGTATTAGTGCAATTGATATATGATTCATTTTTTTTTTTTTTTTTTTTTTAATTATTATTATTATTTTTTAATTGTTATTTTTTTTTTTTAAGAAAGAAGAAGAGAAAGAGAAGAAGAGGAAAATCCTAAAGAATCTTAAATCTATGAGAAGATAGGGAGGAGTTTAATTTTTATGTTAGACATTATTTTTGGCAACAATGTTGGTCGAATCTGATAAGAGTTGAATCTAGATTTAGAACACTCGCTAGACTGCCAAGATGCACCGCTTCATGCCCTTCAAATAGGAGGATTAATCATATCAACTGTGCCAGGTAAGTGTAAAGTTCGGTGGAGTCCTCGTGTTGCTTTGCGCTTAGACACTCAATTCGTGCTTGGCCAGGTAAGCGAACAGAGACCAATTAAGTAATCCACCTTCTTTCGGGCCCATCGTCCCTGAACTCACTTTTCTCTAGACACCATGTCAAATTGATTAATCCTCCGAACTTGGTGTCCAACTCTTAGGGATTATTTTGGTCCTTATGAGTCGAATATCTCTTAAAGGATTAATGTTCCAGATTGAAGTTTTAAGATTTAAGGTTTGGTGTTAATGCCAGGATGCTGTTGGTTTGTTTGTGGGCTAAGGAAAGTGATGATCAAATCCCACCTTATCTTGTTTAATGGGTTTATTCTTTAATTTTGGTTTAAATTGAATTGCAAACAAATATTCCAATCTGAAAGAGTTCTATTGTCAGATTTTAAACTGAATTAATTAAATTATAAAAAGCTTCTTGAATCTCAGCATTATCACGCAAAAATAAAGAATTAAAAACTAATAATGATGATGCTCTAATAATTAGGGTTCTAATCTTGTGATGAGATTTTTAATTAGGTTTATGTAGTATATTTTATTAATTTAAAATAAAGCAATATTAAAAATAAAGAAGAGATTTAGGGTTTAGTGAATGATCACCGAAATAGGATGAGAGTTGTTATCGTGCCCTAATCTTCCTTGTTCCTTTTTTTTTTTCTTTTCTGCAAAATAAATTAAAAAATATATGAGTAGGCAGTAAAAAAAAAAAAAAAAATCAAAGAAATAAAGAAATTTTAATTTTTATGCTCCCCGCAACTGGCGCCAAAAACTTGATAGGGACACAGATGCTTGTCGTTAAGACACCGTTGTTTTATCAATTTAAATCCGACTCTTTACTTTTTAAAACTAATTAAAATATGGAAAGAATGGTGAGTCGGGTCGGAATCCACAGAGAGGGCATGATTTATTTTCTAAAATCGTTGATTTTTTTTTTTTAAGAAAAGAAAGCAAGCATTAAAGTCGAAAAATAGATCTATAAATAAAAATAGAATTTAAATTATGCAAAAATAAATTTGATACTAAGATTACTATTAGATCTTAGCAACTTATTATAGTAAATTAAAGCAATAAAGAACAAATATATTTAAGAGCTAGAATTGAAAAAGATAATGAAACTTTCTTTATTAAATTTAAAAACTAAGATGCAGAATTTAAATACAAGAAATTAAAGAAATTCAAATTTAATACAGAAAGTTAAAGAAAAAAAAAAACTTGATGAGATCGCAGATCGGCGGTTAGGCATGAAGATGGGTAGAAGACGCTCTTCTTCTCAACAGCACGCATGCTTTGAAGCAACCTTTAATCCAAGCTTGATTCACTATACCTTGCTTTCTTCCAACCCTCCTCTCCTTTCTTAGAGGCTTAGATCCTTTTTATAGAGTAGAAGAGGTAGATATTTATTTCTAAAAGCAATATGGGGTAAATTCCCTTTGTAATATAAAAAATTTGATAAAATTTGAATAAAAACAACCTGTTACATCTCTGGTAAATCTGGTAAAATCAGGCTATCGCGATAGGAATGCGACAACGGTTCAAAAATCGTCAAATCGGATGGCTATGCAGCCCAGATCCAGCTTTGAATTAAATACTGGCCGTCTGCGATCGCGCTTGATCGAGGAATCTGCCGCAATCGCGCTTCGGGAGTCTGATCACTGTCGGAGCGTTCTGACCGTTCGGATCGAAGCTGAATCAGGCGCTGTCGTTTGATGGTGATCCGAGTGAAATTAGCAATCGAAAAAAAAATGCTGACGTCTCGATCTTAACTGCAATCAACCCGAGCCGTCCGATCGCGCAATTATGTTCCATGGACCGCGTAGATCGGCCGCACCGCACCCGCAACCAATCAACGCTTCTATCACGAGTGAATGACCAGATTGCCCTGTGAGCCGCGATAAATTTTGTAGACCTTTAAGGGTCTAGGTCACCACGTGGTAGGCTTGATTGCGGATTTTGCTGATGGTCCATGCCTGGATCGTAGACCGGCTGATGGCTTCAATGACTGAGTCGGCTTTGATGGCTCGGCTTCGCTGGGTGGCTCGGCTTGGCTTGGTGGCTCGGCTTGCGGAGCGGTTTGAGCGTTTTCTTTTTTTTTTATTTTTTTTATTTATTATTTATTTTTTATTTTATTTTTTTTTAAAAATTCATATCTTTTTCATTTTAGCTCCGTTTTACTTGAAATTTATTTCATTGTGATCAGAAAAATGAGCTCTTTCTTTTAATAATAAAATTTTATTTCTAAATTTTTATTTATTTTTTTATTATTTTTTAATTAATTTTTTAATTAATAAAAATATGAATTTTTTAAAAATTATATATAAATTGATTGATAATTCTTAAAAATTAATATAAATTAATACTTTTATTGGTGAATTTATGATGCTTATCACTCATCTACTGAGGTAGATAGATTTCCTCTTGGTGCAATCCAATTCCTACAATGAACATGCTATAGCCAATATACACCTCAGGATTCCAAATGGCTAAGAGACTGAGTCATGGTGTAGTCAAACCATAACATCCTCAAGGGAAACTATCGATGGACCTCAAGTTAAAAAATCAGACACACCACTATAGCTTCGAGTTAGTCATCGATGAGAAGGTAGAGTTTCTAATGACTGCTCGAGGTGGTCACGCTCAGTGCCCTCGTTCTCTAATGAGTACCTGTACTCTCGCTCTGGTGTCTTTACATTGTAGACTCAAGACTCATCTACTACAAAGATGTGATTGTACACTAACTTTCTAGATCAATCACCATCCTCATAATGATCTTATAGTCAAGAGCATTTTATGAGTTAATAATGAAAATTCATGTCTTAAATTTTCAACTCTTGAAAATAAGAATTATCATTGCCATCAACTCAAAAGATGTATCACAGACACTAAATACACATTATGATAGAAAATAATCTATTTTATTATTTATAATCAAAATTATAATTTTATCCTTAGAAGTGTATAATAAGTATCAGTCAATTCTGACTTCTAGGGCACATATATCTAACACTACCCAAGTAGATAGACCTCCTATTGGTGCAATCCAATTTCTATAATAAACATGCTATAGCCAACATACACCTCAAGATTCTAAATGGCTAGGAGATCGAGTTATGGTGCAGTCAAACTATAACACCCTTAAGGTGAACTACCGATGCATCTCTGGTCAAAGAACTAGATACACTACTGCAGCTTCGAGTCAGTCATCGATGAGAAAGTAGACTTCCTCATGACTACTCGAGGTGGTCACGCTCAGTGCCTTCATTCTCTAACGAGTATCTATACTCTTACTCTGATGTCTCTACATTGTAGACTCAAGACTCATCTATCCAAAAGAAGCAATTGTACACCAACCTTCCAGATCAATCACCATCCTCATGATGATCCTATAATCGAAAGCATTTTATGAGTTAATAATGAAAATCCATGTCTTAAATTTTCAACTCTTGAAAATATGAACTATCATTACCATTAACTCAAGGAATGTATCATAGACACTTTCAAATACACACTATAATAGAAAATAATTTATTTTTATTATTTATAGTTAAAATTATAATTTTGCCCTTAGAAGTGTATTACAAGTGTCCTTCAATCTGGCTTCTAGGACACACATATCTAACATAGAGAATGTCACCAGTTCCTTTAGGTCCATGCTAAAGATCAGGGGCTTCTACATTATGGTATCGATGCTTGTGATGTCAAGAATGATTGGCGTTCGAGCGATATCATGTGTTTATAATTTCGTATCAGAGCTAGGTGATGCTTGGGATGTTATGGATGGTAATATGATATCTGAGCCAGGTTTCAAAGCCTAATGATGCATGGAAGGAGCTAGGTTTTAGAGCCTGATATTGCTTGAAAGGGAAGGAGAAGTCATACATTGTGAAATAAAAAATCTGCACAAGGATTCCATGATATGTCTCAAATCTATCTTGTTGTTGCTGTGGTTTGGCCAACCGAGAGCAGCGGATTGAAGGTGGAGGTTGAGAGGTTTAAGGAGAAGAGATTTTTTTAGGGTGGAAGGATTTGGTGCATGATTTGCTGATCGATCTTGGTGGAAAGGCCAAGGTGTATGATGATTATATGATAGGCAGGGAGCGTTGGAGTGCTGTAGTAGCACTTTCCTGAAGATGCAGGGCTGAGAGAGTCTCGATGATGCAGCAGTCGAGGTAGGTATCTTAGCAAAGAGCATCATGATTCTTTAGGAAGATGGGTAGTGTAGGACTATTGAAGAGAGATTTTTCAAGGGATAATGGTCGAAGGAAGGCTGAAGAAGCAACTATACATCCTTCGGTGTTAGGAAGGTAGGAAAGTAGTTGGAGATGTATTTAGTAGTTCAACCAGAGCATGGATTTATGGAGCCTTGGGAGTGGTGGAGATGGATGATCCATGGAGATCTAGTAGGTCAAGGCTGGATGGCTGTAGAGCAGCATAGAGACAAGGTCAGGGAGCACTAGAGTGCTGCAGTAGCGCTTTTCTTGAGGCACGAGACTGAGAGAGGCTTGGTGCATAGCAGGAGTGTATCTCAGTAGAGAGTGTCAGTGGTATCTTAGAAATCGAGTGTAGATCTCAGGAGAGCTAGGGATCTCAGGGGCATCAAAGACATCTAGCAGTCGGAAGTATCATGGATCAGGTTTCTTCTGCAAAAGCACTAGGATGAGTCATGGTTCAGGTGGAGGATGGTTCTTTGGATGCAACTGAAGTGATGGCTGGTGTAGGGACAGAAGAGAAGGACTAGGATGAAATTTTCTATGGTTCAATTATTGGATTCGGAAGAGTTGGATGAGCTCTTAGGTTTCAAAGGTGCCCACGGATTGCAGAGATATCCAAGAAAGCTTTAAAAGGATCCATAGAGTGTGGAGGATTCAAAGGGACAGCGATGGTGTTCGAGGTGCAGCGATAGACTCAACAATGTAGCATTGATTGGTTGGCCTCAAGGAACTCAAAGATAGAGTCGACCTCTGCGGCATCAGGTGGACTTCGAATATAGGTAGAGCTTCGGAGAGGTGGCTTCATAATTAGAGAGGAATTTGACATGAGTTCAGAGCAAAGGGGTATAGGAAGATCGATATCCTAGCACCAGCATTGGTGATGCATAGTTTCAAGTGGAGCGGCATGTGCAAGAGGATAGGCATAGTTCTGAGGAGACTATGTTAGGGTTTGCAGCGAGTGCCAGTATAGGAACATTGCAGATTCTCTAGGAAAGTCTAGGAAATGTGATGCAGCTGCTAAGCAGAAGGGATCCAACAATTTCAGGATGGTGTAGAGGTGCAAGCCAAGGTCTTCAATGGTGGAGGCGATCATCCCAAAGGCCTCAAGGGTGCACAACAGCTAAACAGGATTAGCGGAGGTGATGTTTGCATGGGTGCTGTTGAGTGCACAAGGACAGTGGGATCATGTAGGAGGGCATTGCCAAGGAATTTGCCAAGGCTTGGGGCATCAAGATGGAGATTGTGAGGATTTATGGTACTTCCAAGCCTTGGGATGCCACGAGAGGAGTTAGGAGATTGGCTCCAAGAATTTCAGAGGCTTGGTTGGTGCTTCGAAGACCTGAGATTCAAGGTGGAGCAAGAAATCAAAGCCAAAGAATCGAGACTGTAGAAAGAAGATTTTTTGTAGGTTAGCTAGCTCAGTCCAAAACTAGATCAGCTAAATCTTAGTGCACAAATAAAATAGAGAGCTATGTGTTCGAAACTACTGGCACGGCATAGAACTGGGTCGGCTCAATTTCAGACTGAGCCAACCCGGTGGAACTTAGCCGACTCAGTGCTGCGACTGAGCCGGCTCAGTGCGCAGGTAGAGTTACGTGAGGGTCAATTTTAAGCTAGGGTCTAGGTTGATCTTAGGGGTCTTAAGGCCTGGTTTGAGAGGTCTTAAGGGGGCTAACTCATGTATGGGTCGGGTCTAGATCTAGAGGATGAGAGCATGGGAGACATGAGTGTATAAGGGCTCGATGAGTGCTTTCATGTATTGGGTTAGCCAGAGAGTATTTTGGTCAGGCCTAATGGCTATGAATAAATACATAGGTTATATTAGAATTTCATAATGCTGTGAATGCTATGGAATACAGACCTTTTCTTCCTTAATTCTCTCTTCTTCTCTTCTCTCTAGTGTAGTTGCCCTAGGTTCTTGAAGAAGCTCTAGAGAGAGGGGGTGCCTCCCTCAAGCCCAAGGAGGGAGGTGCCCCAGTATAGATCTAGGTGTTGGATCTATGGTTTGCTGTCCATAGAGAACATCATAGGTTTCTTCAGATCTATGCTAAAGATCAGGAGCTTGCACAATATGGTATCGGTGCTTGTGGATGTCAAGGATGATTGGCGTTCGAGCGATATCATGAGTCTACAATTTGGTATCAGAGCTAGGTGATGCCTGGGATGTTGTGGACGGCAATACCTGCACATTGAAAATGGAGCAAGAGTTGCTGCTGTGGCCGTCAGAACCTACCCTCTATGATTACTATCAAGATTAGTTTTAATTCTTAGAAATTGTTATTTTATGCCTGCAACAAGCAAGAATTTAATTTCTATTTCTTATTTAACATAAGAAGGTTATGTAATTAGCTTCTTTAAGGACCACTATACTATTCTTTTTGAAAGAAATAAAATTATAAGTGGTTTCTTGATTAACGATCTCTATCAATTATATATTGATGTTTCAGTATTTAATATCAAGCAAAATATGAATATCATAGAATCTAAGTGATCTAGGGATAGTCTAAATAAAAGGTATCTATGGTACCTTAGGCTAGGTCATATAATAGAAGACAAGATTAACAAATAAGAAAAATCCGAACTAATAGGTCAGTTGACTTTCGAGTCATATCTGATTTATGAATCATGCCTTCAAGGCAAAATGATCAAGCTGCCCTTTCTAGGACATGAGAAAAGGGCCACAGACCTGCTTGCTCTAGTACATATAGATGTGTGCGGCCCATTTGATGTATCGGCCAGAGGTAATTATGTCTACTTTATTTCCTTTATCGATGATCTATCTCGATAAGGGTATGTGTACTTGATGCGACACAAGTCAAAAGCCTTTGAAAAGTTCAAGAAATTCAGACATGAAGTAGAAAAATAAACCAAAAAGCCTACTAAGGTTCTTTGATTAGATTGACGAGGTGAATATCTTAGTAGAAAATTTTTGTGCTATCTCAAGGATAATGGCATAGTCTCGCAATGGACTCCGCTTGTAATGCCTCAACTCAACGAGACTTCAGAATGAAAAAATCGAACCCTTTTAGATATGGTCTGATCCATGATGAGCTTTATAGACCTTCCTGAGTTTCTTTGGGGATATAGCTTAATGACAGAAATTTACATACTGAATAGGGTTCCATCTAAAATCGTTCCTACCACATCGTATGTTGAAAATTAAGCAGGATTAAAGCATGCTTTTCAAAAACTTTTTTTGAATTATATTGCAGTAGAAGCAAAAATTAATCTAATATTAATTCTATGCATGCATTGATCATATCAATAAATCCTACTCAGGATTTAGACATGCTAATATGTTATAAAAAAATAAAATGTGTTCAATTAGCAAATTGAATTTGCTGACCGACTTGTGTTCAAAACACAATACCAACTAAACTCTACAATCCAAATTTGCTGGAAGAATCTCTCATGTCACCTTGTAGCCACACACTCATCTGTCCTCTACGGTGAGTCCACATAGTACTCCTAGTCCCAACGAACTCCACCAGAGTGCTAGCTCCTTATCGAGGCCTTCAATGGCTGATCTCAGTCGATCCAATCGATCATCTTCTTTCTGATCTCTCAGATGCTCCAAAAATCAGAATATGGATTTTAGAGGATGACAAGATAGTGTATCAATTTCGATGGTTTTAGAGATGACAAGATAGTGTATCAATTTTGGTGGTGATCGAGCACTCATAGCACTCAATCACTCCACCCAAACCTAGAGTCCTAATACTAGGGTTTCATACACCAAAAATCCCTAACGCCCGAAATTTCTCTCATGCCCTCTCTATTTGGCATTTTATCATGAAACCAATTTTCATGGATAGGAGATTTTCTTATCTATAGATAAGAAAAAAAACAAGATTATGTGAGAGAAGGAAATTGGTGTAGGAAATAAACCCTATCACTCCCTAGACTTTTCCATGCACAAAACCATTGCCCCTCTCTACTATTCTCTCTTTAGGAATCCCTCTACGTAGCCTATTCCTCATTCATGCATGCCCAAAAAAAAATCCCCCTTTTTATTGTCGTGATTTCAATGGGAAATGCATGTGTAAAGGATATGAGGATGAAATGGTTGATTTAAACCAACCACTTGAATTCAAAATTCAAGTGGTCTCCTTATCTGTATCCAAGACCACCCTCAAGTGGTTGACATGTAGAAGGACTCTCATTTTGCATGCCCAAACTCAAAAATGCACAAATATGTGTGAAAAATGGCTAGGGGCATGGAGATAAGGATGAGAGGGAGATGGGAGGTTTCAACCAAACCAACCTCTTCAAGTTGAATTCAAAATTCAACTTAAATTCAATCTGATCCAACAGTTAGACCAGATCAAAAGTAGGAATAAGGTGGCATGCACACACTTATCTGCATGAGGAAAACTCATGCATAACCCAGAGGTGCATGGAGAAAGTGCGAAAAAGTCAAAGCTTCGTGGCACAGGGAGAAGGGAGGTTCAAATTCAAACTTATTTGACTCGGTCTAAATTGGTTTCAGGCAAACCAATTAATCTAGACCTAATTAGATTAGGTTAAATCCAACTAAATTAGGCTTAATCTAATTTAATAAATTTTTAATCAAATTAAAAATTAATTAGGTCCATCCTCAAATTAATTAGGCTTAATCTGTGGTTTCTCCTGCACGAGTAGCTCGGGAAGGATGTGATCCTTAATTCTTTACCAAAGTCCTTCCTTCCCTTCCTTACTCATTTTTTAATGATAAAGCTTGCAGTAAACTACCATGATTTATTAGGGTTGCTATAGAATTTTGAGAAGGATCACCAACTCCACAAGGAGATGGTGAATATAGTGAGAAGGTCTTCTTCTAGTCATTGACCCTTTAAGAAAGGAAAGAAGAACAAGAAGAAGAAAAATAAAAAGGTGCAGTCTCATGCCACGATGAATGCACAGGGTCAGAACAAGAAGCGCAAGCCTGACTAGAGCCAGACAGAGTGCTTCTTTTGCAAGAAACAAGGATACTGGAAGAGAAATTATCCTCAGTACGTTATCTCTCTGGATCCGAACAGGCCGAGGAAGAAGCAAGCTATTACAGAGCAAGGTAATTATATCATAACACCTTGTAAATTCTCAATATGTGATATTACTACCTAGGTATTAGATACTGGAAGCTCTTATTATATTTGTAATTTGATGTAGAGTTTACAAGTCAGTAGAAGATTTGATGAAGGCGAGAAGTTTCTGAACGTTGGAGATGGAAGATAAGTTTTAATTTTAGCTTTAGCAACCATGAACTTTGTAATCAATTCTTATAAAGTTGTTCTTAGTAAATGTCACTTCTATCCAAATTTTTTATTGAATGTTATTTCGATAGGCCTTTTGGCTAAGAATAGTTATCAATTATCAATAAAAAAAAATGTTGGTGATATCATTTTGAATGGTGTTACGATTTATGCTGGATAATTGAATAACGATATTTATTTACTATCATAGCCTATTAACGTGGTTCAATCTTTCAGTAAACGCTCTAGATTAGATGATGTGTTAGAAGTTTATCTTTGGCATAGTAGGCTAGGTCATATTTATAAGAATAGAATAAATAGGTTGGCTCAAGAAGAAATTCTTGAAATTGGTGATTGTGAATCACTTCCGACCTATGAGTCCTATCTTCTTGATCAAATGACCAAGTCACCATTTACTGAAAAAGATGAGCAAACTAGTAAACTCTTAGGTCTAGTACATACTGATATATGTGAATCGATGATTTCAAGTGCTAGAGATGGATATTTCTACTTCATAACCTTCACAAATAGCTTATCGAGGTATTGGTATGTCTATTTAATGAGGCATAAGTTGGAGTCATTTAAAATGTTCAAACTTTTTCGTAATGAGGTAGAAAAATAAACTAAAAAAAGTATTAAAACTCTTCGATTTAACTGAGGGGGTGAGTACCTTTCCAGCAAATTTTTGATATATCTAGGAGAGAATGGAATTCTCTCCCAATGAACTCCTGTAACACCACAGCATAATGGTGTGTCTGAAAAGAGAAATTAGATCCTGTTGGACATGGTTCAATCCATGATGGGGTTTGCTAGTCTGCCTATCTTCTTATGGGATATGCACTCAAGTCAACCTGTTACCATCTAAATAGGGTTTCAAGTAAGTCTGTCTCCAAAATGCCATACGAGATATGGATAGGACGTAAGCTAGTACTCTTGCACCTTAGGATTTGGTGGTGTCCAGCTTATGTCAAACGTTTAGCAACGGATAAGCTTGGACCTAGGTCTGACAAGTGTTATTTCATAGGATACCCAAAAGAGACTAAAGGGTATTACTTCTACCTAGCTGATGAGCAAAAGGTGTTTGTCTGCCTTAAGGCAATCTTCTTAGAAAAGGATTCCTAGGTGAAGGAACTAATGCCTCTAAGATCGAACTTGAGAAAGTTCGACAAGTAGAAAAACTGACACAAGTAGCTGAACCTAAATTAGATTGATTAGATTAAATTCAGAGCCCATTGAATCTGCACCTATAAGGTGGTCTAGTAGAGTATCATATCAATCAAATAGATACTATGGTTTCTTGGTTCAGGATGATGATTCTATCGAACTCGATGAGAATGATGAGGATTCGATCATTTACATGAATGCAATGTAGAGATCCAACTCTGAGAAATGGCTTGGGGCCATAAAATCCAAAATGGAGTCCATGAAGATCAATGATGTATGGACATTGGTTGACCCACATAAAGGGATAAAATTCATAAGGTGTAAGTTGGTCTTCAAGAGGAAAAGAGGCGCAAATGCGAAGGTGGAGACCTATAAAGCTCATCTAGTTGCCAAGAGGTATCATCAACATTATGGTATAGACTATGATGAGACATTTTCTCCTATGGTAATGCATAAATTCATTCAGATTATGCTTGCGATAGCTGCCCATCTGAACTATGAGATCTGGTAGATGGATGTGAAGATAGCTTTCCTGAATGGAGAGCTGGAACAAGAGGTGTATATGATACAACCTAAAGGATTCACATTCACAGATGAGTCTAAGATGTGCAAGCTTCAAAGATCCATTTATGGACTGAAGCAGGCATCTCAAAGTTGGAACATATGTTTTGGTAGGATGATCAAGATGTATGGCTTCGTTAAGAATGGAGAAGATCTCTGCATATACAAGTGGGCTAATGATCCAGTGATTGTATTTTTGATATTGTATGTGGATGACATTCTCTTAATCGAAAATAATATCCCTGCGTTATAAGGAATAAAGATCTAGCTATCATCATAATTCTTCATGAAGGATTTGGGAGAAGCTTCCTACATCCTAGGGATGAGGATCTATAGAGATAGATCTAAAGGATTGCTCAGCTTATTCCAGTCCACTTACATTGACACTATGCTGAAGAGGTTCAGTATGGAGAATTTCAAGAAGGGCTATCTACTGATAGGCCATAGAGTTTCTCTCTCAAAGAGGGATTGTCTGACAATACCTCAAGAGATAGAGCATATGAGTAAAATTTCATATGCTATAATAGTGGGTTATATTATGTATGCCATGACATGTACGCAACTAGATGTGGCATACTCACTAGGGATAGTGAGTAAATACCAATCTGATCTAGGAAAGAACTACTAGAAGGTTGTAAAAGTCATCCTGAAGTATTTGAGAAATACTAAGAATTAGTGGCTTGTTTATGGTGAGTTGGACCTTAGACTTGTTGGGTTTATATACTCCAGTTTCCAATTTGATCATGATGACAGAAAAAGTATATCAAGGTATGTGTTTATCCTTAATGATGGAGCTGTCTACTGGAAGAGTTCTAAGAAGTACACTATGGCTAACTCAGTTTGTGAGGTGGAGTATGTTACTGCATCAGATGCTGATAAAGAAGTAGTATGGCTGAGGAAATTCATCACCGAGCTTGAAGTAACACCTTTCCTTGATGGTCCAGTTCTGCTCTACTGTGATAGCTCTGGAGCCATTGCTTAGATGAAGGAACCAAAGGCACACTAGTGGATGAAACATATTTTATGCCGCTACCACCTTATCCAGGAGATCGTGGATCGAGGTGACATTGATATTCAAAAGATCGATGAAAAGAAGAACCTGACCGACCCATTCACTAAAGCTATTATAGTGAAGAAGTTCGACGACTTCAAGTCGAAGCTGGATACTAGATACTGCACCGATTGGCTTTAGTCCAAGTGTAAGATTATTGAAAGTAGTGTTCCAAAGTCAATCGTCAACCTGTAGATGGTTGTGTTATTTATTGTATTTGTATATGAATTGTTAAGAAATAAAATTTATTTTGGCATTTTATCATCACAAAATCTCACATCTTCTAATTAACTCTTGCATTATGGTGATGTTCTTAGGACTATTTAGAATCGATAAAGAAGGATTTATCATTTAGTCTTTAAACCTATTTGCGATCAAATGATACGTTGTTATCAAGGATGATAATATTTATTGATACATTGAGTGCCATATGGGTTGGTTGTCCTCTTAACCAAGGAGTGTGTAGACACCGGTATGGCATGCAGGTGAGATGTAGGGGTACATCTACACTGAATGTGACCAACTCTGAAGCTTTTCTACTATCAAGATTTGCTCTAATAGGAATATGGGTATAAGTGTCCCTTCGACTTGAGATCATCATGGTGACTTCCAAGCAACTCACTACGCTTTAGTGCCAGACTTCCTAAATTTCTAATTCAGTGATGAAAATTTTTTGAGCACCGTCAAATACTTGAGCAGTCAGTATGTGAGTCAAGATGGGATTGACCATTTCAATTTAGGAGCTATGTTCAATTATATTTTAATTTAGCAAATCCTTGGCCAGGATAGTCCAAGTGAGGAGTCACGGGGCTAATTGCTTTGAAACATGATTTGGATGTATCTTTTCAGGTGATAGTTTAACTCTGAGTCATCCTTATACATACAGATCAAAGGGATGAATTATGTAGTAACCATATTCACGTAGATTCTAAATATTATGATTGCGACTATTCAACCTATTTGGATGTCTAGTACCATTGCTAGATGGTCACTTTGATTAGTATAGAAAGTGGTTCCTGTGCTATCGGCTTAGGTTCAAACCTATAGGGTCACACACACTAAAGGATCCTACCTGATCTGATGGCTGGTGAAGAGTCCCACTGGATTGGGACTCTTTGGTCAAGAGTCTCACTGGACTGGGACTCTTCGATCGAGAGTCTTACTGTGTTAGGACTCTAAGTCCTAGTTGTCTGGGACTCTATGATCAGGAGTCATAGTGGACTGAAACTCTATGATCAAAAGTTCCACTGGACTAAGACTCTTCGATAAAGAATCCTACTGCTCTAGAACTCTGATTCCTACTTATTTAAAACTCTATGATCGAGAGTTTGGACTCTGTGATAGTGAGTTCCACTCATTTCAGACACCGGGATCAAGAGTCACACTGGTTTGGGACTATTCAATCAAGAGTTTCATTTTGATGGGACTCTATTATCTGGGTACCCACTAAATTTGGACTCTATATTTGTGAAAGATTTAATTAGTGATTTAATCATTAATTAACTAAATTTGATTGAGTAATTATTTTTGGATCATGTTCGATTGAATTAGATTTAGTTGGGTTTGACCCTACTAGGTTATGAGATGACCAAATTGCCGATAAAGTATGATCACTGATCAGGGGTTGGGCTTATTTAATTCTTAATTTGATTAGAATTTAATTGACCCTAATTAAGCCTAAATAAGTTGGCTTTAATCTGGTCTAATTGGGCCAAAGCAGTTTAGATTGGGTTGGTTCAATTAGATGAATAATTATGAGACTAGTTTGACCTAGTCTTCCATGTGCCACCTCACCCTCTTTGCGCCCTTTTTTTTCTCCACAAGAAAGATGTTCTCATGAATTCTTTTTCCATGCAAAAGAAGGATTTTTCCCTCCCTTCTCATATCCTAAATGGATGGATTTGATCTAGTTGCAATTTGAACTCAAATGTGATTTGTATTCAAATAGCAAACCACTTCATCCTAACTCTTCCACACGCCGCCTTGACTTGTTCACCCTACATAAAATTTCTGGAATTTTTTCTAGGTTAGATTTTTTTTGAGACTCCTCTCCTCTAGTTTCTAAGCTGTTCTATAGCCTTAAAAAAATAAGAAAAAAATCTGAGAAGAAAAATTGGGGGAGAAAACTAGGCACCAAGGTTTGAGTGCTATGCTGCCCTAGATCTTGATCTAGGATTTCTATTTTGATTTCACAAGATCTGAGCGTCAGATCTTCATGAAATTTTTTTTAGTACTTATCCTCTCTTCTACCCATCATGTTGATTGAAAGCATCCAAAGTTTTGATGGAGGGAGATCAAAATTGTTCAATCAGATCTAGCTATCAGGAGCATTCTTCATCGAGCTAGCACTCGGAAGGAGCTGATCGAGATCAAGACCTCGTGTGGACCATCCATGGAGGCCAGATGTGTGTGTGGCTGCATCACAATGATTAGATCTACCTGATGATTAGATCGGTGGTGATTTGATTGTGGAGTTTGTCTATCAGCATAAGGTAACATGCTCTGAACACATATATTAGTAAAATTGTTTTACTAAATGTAGATGTTTTATTTTCATATTTCAAAGCGTGCATGTATATCATATTAGATCCTGATAATACATGGTTTGTAGATCAGATCTATAGCTCTTTATAAATTAATTACATTAATTTTTATTTCTATTATAATTAATTTTTAAAAAGGTTTTGAAAGTAGAGCTAGAAACCCTACTTGCTTTCCATCAAAATCTACATGGATCATCCATCTCCATCGTCCCTAGGGCTCCATAAATCCAAGCTCTAATCGAACCGCTGAATACATCTCTGACTACTTTCCCACCTTCCTACAACTGAAAGATGTATAGCTGCTTCTTCAACCTTTCTTTGACCATTACTCCTTTGAAAACCTCTCTTCAACCATTAAACAGTCCCACACTACCCATCTTCTAAGAGAATCCTGATACTCTCTACTGAGATACCTACCTCGACTACTGCATCGTCGAGCCTCTCTCAGCCTTGCATCTTTAAGAAAGTGTTACTACAGTACTCCAGCGCTCTCTACCTTGTCACTGTCATACACCCTAGCCTTTCCACCAAGACTGACTAGCAAATCATGCACCCAAACCTTCCATCCCAGAAAAACATTCCTCCTATTAATCCTCACAACCTCCACCTTCAACCCGCTACTTTCGATTGACCAAACCACAGCAATAACAAAGATAGATCTGAAACATACCATGGAATACTTGTATAGATTTTTGATTTCACCTAATATGACTTCTCCTTCTCTTCCATGCACCATCATGCTCTGATACCAAATATTAGAACAATCGGTATTGCTTTGATATCAATTATTGAGATCCATGATACCACTTTGATATCGAATGTTGGCAAATCATCCTGGCATCACTTAGCTCTGGTACCATGTTGCAAAAACCCCCGATCTTTAGCATGGATATGGAGAGACCTTCATTCTCTAAGGGCAACTTATCATAGATCCACCACCTAGATCTATGCTGGGATGCCTCCCTCCTAGGGCTTGAGGGAGGCGCCTCTTCTCTCTAAGGCTTCTTCAGAAACCTAGGGCGACAACACTAGAGAGAAGAGAGAAGAAAGATTGAGGGAAAAAAGATTTGTATTCACTGCTTTTAATGAAAATTCTAATACAACCTATGTATTTATACATAGCCATTAGGCCTGACCAAAAACTATCCTGACAAACTCAATACATGAAAGCACTCACCGAGCCCAGTATACTTATATCTCCCATGCTCTCATCCCCTAGATCTAAACCTGACACATACATGAGTTAACCTCCTTAAGACCTCTCAAACCAGGCCTTAAGATCCTTAAGATAAGTTCCTATCCTAGCCCCAAACAGATTCTTGTATACCTCTGTCCGCGCACTGAGCTGGCTCAGTCTTAGCACTGAGCGGGCTCAATCTAAGCACTAAGCCAACTAACCTAAGACTGAATTAGCTCAGTTTTAGATTGAGCCAATCTAGTTATACACCATCCCTACAGTCTTAAATGTACACCTCTCTATTTGGCCTATCCATTGAAACTTAGTCGACCCAGTTTCAAACTGAGCTGGCTAACCTATAGAAAAGTCCCTTCTTTATAGTCTTCATTTTCTGACTTTGGTTCCTAGCTCCACCTTGTGTCCCAGATCTCCAAAGCATCAACCAAGATCCTCAAGATCCTCAATACCTAGATCTCAAGCCTGTGGAGGGCTAAACATTGTCTCCATCCTAGAATAACTCCTATCCTAGCCCTAGGACCACACCAGTCCTAGTCTCTAGGAGTCAACACCCTGACTCCTCCCATGGCCTCCAAAGGCTTGGGAGCACCACCAATCCTCACAATCATGAGATCGAGTCCTAAAGCCCATGGCCATGGTAGTGTGATAATAGAAAGGAGTTTTTGTTAGGATTTCATATCAAACTTGAATCGAATGGTTCAATCATATGATAGAAATTGGATTTGATGAGTCTACCTTAACCAAGATCCTATCAGAACTCATGATAAGAGAATCCAATCACATAATTAGCTGCATCAAGAGATTCTTATTCAGTTCTAATAGATTGCTATCATATACTGCTAGGTATCATTGGTAGATTATGAGATCAATTAGGATTATCTCGATGATTGATAATTCTAATTGGATGAGTCAAAAAAGTTCTGATCTATCAAAAGATATTTTGATGATGTCAATGATGGAGATCACAACATGTCTCATTATCATATAGAGTTAAACCTATTGGGTCACACAAATAAGGATTTGGATCTAGATGTTGTTAATTGGACTCACGTAGTCTGATTGATTTAGATTTGATCCAATTATATTCAAGAAAATCATGCTAGCACATAATTGGACCTAACTTTCTCTTTTAATGGATTTCCTAATTTATTTGGACCCAGTCAAATTTAATTTGGCTCGACCAAAAGCCCCATATAGGTTTGTCCTAATCTGATTGGACCTTGTCCTAATTAGTTAAGGCCTTATCCTGATCTCCCCTGAAGAGGATTAGGATAAGGGGGTGCCAAGAGTTGGTGCCCCCCCTTGACTTAGTCTTCATGCGCACAAGAAAGAAAGGATGGGATGAAGGAAAAACTATTTTTCTACGATAGGATCGATTTGATCTAATATGATCTATAGCAAAAAAATTAAAAATTTTTCAATAAATTTTTGATCAAATCTAAGAGTTCTCAGATTTGATCCTATTATTCTAATATTAAAAACAAAAATAAATTCAAAATAAAAATAATAATTATATCTGATTAGGATAAACTAGTTATCTTATCGATGATCTACCATTGCTTAGGGCTCTGGATCTAGCCACGCACGTGCCTAGCTTCTACCAGAGTCCACTTAGGTTAGATTTGGATGTGCTCTCCTTTTGGATCTGATCTCCCAAAATCAAATCCGGATCTAATTTGTAGACCCTTCAAAATAATAGTTAAAGGCAGCGCGCTCGTCTCATGAACATGTCATCTCTAGCTTGATCTTCATGCCAATGCCTTGGATCTTCTTTACTGGAATTTAGCCCAACCTTTGGGCATGGAGAAGAGAGAGAGAAGGAGGAAGAAGGGGCATGGAATAGGGAGGGGTGGCAGCACTTTGCCATGGAGGAATTGGGTGCTTCAAAAAAACCCTTGGCGTAGTAAGGGTTTAAATAAACTCTACTGCGCGACGTAGTGCCACATAGTATCAACCAATCAAATTGGTTGATTTATTCTAATTTTAATCTAATTGGCCATGTGATGTCACCTGGACCAATCAGATTAAAGACTCCTAAAACTTTCCATAGATGGCACCTAGGTCTTTGATCCCATCAAGAAACCCTAGAGTCCCATCCTTATGGGACTCTCTCCTCTTTTCCCCATGCGCACATGCCAAAATGGGGCATGCACACATATTTGTGCATGAAAACCCAAAGGGGCATGTGCCCCTAGAAAGTCTCTAGGGGATGCATGCCCATGCCCTCTTTTCTTGCATCTGGGTCATCTCATGTCCTGATAGTGACAAGAATTGGCAGGTCTTATCCTATCGAATATAGGAATTGGTGGGTGTTGTCCTATTCCCATCTGATGGATTAAGATAATCCTTTTCTAATCTAGATAAGCTTCAGTCAGACTAGGATAAAGCCATATAAAATTTTTGGGCAAGCCCAAATCAATTTGGCTCAGTTGAGACGAACTAGAAAGACTACAGAAGAAGAATATTAGGCTCAATCGTATGCTAGCATGATTTTCTTGAACCTAATTGGATCTTATTGAAATCAATTGAACTGGATAGCCTAATTGATCACATTCAGTTCCAAACCCTAGTTTGTGTGATCTAATTAGATTTAGTTCTATATGGTAATGAGAAATGTTATGATCTCTATCATCGACATTATCAAAACACCTTTCGATGGACCAAAATTTTTTAGATTCACACAATTAGAATGATCAATCATCAAGGTCATTCTAATTGCTCCCAAAATTTATCAATGACACCTAGTAGTATATGGTGGCAATCCATCAGAATCAAAAGCAAACCTCTTGGTCAGCTACCTATGTGATTGGGTTTTCTATCTTGAGTCTTGATAGAATTAGGATTAAGGTGAACTCATCAAACCCAACATCTTGTCATATGATTAAATCATTCAATTTGAGTTTGATGTGAAATGCTAATAGAAAATATTTTTCTATTATATCACACTACCATGATCATGGGCTTATGACTCGATCTTATGATCATCATAGGACTAGTCCTCATCTATCGAGGTAGATAGATTCTTTATTGGTGCAATCCAATTTCTATAATGAACATGTTATAGCCAACATATACCTTAAGATTTTGAATGGCTAGGAGATTGAGTTATGCTATAGTCAAACTATAACATACTCAAGGTGAATTGTCGATGCACCTCAGGTCTAAGAACCAGACATAGAACTGTAGCATCGAGCTCAGTCATTGATGAGAAGGTGGACTCCCTTATGACTGCTCAAGATAGTCACGCTCAGTGCCCTCGTTCTATAATGAGTATCTATATTCTTGCTCTGGTGTCTCCACACCATAAACTCAAGACTCATCTATCCTAAAGAAGCGATCGTATACCAATCTTTCAGATTATTCACCATTCTTGTGATGATCCTACGATCAAAAGCTGTTTATGAGTTAATTATGAAAATACATATCTTAAACTTTTAACTCTTGAAAATATATATTAGCATTCCATTAACTCAAAGGATGTATCACAGACACTATGTACACAATGTGGTAGAATAAAATAATCTTTTATTAATGTTAAGTTAAAATTATAAAAAAGCTCCTAGAATGTGTATTACAAATGTCAGCCAATCTGACTTCTAGAGCACTTGTCTAACATAGGGCACACACCCCCTAAAAATTCTCTAGGGGCATGTGCCCCTAAATGTTTCTTAGAGAGAGGGAGAGGATTGATGCCTAGGGATGGGTGTGCTCCTCTTAGAGATAAGGATAGAGTTTCAGGGAGATAGGGAGGTTAGAGTTTGGTTTCATTTAAACAACATTTGAATGAGCCAAAGTGTTTAAATGTTTTCAAACTCATAGAAGAGTTTTATCTGGGTGCTAGATTTGAGTTTTGTGTGACAAAACTCATGTAAAATCTAAGATAGGATGCCAAGCTTTGTGGAGAGTCTTTCTGCTTTAAGCAATTTGACCTGATCAATTACTTAAAGTCCTAGGACTCTAGGTCTCCTATTTTTTCTATAAATAAGGGACTAGGCCAAAGGGTTTGGCAATCTAATTCACCCACGGTGAGCTCTGCTCCTCCTCTCCATGCCTCCTTTCCCTCCTCTAGATCATCTCTCTGATGCTCAAGTATTGGGTCGATCACAACTTTGAAGGTCGAAGTGCTATTCACGTAAGAAGTCGAAGGAGATCCCAACCATATGTCGATCAGACTGCTGTCAGAGCTCGGATCGAAGGCAAATGAAGAAAATCTAGATCAAATTTTAGAAATTAGATTGAGCAAAAGAGAAGACCTCCAGATTTGATCTGAGTGGATCTAAAAGAGGCTAGAGGCAAACCTCAGATCAGATTTAGATCATCACAGCGAGTAGATCATCTACTCGAAATAGGTGGCATTTTGAATACCTTATGCATGCCTTTAGTTTCAGATTTATATAATCAAATTTGAGAACTCTTAGATCTGATCAAATCAAAAGAAAAGATTTTAAATTCCACTACTTCAGATCCAATTCGATCAGGCTGATCTACTATATCCTTCATCGACGTCAAAGGCAAGGTTTGGATTTTTCATCAACATCGAGCAGAAAAGAGAGTCCATCCAAGCCTATATCAGTTGCTTCAACATTGCTGCCCTGGAGGTTCAAAATCTAGACTAGTTTATTGCAATGGCCACTTTGAAAAAGTGGCCTTCTGAAGAATGATCTCCTCTTTTCGTTAGAGAAAAAGTATCCTTGGGACTTTGCTGATATACTGGCTCGATTTGAAAGCTACGCTAGAGCTAAAAATGCTTTCAGACTATGGGATGATGATGGTGCAAGAGAGCGGCATGCCAGGGAATCCAGCAAGCCTATGCCTGTGGAAAAGCCTAAAGAAGTTCAGCCACATTCTAGGATCCCTCTTGAATGCAGACAAGCCCAAACCCCACCTTAGGCTCGTTGATCAAGAAGCCTGGATAGAAGGATACATCAAAGCCCCCCTCTCAGAAGATTATATAACTACGTCCCCCTTAATGCTCCAAAAACTCAAGTTCTAATAGAGATTAAGGAGCAACTATCGAGATCAGAGAGATTGCAAATTCATTCGAATAAGTACTACCTGTACCATAATAATCATGATCACGATACTGAAGAATGCATCTAGCTCCTGGATGAAATTAAGGAGCTAATCTGGCGAGATCATCTAGACCAATTTCTACAATATCGACCTGAAAGGAGAGAAGAGAAACCAAGAGCTCTTCCATAGCCAGAGCAACCTTAGAGAAAAGAACCATAAGAAGACCGACCCCACTTAGAATCATCAATACTATAGCTAGGGAACATCGACAAGAGGAGGCTAGTGGATTGGCAGAACTGATGAAATGGCAGAGGATCGAAAAGCCCATCATTTTCACTAAAGAAGATGCACAAGGGGTTCAATTTTCATATGATGATGCAGTTGTAATTTCTTTGAATATTGCAAATTATGATGTACATTATGTCTTGGTCGATAATGAAAATTTTGGACTCTTCTCTAAAATGTCTAAACTTGACAGTCGAATGGGGTCACTAAGCACTCTATTGGTGGGGTTTACCAGTGATACTATATCGGTTGAGGAAATAATTACTTTATGCACTATGATAGGTCGATACCCAAAGAAAGCTCATGCTCAGATCAATTTCTTGGTGGTTAAAGCTCCTTCTACCTACAATGCTATTCTTGAATGATCTGGATTTAATGCAATCCAAGTTATAGTATCGATATATTACTTAAAGATGAAGTTCCCAATAGAATTTAGGATTGGAGAAGTCTGAGACGATCCAGCCCTAGCATGACATTGTTATACAATTGCTCTACAAAATGGTAAGCAACCTGAAGTCTACCTTATGGATGGTTTGGATGTTTGGGATAATCTAATTGAAGAGTGGAGAGGACCCATTAATGATCTCATCACAATCTCTCTGAATGATTGGAACAAAGACCATACAGTTCAAATTAGCCGAAATTTAGATGAAGAGGTTAAGAGATAACTTATTACCTTTTCACAAAAGAATGCAGACATTTTTGCTTGGATTCCTATAGATATGCCTGGGATAGATATAGAGGTAATGGAACACCATCTAAGTGTGGATCATAAACATCGACCCATGAAGCAAAAATGAAGCTTTGCACCAGAGCGATAAAAGGTGGTTGTAGATAAGGTGGATAAGCTCCTTAACGCTCAGTTCATTCAAGAAGTATCTTACCCAAACTGGATAGCAAATATGATCCTTATAAAGAAAGCAAATGGAAAGTGATGGATGTGCATAGACTTTACTGATTTGAACAAAGCCTGCCTAAAGGATAGCTACCCTCTACCTCAAATTGACCAATTGGTGATGCAACCTCGGGCCACGAGCTTCTTACCTTCATGAATGCCTTCTTTGGCTATAACCAAATTTGGATGGTACCTAAAGATGAGGAGAAAACTATCTTTATTACTGATAATGATCTTTATTATTATAAGGTTATGCCTTTTAGACCTAAAAATATAGGTGCAACTTATCAGCACTTAATGAACAAAATCTTCAAAGAGTAAATCAACTGCAATATGCAGGTTTATGTAGATGATATGCTTATTAAAAGCCGATCTTCAAGTAATCATACTACCGACTTAGAGAAAATATTCAACACTCTTCAAAAATACAAGATGAACCTGAACCCAACAAAATGCACTTTCGGAGTGATCTCAAGAAAATTCTTGAAATTTGTGGTATCAAGATGCGGCAAAGAGGCAAATCCACAGAAGATCCAAGCCATTCAAGAGATGACCACCCCCAAGACAATAAAATAAGCTCAGCGCCTAAAGGAAAAGATTGTAGCTTTGAATCATTTTATTTCAAGATCGGTGGAGTGCTGCATACCTTTCTTTCAAGTGCTTAAGCAATCGAAGAACTTTTATTGGACTTCAAAATGTCAGTAGGCTTTTGAAGAATTGAAGAACTACCTCGACTCACCTCCTATCCTTGCCAAACCTAAACTTGTCAAAGAATTATTCCAATGTTTGGCAGTATCACCTATGACCATAGGAGCTGTCTTAATTAGAGAAGAGAATGAAGCTCAAAAGCCTATCGATTATATCAGCTGAGTCCTGAGAGATGCCAAAACAAGGTATATTAAATTAGAAAAACTAACTTATACTTTGTTGATTGCAGCCAGCTGAAGTTATGACCCTACTTTAAAGGGCATACAATAATAATTCTCACAGATCAACCTATAAACACAGTCATCCATTGGCCTGATACCTCTGGAAGAATTGTAAAGTGAATAATCGAGCTCACAAAATTTGATATAAAATTTCAACCTCGGCCATCTATTAAAGCTCAAATATTGATGGATTTTGTGGTGGAATGCACTATCCCAGATCCAGCCATGCCTGAGTAATAGGAAGCCAACACTCCTAATCCTCTATTGAGTTCCTCCAAAGAGAAGGTAGATCTTTCCGAAGATTTTTGGGCCATATATATTGATGGTTCATCCAATGCTGCTGGAGCGGGCGTAGGCTTGATTCTTATCAGTCCAGAAGGGACCATTACTGAATATGCACTATGCTTTGAATTCCCTACAACCAATAATAGATTAAAGTATGAAACCTTGATTGCAAGATTAAAGATAGCCAAGGAATTGGGGATAGATCATCTAAAAATCTACAGTGATTTACAATTGATGGTAGGATATGTCAATGATGGTTATGAAGCTCGAGAGAAATATATGAGAAAATACCTAAACAAAGTGAAGAGTTTAACCTTGGTCCTTGATAGTTTTAACATTCAACAAATTTGAAGAGCAAAAAATTCAAGAGCTGACCTTCTATTCAAACTAGCTACTTTAGCTCCGAATGATTTGCCAAACAAAATTTTCTTTGAAATTCTTCAATAGCCAAATATGGAGAAACCTCAGGTACTGAAGCAAGTAGACCATGAACCCATCTAGGTCGATCCATTGGTCTTATACCTTAAAGATAGCATCCTCCCTAGAGACCCTAAAGAAGCCCAAAAATTGAAAAATCAGGTCTCTCGCTATATCTTATATGAAAACAAATTATATAAGAGGTCTTATTCCTTACCACTTCTCAAATGCCTTTTACTATCTAAAGCCAATTATGCTCTAAGAAAAATTTATGAAGCAGTATGTGAAAATCACCTCGGATCTAGATTATTATCTTACAAGTTACTTTGACAAGGATATTATTAGCCAACCATGCAGTAGGATGCAATTAATTACGTAATAAGGTATGACCGATGTTAAAGAAATGCCAATATTCAATGGCAATTGGCTTCTCTATTTATATCCTTAAGTGCTCCTTGGCCATTTGCACAATGGGGGATAGATATACTTGGACAGTTTGCCATAGTATCTAAACAACAAAAGTTTCTCTTGGTGGTAGTGAAGAAAAATAGTGCAGAATTTGCCATGCTACTTTTGAAAAATATTTCAAAAATAGCAATAATGCAGCAGAAAATAATTAATTTAATTAATTATCTACTGATAATATTAGATTATTTAACCCTACACATTAGGATCTAAACATAATATGCATGCATACATCAATAGATCTAAAAATAAAATAATGTAATAAACTATTTAGTACATCTACATGTTCAGAACATAATACCTTTTCACGGATAGTCGATCACTATAATCTAAGTCTATCAGATAATGCTCTGGTATCACATCATAGCTGCACATGTGTTTGGCCTATGATTGGTCCACACGAAGCTTCTAATCCCGATCAGCCCCACTGGAGTGCTAGCTCCTCATCGGGGCCTTTAATGGTTGATCAAGATTGATCTGATCGATCGTATATTTTTTTATTTTTTAGATATTTAAAAAATTAAAACATAAATATTGGAGGATGATGAAGCTGTGTTTCAAATTTGGTGGTGATCTGATGCTCACAGCACTCGATCTCTCCACCCGAACCCAGATTCCCAAATCTAGGATTTCACTCGGCCCAAAAACCCTAACATACTAAAAATCCTATCACGCCCTCTCTGTATGGAGTTTTTCTATGAAATAAGTTTTCTTGGAAAGATAACTTTTAGATCTATAATCTTTATTTAGATCATATCTAGGAATATGATATCTTTAAAGGTGAAAATCACAAGAGAAGAGAGGCATAAAGGAAAAGAAAAATGCTATAGGATCCTATTCACCTTAGCTCCAAGATTTTTTTCACCCAAAATTGATGCCTAAATACTCTAAAATTTTTATCATGTAATTCTCACTATTTATACTACATGCACAAAAATTTTCATAATTTATTGACGTAAATACCATGGGAAAATAAAATGGAAAATGATAAAGATTAAGTGGTTGAGAGGTTTTAACCACTCACTTGATTTTAAAAATCAAATGAACCTCTTATCCTTATCCAACACCCCCTCCCTTGTGTTTAACATGCAGAAGGACTCTCCTTCTATGTGCATATTTTATTTCTCAAAAAATACTCAACAAACAAAAGGGAGGGCATGGGAAGCAGAGTGGAAAAGTCAAAAATGGTGGGCGGATGGGAGAATTTGAATTCAAACTTCATTTGACTTGGTCCTAATTGATTTCAACCAAACCAATTAATCTAGACCCAATTAAACCAGATTAAACTCAATCAAATTAGACTTAGCTTAATCTAATAAAATTTTAATCAAATTAAAAATTAATTAGATCTACATCCTAATCAAATTAGGGTCAAAGCTCCCATAGCGATTAGGTCATCTCATGACCTAATCGGGTCAAATCCAATCGAATCAAATTCAATCGGACTTGATCGAATCCTCATCACTCAATCAAATTGAGCTAATCAGCAATAAAATTGCTAATTAATTTTTCAAAAATATTTGAGTTCAAATCGAATCGGTTATTAGATAACAGAGTCCTATCAACATGAAACTCTTGAAGAGTCCTAAATCAATGGGACTCTTGAACCCAGTGTCCCAAACGAAACAAACCCATGATCATAGAATCCTAGACTGGTGGAAGTCTTGATTAGAGAGTCTCAAATGAGTAGGACTCAGAGTCCCAATCTAGTAGGACTCTTGGTCATAGAGTCCCAATCCAGTGGAACTTTTGACCATAGTATCCTAGATTATCAAAACTCATGATCAGAGAGTTCCAGACAAGTAGAACTCAAAGTCCTAGTCTAGTAGGACTCTTGGTCATAGAGTCTCAGTCTAATAAAACTCTTGACCATAGAGTTCCAGACCAATGGGACTCTTGATCAAAGAGTTTCAGACAAGTAGGACTCAAAGTCCCAGTCTAGTAGGACTCTTGGTCATAGAGTCCCAGACTAATGGAACTATTGATCAGCCATCAGATTAGGTAGGAACTCCTAATGTGTGTGACCCTACAGGTTCGAACCTAAGTCGATAGTACAAGAATTAATTTCTATGCTAATCGAAGTGACCATCAAGC
Organism: Cocos nucifera; assembly: GCA_006176705.1. Lineage (NCBI taxonomy): Eukaryota > Viridiplantae > Streptophyta > Magnoliopsida > Arecales > Arecaceae > Cocos > Cocos nucifera. The sequence continues at coordinate 138,867 of QRFJ01000580.1, forward strand.
AATGGTACCCGACATCTGGATTGGTTGAATAATCGCAATCTCAATATTCAGAATCTATGCGAATATGGTTATCGTATAATTCATTCCCATGACCTCTGTATAATAGATAACTCAGGGTTAGACTGTCAATCCTAAAAAATACATCCATGTCGTGTCTCAAAGCAATTAGTCTCATGACTCCTCACTAAGACTATCCTGACCAAGATTTTACTAAATTGAAACACAATTGAACACAGCTCCTAAAATTATGAGTGGTCAATCCCATCTTGATACACACACCAACTCCATAAGTACTTGACTATGTCCAAAAATCTTCCATCACTGAATTAGAAATTCAGATAGTCCAACACCAAAATATAGTGAGTTGCTTGGAAGTCACCGTGGTGATCTTAGATCGGAGGAACATTTATACCCAAATTCCATCGAAGCTAATCTTGACAGGAGAAAAGTCTCGGAGTTGGTCACGTTCAGTGCAGATGTATCGATACATCTCACTTGCATGCCATATCAATGTCTCAACACTCCTTGGTTATAAGGACAACCAGCCTATGTGGCATACAACAACCTATACTTGATGAACATTATTGTCCTAAGTAATAATATATTATTTGGTCATGAACTATTTAAGAACTAAATGATAAATCCTCCTTTGCCAAATTTAGATAGTCCTAAGGACTTCATCACAATACAGGAGTTCATTAGAAGACAACAGAATTTATGATGAAAAATATCAAAATAATTTTTATTAATTTATAATTCATATATAATTACAAATATATGGTGCAACCGTCAACAGTCTGATGATTGGTTTTAGGACATATTTTCAATAATCTCCCATTTGGACTAAAGCCAATCGATGTAGTATCTAATACCTATCTTCGACTTAAAGTTGTCGAACTCCTTCACCGCAACAGCTTTAGTGAATGGGTCAGCCAGGTTCTCCTTTCCGTCAATCTTTTAAAGATTGACATCACCTTGATCCATAATCTCTCGGATAAGATGGTAGTGGCGCAGAATATGCTTCGTCTGCTAGTGTGCCTTTGGTTCCTTTGCCTGAGCAATGGCTCCAGAGCTATCATAATAGAGCAGAACTTTACCATCAAGGAAAGGTGCTACTTCGAGCTCGGTGATGAATTTTCTTAGCCACACTGCTTCTTTGGCAATATCTAATGCAGCGTCATACTCTATCTCACAAACTGAATCGACCACAGTGTGCTGCTTGAAACTCTTTTAGTAGATGGCTCCACCATTAAGGATAAATATGTATCCCGACACACTCTTGCTATCATCATGATCGGACTGAAAACTGGAGTCTGTGAACCCCACAAGTTTTAAGTCTGATTCACCATATACAAGCCACTGATCCTTAGTATTTCTTAAATACTTCAGGATGGTTTTAACAACCTTCTAGTGATCTTTCTTGGATTAGATTGGTATCTACTCACTACACCTAGTGAGTATGCCACATCTAGTCGCGTACATATCATGGTGTATATTATAGAACTCACTACTGAAGCATATGGTATTCTATTCATATGCTCTCTGTCTAGAGGTGTTGTTGGACAATCCCTATTTGAAAGAAAAATTCTATGGCCTATCGGTAGATAGCCTTTCTTGAAATTTTTTATGCTGAACCGTTTCAGCACAGTGTCAATGTATGTGGACTAGGACAATCCAAGCAATCTTTTAGATCTATTTCTATAGATCTTCATCCCTAGAATGTAGGAAGCTTCTCTTAGATCTTTCATGGAGAGCTGTGATGATAGCCAAATCTTTATTCCTTGTAATGCAGAGACATTATTTTCGATTAAGAGAATGTCATCCACATATAATACTAGGAATACTATTGCTAGACCATTAGCCCATTTGTATATGTAGAGCTCCTCTTCATTCTTAACGAAGCCATACGTTTTGATTATTCTATCAAATCGTATGTTCCAGCTCCGAGATGCCTACTTTAGTTCATAAATGGACCTCTGAAGTCTACATACCTTAGACTCATCTATTAACGTGAAACCTTCAGGTTGTATCATATACACCTCTTCATCTAGCTCTCCATTCAGGAAAGCTATTTTCACATCCATCTGCCAGATTTCATAGTCCAGATGGGCAGCTATGGCAAGCATTATCCGAATGAATTTGAGCATTGCCACAGAAGAGAACGTCTCATCATAGTCAATACCATAATGTTGATGATATCCCTTGGCAAGTAGATGGGCTTTATAGGTCTCCATCTTTTCATCTGCACCTCTTTTCCTTTTGAAGATCCACTTACACCCTATAGGTTTTATCCCTTCGAGTGGGTCAACTAATATCCATACATCATTAACCTTCATGGATTCTATCTTGAATTTCATGGCCTCAAGCCATTTCTCTATATTGCATCCATATAGGTGATTGGGTCCTGATCGTTCTCATCAAGTTTGATAGGATCCCCATCCCGAACCAAAAAACCATAATATTTATCCGATTGACATGGTACTCTACCAGATCTCCTTAAGGATGCTTCTACAATAGATTTTGGATCTGATCGAATCAGATCCAGCTCAGGTTCAACAACTTGTGTCCATTCTTCTATCTATCGCACTTCATCAAGTTCAACCTTGGAGGCATTAGTTCCTTCACCAAGGAACTCCTTTTCTAAAAAGACTGCCTTAAGGCTGACAAACATTTTTTGCTCATCAGCAAGGTAGAAGTAGTACCCTTTGATTTTTTTTGGGTAAACTATAAAACTACACTTATCAAACCTAGATCCAAGCTTGCCTGTCATCAAACATTTGACATAAGCCAGACACCCCCAAACCCTAAGGTGTGAAAGCATTGGCTTACGTCCTATCCATATTTCATATGGTGTTTTATTAACAGATTTACTTGGAACCCTATTTAGAATGTAACAAGCTGACTCGAGTGTATATCTCCATAGAAAGATCGACAAACCAGTAAATCCCATCATGGATCGAACCATGTCCAACAGAATCTGATTTCTTCTTTTAGACACACCATTATGTTGTTGTATTCCAGGAGGGGTCCATTAGGAGAGAATCCCGTTCTTCCCAAGATATGTCAGAAACTCATTGGAAAGTTACTCACACCCTTAGTTAGACTGAAGAGTTTTAATACTTTTTCCAGTTTACTTTTCTATCTTATTTTGAAATAGTTTGAATATTTCAAACGACTTCGACTTATGCTTCATTAAATAGACATACCCATACCTCGATAGGTCATCTGTAAAGGTTATAAAGTAGAAATATCCATCTCTGACACTTGAGCTCATTGGTCTACATACATCCAAATGTACTAAACTCAAGAGTTCAGTGGCTCATTCATCCTTTTCAATAAAAGATAACTTGGTCATCTTACGAAGAAGATAGGACTCACAGGTCGAAACTGACTCATAATCACTAACTTCAAGAATTCCTTCTTGAGCTAACCTATTAATTCTATTTCTTTTAATATGACCTAGCCTATAGTGCCAAAGGTAGACATCAGACACATCACTAATTCTAGGGCATTTACTGGAGGATTGAACCATGTTAACAGGCATAGAAAGTAAACAAATTTTTTTATTTAATTGTCCAATCAAAATTATAACACCATTCAAAATGACATTACAAAATTTTTTTTATTGATATTTCAAAATTATTCATGGCCAAAAGGCCTACAGAAATGACATTCAATAAGAAAGTTGGACAATAATGACATTCATTAAGAATAACTTTATTTCAATTGATTATAAGGTTCATGATTTCTAAAGCTAGAATTGAAACTTGTCTTCCATCTCCAACGTTCAGGAACCTCTCACCTTGATCAAATCTCCTACTAACCTACAAGCCCTGCATAGAATTACAAATATGGTAAGGGCTTCCAGTATCTAATATCCTAGTAGTAGAATCAAATAAGGAAAAATTGCAAGGTGTTATCATATAATTATCTTGCCTAGCAATCACTTGCTTCTTACTCGGCCTGTTTGGGTCCAAGGAGGTAATGTACAAAGGATAATTTCTCTTTTAGTGCCCCTACTTCTTATAAAAGAAGCACTCTGCCTAGCTCTAGTCGAGCTTGTGCTTCTTAGTTTGACCCTGTGCAGTCATTCCAGCATACATCTGCACCTTCTTGTTTTTCTTCTTCTTGTTCTTCTTTCCTTTCTTAAAGGGTTGATGACCAGAAGAAGACCCTCCCACTACATTCACCATCTTTTGATGGATTTGGTAATCCTTCTCAAAGTTCTGCAGCAACCCCAATAAGCTGTGGTAGTTCACTGCAGGCTTTGTCATTCTAAAATGAGTTAGAAAGGAGAGGAAGAACTTGGGCAAGAATTAAGGATCGCATCCTTACCGAGTTGCTCGTGCAGGGGAAAGCCCAACTTGCTAAGGTGCTCAATCATCTCGATCATGTACAATACGTGATCGATGACTAAGGCCCCGTCCCTCATTCGAGCATTGAAAATGGCATAACTTATTTTATGCCTTTCAACATTGTCTGGCGTGCCAAAAGAGTCGTTCAATATTTGAAGCATCTCCTGTGGCTGGACATTTTCAAACCTGTAGTTGAACTCATCATTCATTGCCGCCAGTATTATACATCGAACGATGGTGCGGTCATTAAGCCACTTTAGATAAGTATCTCAGATCGCTACCCCAGCATTCGGGGCTGGCTCCTCAGGTGCTCGATCTGTTACCACATAAAGGATCCACTCATGCTCTAGGATGATTTTCAACTTACGATATCAGCTATCATAGTTGGGTCTCATTAATTTGTCATGGTCTAACAATGATCAGAGCAATAGGTTAGTAGCCATGTCTGCACTAAAAGGAAAATCAAACCTAATTAGTACATGAATTGTTAATCCTAAAGACTTGGACTTTAATCTAAAGGTCCTCCCATTATTTTATATGAATTGGTAGCCTCTACCTCCAATTCGAGGAATTACTCTAATTTCTTAGTGGGTACTAGAATCCACATAGACTACATGAGTCCAACTTTGGTTGGTCAACGCATGTGCACCTATGGGTAGATTCAAAATCAATTGTTTCTCTAAATAACTTCTAGTAATATTGATTTTTCCCCATAGACCTAATGAATAGGCTTTGGTCTCCACTGAAAAAGGTTCGGTTAGGTCCAATGATTAACATGACCACATTTAGTCTTATCTAACCAATAAATGATTAGGTCCAATTTTGGTCGACCAACTTAACCACCATCAGAAAGACTTAACCAAATTATCATTTTATGAATGATAATTTCATTAGTCAATAATCATCAGGCCTTTGGGCCTCCAATGACCATTATACTAATGAACCCATTATCACTCAACTTAATAGGAGGCTATGATTTAGTTATCTATATAACTATTTTATTTTTAAGGATCTAATAATTTTAGAAGATTTAGTTAATCAATTTAAAAAAATTCAGCAAGCTAATTTCGATCCTTCCACTGACTTTACCAAGTTAGAAAACAATCTAATCTAAGCTGGCATTAGGAGCACCTAAATCAGTCAAACTAATTTACCTAATAGACATAGGTTAGCCCAAATCACCAAGTGATCTAATCAAAATCTAACTCATTAAGATGGCTAGGTAAGCGAGATCAGTGGAAGGAATATGCTATTAACTCATCAAAGATCGAATCAGTGCGAGTAGCTCCCAATTAAAAACCACTAGTCAAATTGCCAAACTTACCTTAGACATTATTCGGTTCATTAGTTTTAATTTGACCAACCTAGTTATTTTGGATTCGACTGCATATCCTTGAATCAAGTCCATTTGGTCCTTGTCAAAGGCATGGACTTGACCAACTACAACTACTGAATTGAGTCTATAGAGTCCCCAACCTAATCTAAATTTGAAGTGAAAATCCTAGTTTTTCGAGTTAGATTCGTTCAGATCTGATTGGATCAAGAGAGATATTTCAAAATTTTTTTTTTTTGAATCAAAATTAGATCCAAGACATTTCAAATTTGATTTTATAGATCTAATAAAAATAAAAATAAATTAAAATAGATTTAATTTGGTACCTTATTGTTGGATAATCAGATTATCTTGTGATGATCCTACTGATTGTTTGAGGTTCTGGATCTAGCCACACAAGTGCCTGGCGTCTATCGGTATCCACTTAGACTGGATCTGAAGATCTTCTTCTTCTTTATCACTTCTTTAAATATCAGATCTAGATCTAATTTGGAGGATCTTCAAAACTTCTTTTGAAGATCGGATATCATCTCTTGCAGCAGTGCTGCCTTCTTCCTTTCTCGTCATATTTCTCTTGCCTGGATCGCACCAAATTAGAGCCCAAATCCCCTTGGGCATAGAGAGGAGAGAGGGGACCTAAAGATGGCATGGAGGAGGGAGGGGGGCAGCCTTGTGGCATGGGCAATGGTCTATGCTCTCTGAAACTAGGCGTAGATAGGGTTTATATGGACCCTACCGTGCAATGTAGTGCTACATCATCCCGACCAATCACATTGCTTCATGCAATTAGATCTAAATCTGATTGGTGGGATGACATCACCTAATCCAATCAGATAAGAGCCCCTCTAAATCATCCTTATATGGCACCCAAGACTGGTCAAAGTCTAATCTTTGGCACCACCTAGGTAGAAACCCCAAAGTAACTGGAGTCCCATCTGTATGGGACTCCAGGCGCCTCTATCCATGGGCACATGCCTCCCTAGCAATGCACCCCTGGTCCACCTACTTTTAGCAAGTTAACTAGTCCAAAACCAATCTCCTATGGGTGCATGACACATGGGCAGATGTCTAAGTGTCAAAGGTCAATGTTTGACCAAAGTCAAAAAACAAGAATTAGCAGGTGATGGAAAATGGCAGGTGTTGTCTCAAATTTATCTCATAAATTAAGACAACTCTTTTCTAACTTGGACAAGTTTCAGTCAGATCAAGTAAAGATATTTGAGTGAGCACAAACACATTTGGCTCATTCGAGACAACTTAAAATGATAATTGAAGGAGAAGACTAGGCTCAATCGTGTGTTAGCACGATTTTCTTGAATCTAATTGAATCTTATTCAAATCAATTGAACTGAATTAGTCCAATTGATGATATCCAAATCCAAACCCTTGTTTGTGTGACCTAATTAGGTTCAGTTCTATATGGTAATGGAATATGTCACAATCTCTATCATCGATATCATCGAAATATCTTTCGATGGATCAGAACTTTTCTGATTCAAACAACTAGAATGATCGATCATCCAAATCATTCTAATTGCTCCCAAAATCCACTAGTGACACCTAGCAGCGTATGGTGGCAACCCATCAGAACTGAAAATGAACCTCTTGGTGTAGCTATCTGTGTGATTAAGTTCTTCTATCTTGAGACCTAATTAGATTAGGGTTAAGGTGAACTCGTCAAACCATAATTTCTGTCATATGATTTAATCATTTGATTCAAGTTCGATGTGAAAACCTTAATAGAAATTCTTTCCATTATTT